>JANRMT010062861.1:46441163-46520591 GCA_026402145.1 Polypterus bichir lapradei | reverse complement strand
TACGAGAATATATATATATATATATATATATATATATAATTTATAATAAAGAAAGAGATATTTTTACTAAGAAAACACATACATATTGGACAAAGAAACACATCTCAAACCCCAGATAAACACCTGGAATAAAGCTGCAATAAAAACACATAATAGTGAAATCAGTCCACACTCAATATATACAGTATATGTATTGTAAGTGCCATACTGGATTAACGGACATCCTGACCAGGAGCCAGAGTCAGGTGGAAGGTGTATGAAGCTTGCGAGTCAGAGCTGTGAGGAAGGAACACTTGACCGGAGGAGAACAGTGCAGTAGAGACAGGAGAGGAGACAAAAGAGGAAGATATAACTTGTTTTTGTGCTTGTGTTTAAAAGGTCTATAATAAACACTCTTTATTTGAACTGTGTTGGTGTGTTTGTGTTTTAGGGTTTGGGGCTCAATTGGTGCCCACTAGCATTTGCAAAATATATATAATAAATAAATAAATATAGAAGGTTCCCATAAATAAATAAAATAATACCCTCTGTTAATTATCCCAGGTGTCATTACAACAAAACCTTACAAGTTCAACAACAAAAAAACAACTGAAGAATTTCAGGTGCCTATAAAACATACACAAGGATACAGAAAAATTACTTTCAAAGCATGTATAACAAAAATAAAAAAATGAAAACGATAAGAAAAATCAAACAAGATATGTAAAAAATAGATACAATATACAGTGGTGCCTTGGTTTGCGTGCATAATTCATTCTGGAAAAGTGCTTGCAATCCAAAGCACTCCTTTATCAAAGCGAATATCCCCAAAAAGAAAAATGGAAACTCAGATGATTCATTCCACAACCCAAAAATATTCATAAAAAAATTATTAATACAAAATATAAAATAAAAATACATAAAACAAATTAACCTGCAATTTACCTTTGAAAAGAATTGTGACTGGTGTGAGGGAAACGAGATAGAGGAGTCGGGGAGGAAGGTTATTGTGTAGGATGACTTTCACTATAACTAACGGAATCACTACTGTCTGATGGCTCACTGGAATCTTTTTCTTTTTTGCGACTTTAAAATATAGTCCTGGCAAAATGTAGCATTACTCTCAGGGACCACAAGGGGCAGAACTGAGACCCTTAAGCTCTTCATCCCCAGATGTAAACTCTGCCAGACATCCCTGGGTCTCCATCAGAGAGTGGAAATACATGGTGCAAAAGCTACCAGAAGAATGGCTGCTAGAGCTAAAGGAAAGGAAGACAGAAAACAACACTTGGTGTATAGTTAGGTACAAAAAAGAGACATGCATATCGCTGTGTCCTTCAACATTTTAATTTTCTCTTGAATTTAAATATGATAGTCAGCAGATAAAAAGGGCACAAGTCGTGTTTTGAAGCCAAGCCAAGGTGTTTCACCATGATTTTATTCCACTTTTCTAGGTGACTTTTTCAAGGGCACAACTAAAGTAAGAAGCTGGTGTGGACACCGACTTTAGGAATGACCAAGTCCCAATGATATTCACAGCTCACAATAAGCAGTCATGGAAACACATATTTTTTCATTCCTTTCTTTTTTTGTTCAATTTTGCTTAAAAATTAGAAAATAAAACCCCAAAAGTGGTTTTCTATTATTTGTTTAGTTCGATATACATTGACATTAAGATTGTATGCTTGGATGCAAAGAAAAAAAATTAGAAATAAAAAATACGGCTTCTATTAAAATAAGGCAGCCAAGCCAATTTGAACTTATGCATAAAGAAATCAGGAGCACATGCTGAGCTTGCAAAAAGTCCTCCAAATAGCAAGTAAAAGCAATTTAGTGAATGTGTTATTTCAGGGCAAATATATTTTATACATTAATAATCTAGCAAGGCTTGCATTGATTTGAACTGCAATGTTATTTGCTTTTCATTCATAATGATGGAAACCACATGGTTAAAACATAATTAGGGATCATACTTTATTGTAATTACTATATCTTTGGCAGTTAAAGGCTTAAGTTAATTGTATGTTCTGTGTTTAATTATTTTGTGTTCATGAATAAAACATTTAAAAGTTAATGTTCTGTTACTTTTACATTTTACACTTTTCCATTACTGTTACTGAAATTGGATTCTCTTCTTATAATAGGATTACAGACAGAATTTAATTAGTATTATGTTTATGAATCACTGTACAATATGTGTTGTTCTTCCATAAAAGGAAGAATAAGAAGATACAACATACAACACATGTAGCTGGACACTTTTACTTTTAAAAATACGAAATGTTACACGAAGGTAAAAGAAAGACTCTGGCACCAAACTGTGCACAATTCAGCACGTACTCTTAAATTAAAAGTTCATTCACTGCTGCCTGTTGATGTCACCTCAATTCTCATTTGACAAGATTTTATTCCATTGGGTGTCTGCGTACAGTAGTGAAGACGATGTCCTTGATCCCTCAGGGTCTCAGGTTTAAACCCACCTTATATGTGACTCCTCTGCTGTATTTAGGGGTTGATTGCAAATTGTTTGGGATCTTGCAACAAGAAAAGAACTTTGGAATGGCACAAACCTTGAAAACTGACTGCTTGTAAATACATTTTGAATCAATTTTTATTGTTTTTCTTAAATGTTTCAGTAATATAGTGCCCATATAAAGTATTCTCCCACTTGGAAGTGTTCATATTTTATTGTTAAACAGCATTAAATCACAGTGGATTGAATTTGGCCTTCTTGAAGTTGATCATCAGAAAAACTCTTTAACATCAAAGTTAAAAGAGTTCTCTGCAAAGTGTTCTAAATTAATTACAAATATTGAACACAAAATTGTATGATCACGTAAGTATTTACCACCTCAAATTTGACACTCTTCCTCTAAATTATCACTAGGGAAGTTAATTGGTTTTAGAAGTCTCATAATTAGATGTATGGTGTGAAATAATCAGCCTCAACACAGGAAAAAGGTTTGGGGCAGCCACCTGTATATTGTCCCTGGCTGCAAAAGGGTATTTGAAAAAAGCACTATGTGTTCTCCTCAAATTCCAGACTGAACTGAGTAATATTCAAAAACATGGTGGCATGGAAGTGACATGGCGGAACCGGAAATGATGTGATTCTGTGCACCAGAACCGGAATTGATGTCTTCAAGTTTGAATCAGGCAGGTTCTCCCATATTTGGTCTGTAGAGACAACAGAAGAAGGTTTAGTGCATCCCGCCACCTGCTGGCCTGGCATGGAATTATCTTCACTTGGTCCATACAGCTTCCTCCTACTCGCACGTGTGAGATACAGCCCCCCCCCCATCAGGTTGGGGGTACCTGTCCGTGAGGTTGTGGTTCCGGGAAAGGACATTGGCATTAGCCTGCAGTACACCTCAGCAATAAATGACCAAAAACTTATATGGCTGTAGGTCTAAACCCACCTTGTGACTTGTGGGTTTGATTCCCTGTGTAAGGCCATCCACTGTAAAGGTGCATGATCCATTACCAGGGTGAACTCACATCCCAAGAGGTAGTACCTCAGCTGAGTAATCGCTCATTTAATCACTAAAGCTTCCCGTTCTACTGTTGCATACCTGGTTTTATGGTCCAACAGTTTCCACCTCAGGTACATAAAGGGGTGTTCCATCCACTCAGCACGTCTCCAAGACCTGTGTCTGAAGCGTCTGTCTGGAGGATGAAAGGTACAGAAAAATCAGGTGTTTTCAAAACTAGAGCTGACGTAAGGGCCTGTTTTAGGTCACTAAATGCAGCTTCTGTAGTATCATCCCATACCACATGATTCAGTTTCCCCTTCATTGTAAGATTGGTCAGGGATGTTGCTCTCTCAGAAAAATGGGGTACAATCTGCCGATAATAGCCCACTAACCCAAGAAAGGCTTGTATCTGCCTCTTGGTCATCAAATGGGGCCAATTTAATATGGCATCTATTTTGGAGCATTGTGGTCTGACTATACTCCAGCCCATTAAGTAGTCTAAATATTTGGCTTCAACTAATCCAAAGTAGCATTTCTTTGGATTAATACGAACACTGGCTTTCGTTAGCAACCACAATTCAGCTTTAACCTGCTGTTGGTGTTCCTTCCAGATGCTGGAATAGATGACAACCTCATCCAAGTAGGCAGCACTATACAAATTATGAGGACGAATCACTTTGTTCACTGGTCGTTGGAATGTTGCAGGTGCCCCATGTAATCCAAATGGAAGAACACAATACTGCCAATGTACGCTAGGGGTGCTAAACGCTGTCTTTTCCTTTGCGGAGTCCGTTAAGGGAACCTGCCAGTACCACATTGTCATATCAAAGGTAGTCAAAAATTTGACCTCTCCTAGCCACTCGAGGAGGTCGTCCACTCGCTGCATTGGATACACATTGAATTGGGAGACTTGGTTAAGCCGATGGAAGTCATTGCAAAACCTCCAACTCCTGTCAGGCTTTCTGACCAATATGATAGGATTGGACTATAACTCTCCTCTATCACACCTAGTTCCAGCATTCGCTTGATCTCTAGCTCCACTTCTGCCCTTTTGGCCTTGGGAAGTCTATATGGGTGTTCTCTGACTATTACCCCGGGTTCTGTCACTATGTCATGCACAACCAGAGAAGTTCTTCTGGGTTTCTCACTAACTACCTCCAGGACAGACAGGATAACTGCTTCGAGCTCCTGTTGTTGTAGGCAAGTCAGATTATCACCAAAGTTAAAGTTTAATTTATGAATGAAGAGTGAGCGGGGCTCTCCGGAGGAGGGATAGGGATCCCTTTCCTTCCAGGGTTTAACCAAATAATCGACCAGCCCCTTCCTCTCCGTAACTTCATATGGGCCTTGCCAATGTGCCAGTAATTTGGAATGTGAGGTAGGAACTAATACCATGACTCGATCCCTGGGGCGGAACTCCTGAGGGGACGTACCATGGTTATAGCAACAGACATGGGCTGCTTGTCCCTTCTCCATGTGAGATTTGGAATAGGTCTAATTTTTTCAAATCTATCGCATAATTGCGTGATATACTCAAGTATATTTGTAGAGGGGAAAGCCTCCTCCTCCCAGCTCTCCTTTAAGATATCCAATATACTTTGGGGTTGTCATCCATATAATAACTCAAAGGATGAGAACCCCGTGAAGGCTTGTGGGACTTTCCAATATGCAAAAAGGATGAAAGGGAGGAGCTGATCCCAGTTCCTTCCATCTTCTTTGACTACCTTGTGTAGCATCTGTTTGAGAGTTTGATTAAAACTTTCAACTAGACCATCGGTTTGAAGATGATGTACCGAGGTCTTTAAATGTTTTATTTTTAGTAACTTTGCCGTCTCCCTAAATGTCTCTGATGTAAAAGGCATCCCTTGATCCGTTCTTTAGGGATGCTGATTCATGCAAAGACCCCTACCAACTCCGGTACGATAGCTTTTGATGTCGCTGAGCACAATGAAACAGATTCAGAATATCAGGTAGCATAATCTACCAGGACAATAATATATTTATGTCCCCTGGCCAAGGTCTCTAGGGGTCCCATCAGGTCAACCCCGATTCAATCAAATGGGACGGCAATTAAGGGCAATGGGACTAGAGGAGCACGGGCCCTCCTAGGAATCTGCTGCAATTGACATTCCGGACAGTTACATTACTGCAATTCAGATGTCTCATTGGGATGATCATTGTCTGGTAATTGTTCTTTCTTTTTCCTGCTTTTCCTTCTTCCTGCTTCAAGTTGTTGACTTTTTAAAGCTTGCCAAGTCTGGGGTGAACACCCCTAGAACCCTCTCTATCCAATGTCATTTTGATAGGCTATGCCAGCACATTCTCACAAGGTATTCATTGCACAGAGGTATCCAATAGTTCAGGAGCCTTTTTTTTTACACATCTGGAACGTCCAGAGAATGACCATTAGAACTTGACGTTTCTTAAAATATAATTTTGCTGTGTTTAAAGTTTCAAATCCATTATCTAGGATGGACCTCCCATCCTTTTGATTTTGGAAGTGTTTTGTTCCCTTTTGCACTACAGAGTATGTATTTTGTTTAATATTTTTTGTTTGATTAAATGGGGACAACCAGGTTAGCGCCCCAACATTTGAACTTTAGACTTGTGGATCTTCATTCAACCACAGCCTGTTACAATGGTTCTGTCTGTTTATGCATTTGTTCTGCACAGTTCTATAAATATTAAAACAAAATCTGATTTCAAGTTTTACCAAAATTTAAATTGACAAACACATTGTGTCAGGTGTTACCATGTCTTATTCAGTAAAACACTCAAGCTAGCTGAACGACCACATGTTTGCTTAACTGCAAGTATATGACAATACATTGGCAGCTGTCATATTCAGTGTCTGACTAAGAAAATCACAGATGTGTTCTACTTTCAGTACTCTCTCATGTCCTGTGTCAAATGTTTGATGAGATGAATTCATGTGTGGCTAAGAATCTGTGCTGGTATCTGGAAGGTTGCTGGTTCAAATCCTGTTACTGCCAGAAGGGATCCTACTCCATTGGGCCCTTAACCTGAAAATTGCTTCAGGGGTGCTGTATAATAGCTAACCCTGCACTCTGACCCCCAAAGGTCATGCAAAAAGACAATTTCCCCTCAAGGTTTGACAAAGTATATAAAAATAAAATTACCTGATCTGTTTTAAAATGTTAAGCTTAATCATGGAATCTTCATGCAACAGCCAATGTCAAACATTCTTTAATGAAGTCTCCCGTGGTAAAGGATATTCCACTTTCTGCACTCATTACTGCTGTATTGTAGCTTTCTCTCCACACGCTCCTTTACGTTAAGTGCTTTGTTGTCGAAATCAGCTTGCCTGCGGTACTTCCTACTGAATATCTTCTACCTTAGGGTGTAATTGTAGTGTTGTGGACAGAACTGCAAGTCGAACAATTAGGTTATAGCACTGAAATAAATTCCTCTAAATTTTTCTCCCAGTTTCTGTGTAAATCATATCAATAGTTTTTAAGTGACACCTTGCTCTTCCACTCTTATTGCCAGTGGTCCATAGATCAGTATGAAACTGGGTGTTGGGGCAGTTAAAACAGTGTAGCCAATATTGAAAAGGCTTCTAAAGATTGTGACATTTGAACCAATTAAAGTTACAATAGTGAAATCTGATATACAGTATGTCTTTTATTTAATACTGTCATTGACATGAAAGAAATCCACTTGTCATTTGCTTGCTGTGAAATGTATTTAATACATCCAAGTGTGTTATACTTATAAGACAAGCGCCTCAAATCTAGAATGTGCCTCATGTGCTGTTGACAAATGAAATTCACAACAAACACAAAAGTTGTAAGTGGCCTAAAAAAAATCAAACATTCCAAGAAATGTGCATGTATTCAAGCCAGTGATCCTTTGGTCTTTTGAAAAGGTTTTATTGAATTTATAAGGCATATATGCTAGTGGGAGTCCTGCAGAAAGAGATTCAATAATTTGTGGCCCAGGATGTAATTTTAGTTCACCAACCTGGATTGTGCAACAGTGATTCTAAAAGATCAGTCACGTACAGCCGTCTATTTAGTTGGTTTCATACTTTAGCTTTCATTCAGAGTAACAACATCCCATCAGAACCAATATGGAACATTAATTAGAAGTGCTGGGTTGCCTTTAACAAGTCATATTATATAAAATTACATTTGGACGTATTTCTAATTATTTAATCCATCCATCCATTATCCAACCCGCTATATCCTAACTACAGGGTCACAGGGGTCTGCTGGAGCCAATCCCAGCCAACACAGGGCGCAAGGCAGGAAACAAACCCTGGGCAGGGCGCCATCCCACCGCAGTAATTATTTAATAGTTTTTACAATTCAGATATTAGAATTCACACCCCTTCTTTTCACTCATGCTTAGAATTTTCATACATAGGGGTCCCCTTCAGTGAATCAAGAGGGAATACTGCGGGAGGCAGCAATTAGTAACCCAACATGATCCATGAACATTATAAACAATAGCAACTTGAGACCTAGTGGTTGAGAAACACTTCTGTAGACATCAATAAGCAGACCGCCTCATAATAAGCATAGAAGTTTCCAAACTCTGAAATTTTATATTAAGACCATTTAGTAAAATTGCTAACAGCTTTGCTGGCAGCCAAGGCATAATTTACAAAAAAGTATTTTAAAATGTTCTGGTGGTGTTCAGCTGGTCATTCATTGACTAAGGGCTGTTTTCACTTCATATTAATTATCACAGGATACATGTTGTATATGACTTCTGTCTTGTGCCATTTTCTGAATTTATGATTAATGTCAAGGGAATAAATACTTGGAGAAGGACAAGGTGAATATTGACCTTCAGTAAACTTTAAGACAACTACAGAGTGTCACAAAGATGACTCACAGACATCATAAAGGTTTGGAGCACCTTGTTTCTCGGCTGCAAAACTGAAGTAAATTGAACAGAGAAATTCACAGATTTGAGTCCAAAATAGCACTGATCTTATGGAGGTAAGATGGTGGCTTTAATGGCTGGTAAAGGAAATGACGTAATCAGGGCCGGACCCAGAAGTGATGTTGTCAGGACTGGAAGTGACATCATCATTGGTGCCAGAACCGGAGATGACGTTGTCGAGGACAATAAGTGGCATCATCATTGGCGCCGGGACCGGAAGTGACGTCACCGGGACTGTAAGTAACATCATCATTGGTGCCAAAACCTTGCAGAATTTCCTGTGAATGGTCTGCAAGAGATTGAGAGAGACAGTCAGTGCACCCCACCTCCCCCTGGCTGGCGTGGAATTACTATCATTTAAGCCCTTCAGCTATCACCCAATTGCACTTGTGTGACAGGAGAAAATAGCAAACATTTCTCTCTTTTATAAAAAAAAATCTTGGAAGGAGACGAGACATGATTTTCTCAGAGAGACACTTTCACGTCCCACTAGATATTGTCAGACACATTTCTTGTAGAGAGAAAGAAACGATATTCACTCACGGGTAGTTAAACGTTGCGTTGTCATGCTGTAATTCCAAGCACGGAATCAAAATTCAATGCGATATTGATGAAAAGGCAAAAGCGAAAAGAGATCAAATATATGGTGTGATAAATTCAGGGTGTCAGTGAGTCCCAAACCCCAACACAATCACAAAACACAGTCCTTTATCAAAATAAACAAAGGTTTTATTTAAAATATCTCCAAAAGTATTACAAATAATCACAAAACACTGGTATTTCCCTCTCCACAATATAGTCTCTCACCACCGCACTAACCTCCTCCACTCAAGTGTTGCCTCTCTACAACCCATCTCCGACTCGCCTGAATAAGGCAGTGTGGTCTCTTTTATTACAGACCCGGGAGTACTTCTGGTGCCAGGATGATTGCCCGATGGAAGTACTTCACACGGAAGTCCATTTTTTGAGTAGGGAGCTTGTTTCCCTAGAACACCCTCTTGCAGCATCCCGTGACCCCAGCAGGGCTGCCCTGCCAGACTACGTTTCCCGGAATGCCCTGCTGGCTTCCCACTGGATTGGGATATCTGGGACTGCTGCCATCTAGCGTGCTGGGGGAATAAGAGATCCTTAGTGATCTCTCTGCTTCTATAGGAGCTATCTGTTCATTTCTGCCTTCCGGGATTGCTCCCTTTCCTTGCCGGGATGTCCATTCAGCCCATGTGGCATCTACAATGGACATAGGTGATATGACAGAAGTGTGCCATGCGAGATGCAGATCACGCAGCACAGCAGCAGCAGCAAGCCAGCAGCTTACCAAGCAAAGAGAAGTTAAAGAAAAAACTGTATTTGTTTACCATTGTATCATCGTTTAATAGGGGGTTTCAGAGGAGTGACCGCGTCTCCTTGGTGTGCGTTCAGCCTTCCTCTTCACAACATGAGTGGCAGAGACGCAAAGTGGATGGTGTGTAGTGCAGGCCGAGATGGGAGGGGGGGGTTAGGGGGAGGAGGTTGGCGAGTGAAGCGACCAGAGGTCAAAGCCCCCTAGTACAACATGAAAAAAATATATTTGTCGAAGACAGCTTGGGAGCCATAAGAAAGGTCTCTGTAGTCCACAGTTTGGGTCACCATATTAACAAGTACTGGTAAGTTTGTTTCAATATGCAGTGTTCGTTTCTCAATTAAAAATGTACAGCTTATTCATTTTAATAAGAAGTGTAAATCTTTTGTGAAGCAGTCAAGCCACTTTGCCCCACTAGCAAAAGCTAAGAACTGATTTAGGTTAGAAATTTATGTTAGATACTCAAGGTCTAAAAAACACAGCATGAGTTTTTTGGGATTTCAATTGGAAAAAGAAAAGTTAAAAATGAAGCAAATGCCCTCTGAGCAAGACAAGATTGACAGCTGACCTAGACAAAGTATACAAAACCACAGGAATGACTTTGTCTCTCTTTATTTTCTACTAGCAAAATACCCACGCTTCGCAGCGGATATACACACACACACATATAAACATATATATATACATATCTACATATACACACATACATATACATACACACACAAATACATATATATATTTACATACACACACATATATAAACATATATATACATATACATACATATCTACATATATACACACACAAATATATATATATTACATACACTTTTTGGGGTGCGAGCAACTGTTGCTGGGGGTGGCAGAATCCATCAAGGAAGAAAAATGAAAAACATTATTTGTACAAAATCTGAATTTATTTATCCATTCCTAAATAATTAAATGGGCAGGCTATTTCGTATCAGTGCAATACGCTGTTTGTTAAAACGGATGACTCCCGCTCTTATGTGCAAGTCTGCGTGGATATTATGAACTATCGTATCTGTTCAAGTTCTATTTCAATTTTAAATAGAAGGAATTTTTATTTAGTCGACAGAAATATCTTTGGTAGGAATGTAAGTTAAATGTAGGCATCATTGCATAAATTTTTCTTCACCATACAAATGTAAAGAGTAAATTCGCCTTACATTCCAACCAAAGATATTTGTGTCGACTAAATCAGGGGTGTCAAACTCAATTGCACAGGGGGCCAAAATCCAAAACACACTTTAGGTCGCGGGCCGAACAGGATAAATATTTATTGAACACACTAAAACTAAATTTTTAAAACTTTAAAAGTTTTAAAACTTAACTTTTTTGAACATAAATATGAATAAAAACAGACAGGAATATTATTCCGGAACAAATCAACTCAAACCTTAAATAACTTATAATATTTTGCTCTCCATAAAAATATATCCTGTCTAAATTATACAAGTTAGAAATAAAGTAAACGTTAAAAGAACAAACATTCAAATTTCTTTACTCTTATGTAATTTTATATAAAAAATAAACTTAAATTTTAAATATCCCAAAAGATTTTGCTCTCCATAAAAATATATCCTGTCAAAATTATACAAATTCAAATATGAACATGCTCCATATGAAAACCTGGAAATATAAATAAAATTTGTTCTTTTCAGCAATAAGAAAGCAAATCATTCAGTTGTCTTTGCTCATATGTCATTTTATCAGAGCTGGACGCCAGGCATCTTTTTTTGGCAACAAGTTTGTTTATGTTTGGTGTGAGGTTCTGTGTTGTGGAGATTCTCAGGATGGACTGCAGGTGCTCATCAGTGAGGCGACTCCTGTGTGCTGTTTTGTTAGTCTTCATCACTGAGAAGAGCTTCTCACATAGATATGTGCTACCAAACATGCACAAGGTTCGAGCCGGATGTAGGCGGAGCTGGAGCATTTGTGCGGGAATGGAGTGAATAAACTGTGCGGGCCGTGCAGTATCGTACTTTGCCTTCATTGTGCCATTACACTGCAGCTCAATCACCTCCATCTGAATCTGCACAGGTGCAGTTTCCACATCGACGGCAAATGGGTTGCGAAACAACTCAAAATTCTTTTTTTGTTCTTCAAAGTCACCAAAGCGTCGTGCGAACTCAGTACGCTCAGTTTATCAGCAAAGTGCGTATTTGGGAACACCGTTGTGTCGACTTGGTTCAACATTACTTGGCAACAGGGGAAGTGGGGCAAGTTGCACTGGTGCATTTGTGTCTCCCATAAAAGCAGCTTCACTTGAAATCACTTTGTGATTGTGCACGGGTAAAAACGTCTGCTGAAGTGTCAGATTCTTCTTTAACTCTTCTGCTTTCTGTATCTTGTGCATTGCATTCAGATCTTTCAGGTTATCCTGATGTTTTGTCTCATAGTGCCGTCTTAGATTAAATTCTGTAATTACAGCCACATTAGCTCCACAAATGAGACACACGGGTTTACCGGCAATGTCAGTAAACATATACTCAGCCTCCCATCGGTTTTTAAAGGCTCTATTTTCAGAATCAACTTTTCTCTTCGGCATCGTGTGGGCTAGCTTCGCAATAACTTGCAGCATCATAAGCTAGACTTGATTAACGCGGTAAGTGTTCGGCAAGGCAGCTGAAGCGCTGCATTATGGGATCTGTAGTCTATTGTGTTACCAGCGCTTCATATCCCCAGACCATTAATAACAATAATATATAAAATGATCTCCCGGGCCGGATATAATTACACGCCGGGCCGGATGCGGCCCGCGGGCCTTGAGTTTGACACATATGGACTAAATACAACTTGAAAAGATATATTTTTTCGAATGTGATCGCGCAATTCAGATCGAGTTGACGCACACCGACGCATCGAGCCCGCGTGCTATTTGTGGTTTCAATAAGTCACCCTCCCCTCGCTCTTACTTTTTTACCGTTCATCTAATGAATACACTGAGTATGGCTTTACCAAAACAATCATTGATGGCGAATAGTCTTTTCAAATGAAATTTGCCTCCGATTAGTCCCAGCAACGCGCTTTCTTTCGACTCTTACATTTTTGTAGCTGTGATGTGTGCATGAATGTAATCAATGCACCAGGAAATCATGCACTGACAAAAGTTCCCCTTTGCTTGGAATTGAAAGAGTGATTAAATGCGTTATTTTTTTAACGCGTTATGGAGTACATGCATCGAAGCTTTTCACCTGTGCTTGTGCTAAGAAAAGGAAATATTTTAAAAATAACGTAACATGATTGTGAAAGTAATAGTTTTGTGACCGTTATGAGTGTTGCTGTCATCAAGGATTTGATCATCATTATTTCTTGCAATTAGGTTCGTATTTGGAGGATGTGTTTATGTAATGTTAGCTAAGTCCCGGCACTTAAAAGTTTCTTGCTACAGCAATTTTAACTCCGTTACAAAGTGATCCAAAGTGTCGTTTATACCTCGTGTCTTCTCAGTAAACTTGTATGTCGCGAATACCGTCATTCGTCGTAGGCATGACAAACGGCAGCGGGAGTGTGTCTATAAACTTAATGTAATAATAATAATAATAATAATAATAATACATTTTATTTATATAGCGCCTTTCCCATGCTCAAGGCACTTACAGAAAATAAGAGAAAACAGCAGGGTATACAGCGTATAGCATTGTACAAACCAAATAAATAAATAAAGAATATTAAGACAGTAAGTTCAAAGAAAGCCTAACAGACAACAAAATTGATGGTCTAGCACACACACATACAGGTTACATGAGCATCTTGACAGAGAGGTAAACTGAGAGAAGGGGAATGAAGTCAAATAGAGCTAAAAGCCTTCCTGAACAGATGGGTTTTGAGTTGTTTTTTAAAAGAATTCATCGAGTCAGCTGATCTGATTAATTTCGGTAGGTCATTCCAGAGTCTGGGCGCTATACTGCTGAAGGCCCTGTCACCCATGGAGTGTAGATTAGTGTGGGGCACAACAAGATTTCCAGAATCAGAGGACCTTAGTGGACGGGCAGGCACATAGTAATGGAGAAGGTCACTGATGTAGTTTGGTGCGAGGTTATTTAAGGCTTTGTAGGTTATTAGTAGGATTTTATATTCGATTCTGTAAGACACAGGGAGCCAGTGAAGACGGAGCAGGATGGGTGTGATGTGCTCGCTGCTGCTGGTTCGAGTCAGGACTCTTGCAGCCGAGTTTTGAATAAGCTGGAGCTGTGATATAAGATTAGAAGGGGCACACGCCAGCAGCGAGTTACAATAATCTATGCGGGATGTGATAAAAGCATGGACAAGTTTCTCAGCATTAGAAAAGGAGAGGAAGGAGCGAACACGGGATATGTTACGGAGGTGAAAGTAAGAAAGTTTCTTAATGTGATTTATGTGGGCGGAATAAGAGAGGGAGGAATCAAAAATGACACCAAGATTCTTTGCAGTAGAGGCAGGTCTGATGAGATCACCGCCAAGATGGACTGGGAAGGAGCTCATTTTATTAAGTTGCATTTTAGTCCCAATTTGCAGGAGTTCAGTTTTGTTGCAGTTCAATTTTAAAGAGTTCTGTTCCATCCAGGTTTTAATTTCACTAAGGCAGGTTGTGAGCTGAGAAAGCTCTGATGAAGTTCCACTTTTAACATTGAAGTAGAGTTGAGTATCATCTGCATAAAAATGATAGCCCAGTCCAAAGCTACGAATAATATGGCCAAGGGGAAGCATATAAATACAGAAGAGAAGAGGGCCGAGGACAGAGCCCTGAGGAACTCCTTGTGTGACTGGCGCTGTGCTGGACCTGCTGTTGCCCAGACTAACAAACTCTTGTCTATCAGTCAGATAGGACTTGAACCACTGGAGGGCAGTGCCAGAGATACCCAGCATGTTCTCCATTCTGGACAGTAGAATGTCATGTTTGACAGTGTCAAATGCTGCACTGAGGTCTAACAGAATTAATATGCTGGTTTGTCCAGAGTCTGCTGCCATAAGCAAATCATTGGTTACTCGTAGCAGAGCAGTTTCACAGCTGTGCTGCACCCTGAAACCAGACTGAAAGGGTTCCATCAAGTTATTAGAGGTTAAGTAATTGGTGAGCTGGGAGGCTACAACACGCTCAAGAGCTTTAGACAGGAAAGGTAAGTGGGAAATAGGCCGGAAATTGTTAAGATTGTCAGCATCAAGACCAGACTTTTTTAACATTGGGGTTACAGAAGCGATTTTAAAAGTGAGCGGCACAGAGCCAGTGTCAAGGGATGAGTTTATTATTGTTGTAACAGTCGGGATTATGGCATGAAGGCAGGATTTAAGTATTGTGCTGGGGATGGGGTCCAGTACACAAGTAGTCGGCCTCATCTTACAAAGCAGGTCATTAACAAAAGCAGATGTGACTGCTGAGAACTTAGAGAAGGAGCTGGATGGAGTGAGAAAATAGGGAGAGATATAAACAGATGATACATTTATGTTAGTTGAATTATTTAGATCTTTAATTTTGTTACGGAAAAAGTGGAGGAAATCCTCACAGACTTCAGTAGAAGAGGTAGTTGGGCTAGATGCAGGTTCGAGTAGTTTATTAACTACAGAAAACAAAACCCTTGGGTTATTGTGGCCACTTTCTATTATTCTGCCATAGTGGGTGTTCTTAGCAGCAGTTAGTGCTTCTCTGTAAGCTCTTTGGTGGTCAGAGAAAGCCTGGATGTGCACGGTGAGGCCAGTCTTATGTGACATTCTCTCAAGGCGTCGGCCAGCTGCTTTCATAGATCGCAAATCTGAGTTATACCAAGGAGCTGAACGTTTAAAGGAAACCTCCTTATGTTTTAAAGGAGCTGTTTTATCTAATGCTGAATGAAGGGCTGAGTTATAGTGGTCAACAAGACTATCTAGTGTTGATGGAATAGGTGCAGACAGTAAAAGATCAGAAATGGATCCAGAAAGGATAGAGGGGCAGATATTTTTAAGGTTTCTGTAAGAGATTTGTCGTTTACAGGTAAGAGGAGGTAAAGGCAGTGAGACAGTGAAAAATACTGCTTTATGGTCAGAGAGTCCCAAATCAGTGCTATAAATGCTGGCAACAGATAGTCCAGAAGTGCAGATCAGATCCAATATATGACCACCAGAGTGGGTGGGAAAATCAACATGTTGTGTTAAGTCAAAGCAGTCCAGTAAGGAAAGGAATTCATTTCTCAGTTTAGATGTAGTAGTGTCAATATGGATGTTGAAATCACCAAGAAGGATAATTCTCTGAGAGTAAGAGCTTAGGTGGGTTAAAAGTTCAATCAGATCAGATAAGAAGGATGCATTATATTTTGGGGGACGATAAAGAACAATGAGTGAGACAGGACCTGTTTCCGTTATTAGTTTAAGAGCCAGGCACTCAAAAGACAGTGGACAGTCAATTGGGATTCATTTGATATTTAAGTCTGCTCTGATAATTACCGCTAGCCCACCTCCTTGTCTAGAGCTGCGAGGTTCTGTATGGAAAGTGAAACCAGGTGGAGTCGCCTCCGTGAGAGTCGTCAATTCGTTCGGTTTTTGCCAAGTCTCCGTTAAACACAGTATATCAAGCCTGGTGTCAGTGATGAGTTCTGACAGCACCAATGCTTTGCCATTAAGAGATCTCGAGTTAAACAGTGCAATATTGGTTAATGAGGCATCTTTTTGCACAGAGCCGTGATCAGGGTTTATTTCCACACAATGTAAATTTGGCACACTGATACTTGTATTTCCAGGGCCATGAGAAGAAGGGCTTATTCCTGAGCAAATGCTGCCGGTTGTCTTTTCATTCGCAGCCCGGCGGTGGCGGCGACCTGACCCGCGATGTATATATTTCGGGCGCTGCAAAATACCGGCGTCTTTTAGGATGTTCCAATCAGACCATTTGCTCTGGACACACTGTTTAATAAAAAGGAGTTTGTCATGAGAGTATTTTAGCATAATACTTGACAATACTTATCTGAAAAGCAGTGGAGAAGCAGCACAGCATAGCGGAACCATTAGGACAGGCGGGTGTGGTAGCGTAGATGAGGTGAACGGCGATAGCAAAGCAGCAAAAGCATAGCAGGAGGAGGTAGCAGGATTTGGAGGTTCCAATACACAGCCACAAACAGTAACGCTTGTTAATTTCATGCGTGATCGCCCCGGAGCCATAAGCCAGGTTAGTATGAGCATCAGATCAGATCCCAGTCGTAGAGTACTGTGAAATGAATCGGGAGCAGATCAGCATAGCGAATATAATCACGGAGACAGATCATCCCGAGGTCATATATGCCAGGTACAAAGAAATGTTCGTAGGTCTCATCCCGCGATCCACAGACTCAGCTGTTCCCAATCAAAGTAGAGTCCATAAAATCTGTAAATATTAAGCCAAATCCATGCAATTCAAGTCTGCTGTATCCATGAACTATACGTACAATAAAAGAAATAAAACAAGCGTGAGAAAGTGTAGAATTAAAGCGAATTTTGCGAAAAGTGTTGTTAACAGGGAATATGCTTTATGAATATGCTTTGTTTCCGCAGTAGCTGCACTTATGAATATGCATTGGCCTCACTCACTGAGTGCAAGGGAAAAAAATAAAATGTAGTCTATAAGTTATTAAAAGTAAAACATTAACGTTTTGTTCAGTTTCTTGCTACAGCAATTTTAACTCCGTTACAAAGTGATCCAAAGTCTCGTTTATACCTCGTGTCTTCTCAGTAAACTTGTATCTCGCGAAAACCGTCATTTGCCGTAGGCATGACAAACGGCAGCGGGAGTGTGTCTATAAACTTAATATAAACTTACGGTTCACGCTGTGCTTTGTTTCCGCAGTAGCTGTACTTATGAATATGCTTGTATTCATGAATACGCTTGTATGCATCACTTGCTTCATAATCTTTTTCTGCCTTCTCAATTGTGAAAAGGCATTTTTTGCTCAGCGCTGTTTGCAGGTCTTCCTTGTTCTCTACGTACTTACGTAGGAGGCGTGATGATGTCACACAAAACTCCGCCCCCCACGGCCATCCAGCTCAACTCCATTACATTATATGGAGAAAAATAACCTCCAGTTATGACCATTACGCGTAGAATTTCGAAATGAAACCTGCCCAACTTTTGTAAGGAAGCTGTAAGGAATGAGCCTGCCAAATTTCAGCCTTCTACCTACACGGGAACTTGGAGAATTAGTGATGAGTGAGTGAGTGAGTGAGTGAGTCAGTCAGTCAGTCAGTCAGTCAGTGAGGGCTTTGCCTTTTATTAGTATAGATTAATACATATTATAACAGTGTGGTAAAGAAATGACTACTGAGACAGTGTGTTCTAAAAGCCATGCGAATGTGGTTGCTCAGAGTGCAGCACAGAGTGGCGGACAGAGGAGCCACATCTGTCATTCTTAAATAAAGCAATCACTGGGACGCTGGGGGCATTATCGGTTGTTAAGGAAGTTCTGTTATTTCTTTGTCTTTAACAAAAAAAAGGAGAAGTGAAGGTTCGAGTTGGTGAGGTGTTTGACACGTGGTTGTCTTTGTTTGGTTTTGTTTTTGGTCACCGTTGTTTTTGATTTTTGGAGTTTGCATTGTTCAGTTAAGGTAGAAGAGCAATAAAACCTTTGTTTTTAGACTGGTACAACCACTGGCATGTGTGTTTTATTTCTTCTGTCTGGAATGGAATGCTACGTTATTAAATAATTCTAATCTCAGAGTTTCATTGAAAGTTAGATAAGAGTTAGGCACAAGAACACAACCATGACTGGAGGTTCAGGCCTACAGCAAGTAACCAAACCTGTTAAAGTCCCATCTGTGGGTGTGAGGACAAATGTTGCAAGGTCATCAGGGTTCCAGACCTCTAATCTGTATGTCCAGGACAGAAAAACTGAAAACCTGGGTATCCCTCAGGCCTGATTCAAGAGGCCTTTAATGTAAAAATGTATGCATTTCAGTGTGGAGTTATGCTGTATATGATTCAGCATACATTGTGTGTGTTTGAAGATGGAACATACAGTTGATTCAGATAGTATTCAGACCCCTTTATTTTCTGTATGCTTTGTTGTTTTGTAGATTTAATTTTAAATAGTTAAATTTGCCATTTTTATCCATAAATCTAAAACATCTTTTCAGAATGGTTTGCAAATCTATAAAAAATCAAAAAGTATTAAATAAAGTGAAGTGTTCAGTCTCTTTGCTGTAGCACTCCACATTGTGGTGAAGTGCATCTTGTTTGCTTAAATTCTCCTTGAGGTGTGTCTACAACTTGATTGTGACAAAGTAAATTGATCAGATGCTGTTTAGAAAGGCACACACCTGTATGTAAGATTATGATAAGACAAAAATTGAGCTCCCTGAGCAGAATTCCAAGTGTCATGTCTGGTGAATACCAGGCACTGGTCATCACCTGCCTAATACAAGCCCTACAAAAATCATGGTGGTGGCAGCATCATACTATGGTGTGCTTTTTAGCAGCAGCAGGAATCGGGACACTGGCCAGAGCTGAGAAAAGGATGAACATATCCAAATACAAAAAGGTCCTTGAATAAATCCTTCAAAATGCTCACGACCACAGAGAGTTCACCTTCCAGCTCAACAATGACCTAAATTAAACAGCAAAGAGAACACTGGAGTGGCTTTGGGATAAGTCTCTGATTGTCCTTGAGAGGCCCAGCCAAAGCCCAGACTTAAACCCCATAGAACATCAGGTGTTAAGAAATAAAGGTGGCAGTTTACAGATGCTTCCCATCTGATTTAATGACGCTTGAGAGGATCTGCAAGGAAGAATTGGATAAAATGTTCAAATGCAGGTGTACAAAGCTTGTAGATACTTATACAAGAAGACTCTAAAAATAAAGTAATTGTCTGAATGCTTACATAAATGAGAGATTTCAGGTTTTGGATTTTTACTAAATTTGCAGACCTTTTTGACAACATGTTTTCATTTTGTCATTACGGGTTATTGAGTGTAGAATGATGTGCATAGCAAATACATTCATGTTAAATTAAAACTACAATGCAGTAAAATGTGAAGAAAGTAGTTTGAATACTTTCTGAATCCACTGAATTTCAATATATAGTGCATGTTTTTCATATAACAGTCACTCTAGTGCTTTACTGCTTTTAAATATCTGTTCAGTGTATGCATTTCAGGTCAGGGTGTATCCATCTCAGTTTAAAGTATATGGTTTTCAATATAAAGTGAATGTATTATAGAATACAGTGTATTTATTTTAATATTGTGGTGGATGGACAGGGCCCTCACCTGGCCAGGACGCCTCTATACTGGAAGGACTGGGTAAGAGAACATTTCCAGAGCAGGATCAATATATGCAATGGTGGTGCCTCAGACTCCCTTATGGCTTCATGGGAGTTAGAGTTTGGTGCAGCCCTGTTGAATTCTGTGGGTGCCACCAGGGGTTGCTGCAGGTACTGCTGTGCCCAGTGTGGCAGCACTTCCACCACACCCGGAAGTGCTACCGAAAGAAGGTCGTCGGACACCTGGAGCACTTCCAGGTGCCCTATTAAAGGAGCCAGCTACTACAGAGTCGGGAGGTGGTCGACAAAGCTTGCTGAAGGAGGAATGGAGGCAGATAAGAGACAGAAGAGAGAGAGAGGAAGATAGAAGGACTATGACTTGTGTATTTATGGCTTGTTGTACTGTGCTCATAAGGTGGGAAACAAGACAAAAGCATTTCCCCACTAAAAGCTGTGCTGAACTTGGGCTCTGTGTTTGTTGTGTCTGGGATTTGGGGAGCTGTACGCACCCTGGTGTCCACAACACCCAATGCAAATGTTTTAGTATAAGCTGAGGACATGTTTCATCACAGAGCTCACACAAATCAGTGTTTCAGTATATTGTGCATTTTTTCTGCATTAGCACCTCACATATATTTAGAAAATGAATTTAGTTTAGGGCTGTTTAGGTTTTTAAGTGCACAGTGCATGTGTTTTATGGTGCAGAGTATGCATCTCAGTACAAAGTTAATGCTATTTTAAGAGAGAATCATGTTATAAATAGCACCTCATAGATCTTCATTACTCTTTTGTTAAGATGCATAAGATGAATCACTGTGAATCTCTGATGTATAGTCATCAGGGTCTCCTTTTACTCTTGTGTGCTTTCAGGTCATCTTCACACTTAAAGATAATATTCCATGTATCTGTAAAAAAGGAGAATACTCATCTGGAAAAAAGATGCTCTAAAAGACTCCATCCAACTGGTGACCCCTCATAATTCCTTCTTTACCAATACAAGCACTTCATGCTGACATTTTTGTGAATTTGTGAATTGTTTCTACAGGGATATTTGTGTCCTAGTCATGAAGGACACTGAGGCAGGAGTTTCAAAAGCTTTTGCTGACTTAACTAATTATCTTGATATGTGCCACTGTGACATTAGTTGACTTCACAAGAGAGTGAGTGTCCCAGCAAAGGTTACAATATTGGATTGCTTTGCATAGTCAATAAAAATAAGTGTTTCATTAAACAACTTGTGATTCTTTTTCTCATCATCAGAGCCTTTCTAATTTAAAAATGCAACCTTGACTCACATTATCATTCCTTTTTCATGCAATTGTACTGCGATGTCAGAAGCTTACTTTCTATGACAGATTAGCTGTGCCACAAAAGCAGTTCAATTCCAAGCCTGGAAAGAGAACATTTCATTTAATTAAAAGAGAGTGCAATTATGCTTTTATTTTGCTTTCATGCAAGACAGTCTCTCATAACAGAACACATTTAAGTGATCTGTGTATTGATAAAATTACACATTCAATTTAAAGATTCATAAATTGTTACAGTTTTAGTCCACTGACAATTTAACATCCTTACAGATATTACTTTTGGTGGTTATTTATTTATATGAAGGCTTAATTTGTGTTTGCTACAGAAGCAAACACCTTTCAAATATCAAGGATTTAAATAAAAATATATCAGAGAGAATTAAAAAAAAAATGTGTTCATTCTCATTCAGTTCCCTTACAGACATTTGCTTGGCTACAACAGAGTAAATTTTTTTACAATGGCAAAGTGATTTTTTTTTGTTGTATGAAAGCACAGTGAATTGAGACAGAAGTTTAAAATTATAAGTGAATTGTCTGTTTAAGAAAAGGGAAAAAGGCAAAGATTTGCAGAAGCACAAGGGCTCACCAAGTACAAGGCTGAATAATGTGCTTGATCAGTAATACTGGCAGGTGGTATCCAGTGAAGACTGGCAAAGCCACCTTCAAAGGTCACAGGATACAATGAATCAGACTCGTGAAGATGCCCTTTAGTGGCTGTCACTTATACAGCATGGGGACAGCTAATAAAGGAATAAAGCATCAGGCCTGCAGTTCTTGTGGCTTAATTAGTTAATGGATTGAATGAAACGTTAATTCCTACAGAGTGAGGCATCATGGAGAACAGGCTAATCAGGTAGCTAAGTAGCAGGCCAAAATCATCTTTGATTCATATGAAAAATGCTTGGTGTAAAAATAGCACTGCCTGGCAAAAGTATTCAAAGTTTTAGGGTTTTGTGTTGCTTCCATGATTTTATGGCGGCACTGGGGTACAGTGGTGAGAACCCCTGGGTTTGAAGGCCGGGCCAGTCACTGTCTTTATAAAAGGTGTATCATAAGACGCTAGGGGTCCCTTAAACCCAACAGACAGACACACTGAACACAGGGAAAAATCACCAAGAAGGTATTTAATAATTTTTTTCTTTTAGTAGTGCCCTGAAGCACCTCCGGCAACATACACAGGCAAAAGCAATAATTACAATACAACAAATCCACACAAATCTCTCCTCCACTCTTTCCAGCAAGCTCTGTCCTACTACCACCCAACTCCAGCTTGCTTGCTGGGTCTCCAGCAGTCCTTTATATAGTCCTTGACCTGGAAGTGTTTCTCCTCTTCCATTCACGTGACTTGCCAGTACTTCTGGGTCAGATGGAGAACTTGCTTTCTTCTTCAGCCCGGAAGTACATCGGGGCTTCCGTCCTTGTGACAGCTATAGAAAAGATATGAGTCCCCACGTCCCCCCAGCAGGTCTCCTGGTGGCACCCATGGTATCCAGCAGGGCTGAGAAGCCGAACTCCAAATCCCATGGTGCCCTGCGGGAATCTGAGACACCGCTATGCTGCAGCGAACTTGCCATCTGGTGTCTTGGGGGAGGCAGTGTCCCACAGTAACTGCCTTCCCCCATCCTTTTCTTTGGGCATCCCGGCCAGGTTGAGCAGCCGGCCATCCGCCACAGTATATTCCCTCCATGTCTGTATGGGTTCTCCTTCCACATCTCAGAGATGTGCATTAGGCTAATGGACGACTCTAAAATAGCCTATGAGACTGAATGCTGGCATGTGTGTGAACTTGGATCTCGAGTTGGTTAACTGGCCGGAAACAAAAAGGACAGATAAAATTAGAATGCTCCATGTGGAGTGAGACCCTCATGGGTTTGTCCTTAGACCACTACTACCTTTTGTGATTTATATTAGTGACAAAGATGGATTAGTTAGAAAACATGGGTAAAATAAAAATAAAAAAACTGGAAGGAGAACAGATAATGATTATACAGGAAAAACCATTCCAAAAGACTTGGACCATCTTCAGAACTGGGCAAACACTTGGGCGATGCTTGTATATATAGAAACATGCAAAGTACTACATGTGAGCAAAAGGCATATCAGTTATAAATACAAGATGGGAGACAATGTCCTACAGGAAGCCAGGAAGTGACCTCTGGAAACAACATTTCCTAACGTCTAATTAATCTGTAGATGCGTTTAAAAGAGCAAAATAAATGTTAGGTTATTTCATAAAAACTGTTCAACATAAACTGAATGACGTTATTCTCAGATTATATAATGCACTAGTGGGACCATATCTGATGCATTGTGCGTGGTTCTGGTCATCACACTACAAAAACACATAGCAATACTTGAAGTTGTGCAGTGGAGAGCAACAAGGTGAATCCCAGGACTTCAAGACATCTCATACTCTGACAGGATCAGAGAAATAAACCTGTTAAAGTCTTGGGCAGTGGAGACTAATCCAGGTCTCCAAAATTCTCAAAGGTGGCAATAAACTAGATCCAGCCATATTCTTTCAAAAACATGAAGAATCACATATCAGAGGACACCAATAGAAATTAAAAATTAAGGCCATTTAAAATTGATGTCAGAAAACAACTACTGAGTCATGTAGTTGAACTGGAAATCCTGGAAACTTTTTAGAAGCATCTGGATTAAATACTGGGACAGCTTAGCTAATACTTGAGCAAAGGAACTTCATGGACTGAATGGTGTGAAATAAATAGACCTTGACACCAAAAGAGGTTTGGAGCAGCCACCCGTATTCTTGATTCAGGCTGCAAATTTGAGGTTTTGGTTGCACAGATGTGTACAGGTTGAGTCCACAAACAGAACTGATTACAAAGAGGTGTTTGAGCTTCTTTTATGGCTGGCTGGCGGAAGTGATGAACATCTGGAGTAGGAACCAGAAGGGACTTACCTGGGGATGGAACCAGAAGTGACGTTCTTGGGGCTAGAACCCGAGGTGATGTCATCAGGACGGGACCAGAAGTGACATTATCAGGCGGTACTGGAAGTGACATCATTAGGGTGGGTCTGGAAGTGACATCATCGGAATCAGGCAGAGTTTCCTGTGTCTGGTCTGCAGAGATAAAAGAGAAAGGTTTACTGCTCCCCGCCACCCCCTGGACTGGCACGGAATTACCTTCTTTTAGTCCTTTTAACTGCCTCCCATGTGCACGTGTGTGAGATTGGTCATCACTCATTTATCAAAGTTCATATGTTCTTTTCTAGTGTGCTTTGCAATAAATGAGAATCATATTCAGGCTTGTTTTCTTCCTTGCACCCAATGATGCCTGGGTAAGCTCTGACACTTGTGACCCTGAATGGATTTAGTCTATTCATACAGTAGATTGATAGTGGTTTATTATGTTGAAAGTTGGCAAAGTACTTGGCATTTTTGTTTTTATAGTGTAAGTGACCTTACAAAATCAGTGTTTTCCAAACAAATGCATGTTTTCTCCAGTTTCATCCCACATTCCCAAGATGTTCATGTTAGATAAACTGGTATCTATAAAAGTGAATATTGTTACACATTGCACTTGCATTGTGTTCAGGGCTTTTTACTGTCTGGCTGAGTTCTTACTCTACCATAACTCTTTGATAAAAATAGGCTGAATTAGAAAGATGGATGGATATTTCTGCATAATAAGAATTACTATATTTCTAAATGTTGTTTGAATGCCCAGAGTCTGCTTATTAAAGCTGACAAACTATGGTATCAAAAGGATTTCAAAAAAAGCTATTTGCTAATTTGTGATGTAAAAAATATGAACAAAAAAGGTAAAGGGGCACCGAAGAAAATGAAATAATATGAAGTTGTGGCATATTCATTTTAATTTGGTAGCTAAATATATTCAATGAAAGCAGTCAGCAGAGTGTAATTAAATATCCCATTAGAATTTGTCATGTACACCCATTCCATTAATGGAAAAAGTTATTGATAAACAGTCATGTATACACCAGTCTCTCATCATAGGAAGAGTTGCAGAACTATTATGAAATGCTCTGAAGATTGACAGACAGAGACACAATCCTAAACTGAAGGGTTTTTAATAGCGGTCAGACTTTCACTGTTGGGATTCCTCATGCATCTGTTGCTCTCTGTTAGTATACTGCAGGGGTCTGCAAAGTTGGTCCTGGGAGGTAAAGGAGAAGTCGATTACTGCTCACAAAGCAATTACTGCTCAAGTAACATGCTCATGATTCACTTTGGTTGTCTCGCTTGTTAAGATTCCTCACCCTTTATTCCTTATTTTAGTCTTAAACAGCAGCTTTCACAGTTTGTAATTACTCTGTATTAGCTATAAGATGCAAATAACAAAGGAACCAACAGTTCTACATCCAACTTTTTTCCATTGCACACCCGGGTGTATTCATCATCAAAACTGAAGAGAAAAAAGTGAAGGACTGAGAATTACTAATCTGCTTCAGGCTATAAATCATTTGGATGATATCCTAGGAATGGAAATATGAATATGATATAAGAATGATCTGACATGGCCAGCCCTTCACAGAGTTGAAAAATGGTCACAATGTACTTTTCTCAGCATTTTAAATGAATGAACAATATGTTATAGATGCTTTAAAAGAAATTGAACAAATTGTTTAAAAAATATAAAGACAAAATCACATACAACAACAACATTTATTTCTATAGCACATTTTCATACAAATGATGTAGCTCAAAGTGCTTTCTTTACAGGATGAAGAAAGAGAAAAAAGAACAAATGTGAAAAATAAAATTAGGCAATGATAATTAACATAGAATAAAAGTAAGGTCCATAATAATAATAATAATAATAATAATAATAATAATAATAATAAATCATTTAATAATAATTAAATAATAATACTCCATAATGACCTCACCAGATGCCATTTCAGCTTTCGGATCCAAATCCCATCCAGGTCTCATACACCCTCATTGTATGTCATAGACACAGCGGCTGGCAGATGGAGTCCACATACATAGACACAATGTGGTCTTTAACCTCCATATTTGTGGTGTACAAAGGAAATAAACTAATAAAAAAATAAAATAAAATAAAACATATTCCAAGCCATAAACAGTTGGATCAAAAAAAAAATCTGAAAGAGTGACAAAGCCAGCATAACTGCTTATTATTTGCTGTGCTTTTCTGCTGGCTGTTCTAATCTAATGAATGACTTGACCTTGGTTTTGTAAAGGTTGGTTTCACACAAAAAGAGCACTAATATTCTTACTAATAATAACAGAATTTCTTAACACAACATGTTGGCAAAAAAGCAGCTGCTTGGCATTATCAGCAGCTCAGAGTCCTGTGATTTTCTACAGAGATAGAAGGCATATAGCAAAGATGAAATTGCTCTCATTTTGGGATTTAAGATTCGGAAGCTTTATCTTTTGCAGCCTAGAGTAACCAGAACAGCACACAAAGGGGTTAGCGTTAATTCAGGGGCCGGCTTCTCTGCCTCTCCCCGACCGGGGTCCTGCTTGTTGTCTTAATCCTCTCTTATCTTGGTGCAATTGGAAAATCAGCACTGAGAAAATCATTTAGGAGAGGAGCAAATACATTTTTTAAAACTGTGGGACATTGTGATCTCCCGTCCACTTATTGCATAGTGTAATGCTTGTACTGTGTTGGTGTAAGAAATTACAACACATAAAACTAGTGGTCCTGCACTGAAACATTGAAAAATACAAAAAAGGCACACAAACGAAATAAACAAACTTCTGTTGAACCCAGGTTTCTGGAGCTATGAGGCTGCTATTTTCAGAGTTCATACGAGATTTATGGACACACAAGAGGAGACCATTCAGTCCATCATGCTTGCTTGATTAGCTAATGGCTAAGTTGTCCCAATATCTCATCTTGACACTTCATAAAAGTTGTCCAGGCTTCTGCTTCAACTACTCAACTAATCACTTAGTCCAACTGCACAGTCAGAAGGGTTTTTTAATTGTTAAGTTTATAATATTTGCAACAAAGCAAAAGAGACCAGTGCAAACATCTTAAGAAAAATGTGTATGTCTCCCAATATGTTGGTTGTCAAATGCTGACTTCCTGCTTCTCTAGACCTTTAAAGGGTGACCCTGGAAAGGGTAGATAGCTGGAGATGAGGCAAAAATTACATCCCTTGCCCCCTTCAGGGGGATCACCTATTTTACTCTAGGCATCTTTTCTGCACTCCTGCTTTGTACTGCCACAAGAATAGAACGTAAAGACAAAGTGTTGTGGAAGCTTCCCCGTATAATTTCCAGGCAAAGAGCAGTCAATTTTGTCTGACCTTCTGGTCATATGCAAGGATTTCATTCGACAAACTGTTACAGCAATGATGGTTCTTATATATCATGAAAGACAGGAAGGAAACGGCATAAAACAGAGGAAGCGGAAATGACATTAACACAGGAACTGGAAACGAGGTTGTCAGAGAGGAGACGGAAATGAAGTCATCAACTGGAGACCGGAAGTGACGTTATTGGATGAAGATGGAAGTGATGTCATCAGAGGGGGCCCGGAAGTGGCAACATTGTTCGGGGCCAGAAGTGATGTCATCAGATAGGAAACAGAAGTGACGTTATTGGAGGGAGACGGAAGTGATGTCATCACTAGGGGACCGGAAGTGATGTCATCGTAAAGGTAAGTTTGTTGTGGTTAACTGGAAAAGATTTGTTATTCTTCTGTCAGTCTTTGTTGAAGAAGGTAAAAGGTATTAGTACTTGTTTCCAACCCTCTCTCTGTATTACTTTCGCTTTCATTTGGACCCTTGGCTGCCTCCTAAGTGCACATGTGTGACAGTACCTAATATGCTTGGCCTTTCTTTTTGGACACTCACTGTCTTGGCCTCTTCTGTGAAAACTGTCTTGTAAATGCCATGCCACCTAAAGGATGCTCTATGAAAAATCAATCATAGAAAAACTAACTTTAGGAATGTACTTTAATAGACCTGCACAGTCTAACATAATGCAGATGAACGGCACTGATCTTGAGCTAAGTAAACAGCAGTGCCCTGTTACAGTCTGCTATTCTTTCACTTTATTCTAAAAATATTTTTCCTAGTAAAGTCTAGCAGGAAGGTGCAGCCAACCTCTGCAGCACTGCATGCAAAGCAGGAGTCAACTGCAGACTGGGCAGCAGCCCTGTGATGCAAGTTTAAAACCACCAATAAAGCTAACCAACATATCCTTGTTGGAGTTACTCCACACAGACAGAAGGCAAACATAGAAAGTGAACAAAAAAAGGTAAAGCAGGTCAGTCTAAGCCCGGTAACACTTAGGCACAGCTACATTTTAGAGATACTGACCAACAGCCATGCAAGTGTTTGAAGTGAAGAAAAAAGAGTAACTGAAGAAAACCTACAGAGATGTCAGAGTAATGTACAAGCACTACCTCAGATATCGATCAGACAAAGACTCTAAAAAGTAAATTTCTCCCCAATTGAATTTAATTGCATTTTATATACTTACAAGAACATAAGCAAAAAGATAACTTGTAGTATTTCTACAATAAAACACAAGAATGTTACCCACTTTCTGCATCCTCTTTAATAAAACCCCTGTGTGCGTCCAGGTGTCTGTGTGTGTGTGTCTTCTGGTGAAGTGTGCATGCGCGGGGCCACACGACACCTGTTCAGTCTCTTCCTGTGCATTTCCTGTGCAGAGAGAGAGACACACACAGATGTGTGCGCACGCGAGACAGATAGACACACACACACACAGGCGCACGCAAGACAGACACAGACACAGGCGCGCACGACAGACACACAGACACACACACACACAAAGGCGCGTGCAAGACACACACACACAGGTGCACGCAAGACACACACACACAGGCGCACGCGAGACACACACACAGGCATTCGCGAGACACACACACACACAGGCGCGCTTAAGACACACACACACACAGGCGCGCTTAAGACACACACAGGCGCGCGCGAGACACACACACACACAGGCATGCGCAAGACACACACACAGGGCGTGCGCAAGACACACACACAGGCATGCGCGCTTAAGACACATACACAGGCGCGCGCGAGACACACACACACACACAGGCGCGCGACAGACACACACAAGCAGGCGCGCACACGCGACAGACACGCACATACACAG
Source organism: Polypterus bichir lapradei (assembly GCA_026402145.1). Classification (NCBI taxonomy): domain Eukaryota; kingdom Metazoa; phylum Chordata; class Cladistia; order Polypteriformes; family Polypteridae; genus Polypterus; species Polypterus bichir. Next base: position 46,491,273 of record JANRMT010062861.1, on the reverse strand, counting down.
ATGCGCGCGCGACACAGACACACACAGGCGCGAGAGAGAGACACACACACACACCCACAGAGGCGTGCACGAGACAGACACACACAGGCACTAGAGAGAGACACACACACACCCACAGAGGCGCACGCGAGACAGACACACACAGGCGCGAGAGAGACACACACACACACAGACAGGCACAGAGGCGCGTGGTTAAGAGAGACACACACGCGAGAGATATACACACACACACACAGGCACGCACGTGCATTGTGGCAATGTTACTTTTCTTGGTTGTTTATTAAATTATGGATTTTTCAAATGTTCTTTTTTTCCCTGTGCTTAAAACTCATTCAAATAAAGTGCTTTTAGCGAGCAGGTCGTAAGGCTATAGCGTAAACTCTTGCAGTGTTAGTTTTCTCTGTTGTTCAAGGTTTTCTTAGTGTTATTCAATGTTTTTACATTTAGTTTACTATTACGCTGTGCATTCAATGGTGTAATTAACTATATTTGTGCTTTAAAACTTAAAAAAATATAAATTTACATAAAGTTCATACAGTCTGGAATGGATTAATTGTATTTACATACAATCCTATGGGGGGAAACTATTTTGGTTCACAACCAAATCGGGTTACAACCAGAGTTTTGGAATGAATTATGGTCGTGAACCGAGGTTCCATTGTATTACTGACAGACAAAATTACAGGCATTTTACAGAAATACAAACCAGTATTACTGAGAGAGAAAATTAAAGGCACACAATACAGTGACACATATTACAGCCACATGCAAGGTCCCTTGCCATTTAATATAGACTGTTCCTACTAATGTTTATGCACTACTGTTCTAGCGCCCATTATTGTAACGGGCTTAATGTCTAATAGAAATATAATGTACATAAATACTAAACATGTTCAGGGGCTTTTTTCTTTACCATAAGTTCTTAAAGTTGTTGATTACTAATAATGTATTTACTTATCTCTCTATTATAAAAAAAATCCAGGAGAGAAACACTAGGGCATTGAGACGTGATCTTCACGTTAACATCATGGAAGACACTTAAAAGACCCGTGAGGAGAAAGAGAATGGCCAAGGAGCGTTTTGCGGGGTCCTTAAACATGAGACATTGTGCCAAGAGATTGACCCAGGACCGTCTCGAGATGATGTAGAACATGAGATTCTTGCAAGACACGATCTACTTACAATCAATATCAAATAAGACAACGGGCAGCAAAGCATTCAGTTGTGTGAAGGATTTGAGCACACACGAATCCAGGGCCTCAGCGCATATACTCGTAAAGTGTATAAGGACAATACGTTATAAATGAAACGTCGATGACCAAGCGAAGAAGAAAGCAGCGTGGAGAAAAGAGACTCAAAAGCATTGGAGAGAAAAAAGAGCAAAGAAGAAAAAATAATCTAAGTGCAAATTCAGAAAATAAGGAAAGTAATTATTAGCCTGTAATAAGTGGAATTGAAAAAAGCACGTCCAATCGGGCTCAGAATTAAAAGACAGAGTAAAAGACAAAGTAGAACTTCATAAAGACATTCACAAATGTTGGTGCTATACACATGCAGAGCAGGTTAGAGATTATGAAAGCAGTGGAATTCGAAAGGCTCAAAAAAAAAAGTTACACATGTGCAGAAAGTTAAAGAATATGAAAGTAGGAAAATTAGAAAGTATGAAAAAAAGAAAGTAAAGATTGCAGTAGCGCAAACAAATGGAAATTATTACTCGAAAAAGGGAAAATAATCACCACGGTCCGGGGCCTCATGTATAAACGATGCATACGCACAGAAATGTTGCGTAAGAATGTTTCCACTTTCAGATCGCGATATATAAAACCTACACTTGGCGTAAAGCCTCGCACTTTTCCACGGTACCTCATACCCTGGCGTACGCAAGTTCTCCGTTCGGTTTTGCAGACTGGCGGCACCCAGTGTCAAAGCAGTGCTACTGTTCCTGTGTGTTACCCTTTATTTCTTAGAACCACATTCCTGATGCGGCTTTATAAATACACTGAAACTAACCGCATATTGTTTATTAGTGTAATGCTTCTGATTGTAATTAACCTGTAACAATATAATGGTCCAGGGAATAGCCATAGTATTCCAAATACCATAACTGCTTTAGCGTTGTTATTCTCACTGCACCTTCTTATTCTTCTTTTTTTTCTTCTTTCAGCTGCTTTCTTTAAGGGTTGCCACAGTGGATCATCTTTTTTTATATTACTCTCACTGCACCACTCGTAGTATTTATATCATTGTATCTGAGTGGGGAATCACAGCAGCAGCTGATCCGAAAGAGAATTATCGGTATACAGCATCAAGCATACGCTGCCTCAGCCACGGCAAAACATTTCAAAGCCTTTCCTGTACGGACCTCGCGGTTCAGAAACAGTTTCATCCCAAGAACTATAAATGCACTCAATCAATTGCTCCTTGTAGAACTGTTTGTACTTATAAGTACAATTACCCCACTGTAAACTTGCACTACAGTTATAATATTGCACAACCTGCGCCACTTTATAAAGTGCGTATTTACATATGATGACGATATCATTTTTAAGATGAAATGCAGCAAAATATGTTGGTTATATTATAAAGATATAATAATTAAAGATGTGAGGACACGGTGCCGCAGCGATAGCAAGTTCATGTATTGTTCCTGCCTTGCGCTGTATATTTACTAAGGCTGGCGCAACACTGGAAGGATAGACGGATACAATAATTAAACACGTACTATTAAGATATTTCAATGTTCCTTAAAGGTTTTGAAGAATCGTTGTTGTAAGCTTACAGATGCCTTAACGTCTATTACAGAGCTGATTGTGTGGCGATTGGGTATTTGGGAAAAGAAAAGTAAGGACAGGAATTGGAGGTAAGTATGTTTGAAAGAGACAGTACTGCTACAACAAATTATTTCATTGAAGGTTGTGCATGGTGCAGCAGCATCTTGTGTGAGACATGAACAATCACTGTGCCATCGTGTTCCCATGTATAATAACACGCTTTCATTCCAATCATCATGAAAATGATATCACGTATACATCTCAGTATTTTAATTATTCAGAGAGCTGTAATATCACGAATGTAATGGATACTGTGTACTGTCGGAGAAAGAGAAAGAACGGAAGCACGTAGTGATTCACACACATAGAGCACATAGAAGATCAAATACAAAACAAAGCATTTAACATGGTACTTTAGTTATGATGGGATTTGAGAAACTAGTCAATTAAATGATTTTAAGATGAAGTTTGTGATATTCTACTTTAATGACAAAATAAACTACGTGATTAAAGTGGAAATTTCGAGATTAAAGTTGACATTTCGTGCTTTTTTCCCCACTGTGTGCCTATTTTTTTTGTCTGTACCCTAATAAGCTCAGACGGTGAGCTACTACTCGCCTTTTCATTGCGACTTTCATATGTGACTTTTTTTTATTTTGCCACTGTGCGACTTTGTGAACTTGAGCTTTCGAGTTTCTCCAACACGCTATGTCACTCGATCAACTTCCTTTTGTTGATTATACCACTGTTTAAATCAATAAATAGTATGTTTTTCCTTTGCCTCCACTTGGTATTCGCTGAAATTCTTATATTTTCCCCCATGCTTTTCTCATTGTTTTTTCACAGAACGCTGCGCTTAAGGGCTATTTATATTGATTTGCATATTCAAAGAGTCGTAATTCTGGGAGGAATTGGGGCGGGACAGCAGGCGCGTGCACGTGCGTTACTTTTCATGTTCACCGAGATTTATGGAGCGGAAGAACATGGAAGTTGGAATACGCACAGAATCCTGCATCTAGATTTTTCTCTGCACAAGCACATTTCGGCTTTTGTGCTTACGTCATGTTATAGTGCAAATTCTACGCGCGCCGTTATGCATGAGGCTCCAGGTGTCACTTTAAAAAAAAGCAGGACAAAGCGAGGTCAGAAATAAAAGACAGAGTAGAAAACAAAGTAAAACATCATAAAGAGGTTAAAAAACAAGAGGGCCAAACACATGCAGAGCAGATTAGAGATAATGAAAACTGGAATTCAAAAGACAAAAAAAGACGTAGGTGCGAAACACATGCAGAGCAAGATACAGAATATGAAAGCAGAAAAAAATGACTGTCAAAAAAAGAAAGTAAGCATCGCATTAGCACAAACAAAGAGAAATTATTACTTGGAGAAATAACGAAAAGACAAATAGAGATCGAATATATGGACACAGGTGATATGTCAGAAGTATGTAAATATTGTAAGGCTTTGAACTTTAAGTCAGAGAATTTCAAAAACAGGGTTTACCTCACATGCATTTATTGGTTACTTTGCATACAAAATTATTAACTGCTAATGATGTAGATCGCTTTGTCTGTGCTGAAATTCCAAACAGAGAAAACTATCCTGAATTATGGTACAAAGTCATTAAACACATGTCTCACTGACCTCATTAAAAAGATTCAGCACATTGGGACTCGAAAGATTCCAAATATTGTTTTTACAAAGGTTCTGAAATAAAAGTGAAACTAATGAAATAGCAACAATTCAAAGAAAACAAAAATCTTAAAAGTGTGGAATCTGGAAAACCAAACACAGGGGTTGGTGAGCAAAGCAAGCAGGGGACAAAGCCCCCTAGAATTAAGATAAAAAAATTAAAACTCAAGACTTTGCGGATCACAGGAAAAACAAACCAGTGAGTTAAACTGTCATTTGAAGAGTTGAAGAGAGGGAAGTCAAGATCCACAGGGCAATGGCTAAGTGTCCACTTAGCACCCACCAGTCCTCAGTGACAAATTCACTGGTCTGTGTGCTGATGTTGTGTTTCTCATGGTGCTCCTTCAGCTATATAGCGCTTCATCTGGACCTCATGCATTAAGTCCATGTCATGCATGCCATGCAGTTTCAAGTCATTATTTCTGTTGTTAATTTTTATTATTCTCTCTGCTGCATTATGTGATGCTATTTATCACTTCACTGGTAACTCACTGTGAATTACATTCAGTTCTCAGTTTCAGGAAACTCTTGTAAGTCTCAGTATTGTCTGATGATATATTTTATAACTATATGTTAATAGCATATTGTAATTTAATTTGTAATAAGTGTTATATGATGCTCTGTATTCCAATCTTATTTGATTTATCAGAACACTTGAGACGGCGTTTGCTATAAAAGACACTCTTTTGTGGCAAGGTATAGGAATGACAGCTCCATGCAGTAAGAAAAATTGATCCAACGACACAAAAATAAAACAAAAGGCAATGCTCTTTAGCATGTATTCTTACCATTATGAAGGTTTCCAACTCAAAGAAATGATGCTTATTGGACTGATTAGCCAAGGTCACTATGGTTTTGGAGCTCTGTCTGACAGGTTGCTTGTGCCAATAATGATGCCTCCTTGTGGGAGGCCCGGGTTTTTATGGAAGCTGAACTGGAAGGGGTGGAGTCAGATGCCCTCACTGGGTAGCTTCTTGGCACGTACTGTGGGGAAAGAAAAAGACAAGTGTTAATGATAGTGTCCTCTCTAATCCCAGAGGGGTTATTACATACCTCGACAGAGCCTGTAAGGCAGTCCTCTTATGCACATGCATGATACACTATACCTGGAGTCACAATCAAGAGACAAATGCTTGCCCTGAATTACACCAATGCCTTGTAGCTCCAAAGTTCAAATCCCAGCCAGATCACCGTCTGTGTTGAATTTGCATGTGATCACTGTGTTGGTATATTTAATGTCCTACACCCCAAATTATAAGCATTAGGTGCAGTAGCTCTAAACTGACCTAGTATATGTGAGTGTGCCTTGCCTATTTATTAGCACTCCATTCCAGGTTGTGTTGCACTTACATTTGACATTTTTCCTTGTCCCTTTATTATGCTAAATTGGAATTAGTAGGTTAACATGATTATATATTATATTATGACAAAAGTTTTATTATTTATGTTTATTAACCTGACATCTTTATCCACACAAGTGGTTACATTTCTCTTTTGCCGTTTTTCCAATTGGGACACAGTCAGGATCCATAACCTCAGGGACTGAAGTTCCAAGCCTTAATCCCAAAGCACTACATTTTCAATTAAATAAAAAAACAGGTAGCAAAGTGTTAGAGTGGTCTGCTCTGCATTTTATTTTCAGACATCACAGTTTAATTCGCAGTTCCTTGTCAAGCTGAATTTGCATGTTCTTCCCATCTCCCACAACAAAAAGATTTGCATCTTAGGTTCATAGAGTAGGCAGCTCTAGACAGGCCTGGTATATTGGAATACGCAGTTTTAGAAAGTTAATGAATTAACAGTTAATGAAATCTTGCTGGGTAAAATTTTTGTATTCTGTAAAATTTTAACTTGTCATCACACAGTGAAATGGACTTTTGCTCTCAGTTACATTAACCAAGGGCTAGGCATGAATTCCTAGCTTAGTCATCTTCTGCAATTTGACTTGGGTTCAAGTGTATGGATATGCCCATGATGCTGCTCTACAATGGACAGACATCCCTTGCAGGGGTGGCACATGTTTCAAGCCCAGTGCTTCTAATGACTGAGTTTCTCATTACTTTATAATTGATGAATAGAGTTCATTAAATGGACACCTAGAATTTTAAATGGGCAGGTTTTTAAAATATAATCTTTCTAGTCTTGAATGGGCAGAATGGCTTTCTTCCATCACTTTATTAAAGTTCTCTTCAAAGTCCTTTTCTAGGTTTTACCTTCTTATTTTCCTCTAAATGTCACATTATTCCACACCAAAGTTTACCAGCATTGTATAAAACAAATAACCAAAATGTATAAAATACATGAAAAAAACAACTCTGACTAAACATTAAAGAAAGTAATAATGTCCCCCTTCCTAGACACCATCACTTCTCCCTGCTGTTCATCTTCCTGTTCCCACTTAAAGAATCATTTCAGAGCAGTGAGCACCTCAATCATGGACAGACTCCAACATGACTTTAGTCTTTTACTAATTCAGACTCAGTGGATTGGTTAGATTACAACTATTATAATAAAAGCTTCAATAGTCTAGTCAATGCAGGAACAAGACAGCTAACTCAGCAGCAGGCCTTCCTTGCTTAATGGCGGTCCCCTCACGTCTACACCTCTCTGGTATTTGCTAAACATGCACACACAATGCCTCCTGGGGAGATCCAAGGTGATCAGACTGTAGGGAATCAAACACTGCTTTGGGATGATTAACAAGCTGCTTCATAGCATTGATTCCTTGATTTACATCTGCTAAAGCATTGTTCTGCACATTGTACCATTAGCCAAACATGCTGGTGTATTTCACCCCTGGAGAAAACATCGGAAGCAATGGATCAGTAAGTGGTTAGGGCCAGAGAGACAAATGTACATTTTTCAGCTTGTCAAGTCTGGTGTCATCCATCTCCTGACATGATGTGGTCCATGCATAAGATGATTTGTGCTGCATGGAAGCAGAGTAACTATCATTTGTGACTTTTGCAGGACATTTGAGGTGGACTGAAGAGTATCTTCCTCAGACAGCTTCTGCATCATTTATAAGAGCCAGTGTGATGAGAATCAGGCGGTCGTATTGGTTTACCTGAGGCCTGTCAAATAATGACAACTGTGAACAATGTATCGCATCCTGTGTCACCAGCTCAGCGCTGTTTCCTGAATGCACTTCTGTCTTCTACATTATGTATTCTGGTCTGCTATTCAATCCGTCTTTAATACACTTTTAACTTTGCAGACTCTTTTTTTATCTGGGGTGTGACCCGTCATTTCCTTTTTATTTTTACTAGGTTGTTCTTTTAATGTCTTTAATGGTTTCTTTGATTTAAATTTTTTTGTATTGTCAAGCATTTCAAAATGCAGTTAAGTTACTTGGTTTACATTTTGATCAGAGGTACATATAGTTGCTTACTCACATGCAACCCCATATAAAACTGGAATAGCTACAGGAGAAGAAGACTCACATGCTAACAAAAATGTTACATGCCTATTACCATTTGTGAGCCGAGGGTAAATTTAATAAATGAGAATTGATGAATTATATAAGGCCTGTTCTTGACAAAGCTTTTCTCTTTTTCATGTCTGTAAAAATAAACCTCCATATTAGCTTTTCGTTGTTGTAGCTACCTGCACACACTGAAGAGTAAAAGTGGACTGAGAAACTGATTGGCAGAGTAGGCAGACTTGTCTTTTTTTAAATGCAATTTATTAAGAAACAAGCTAGTGTGTGGAGTGCAATAAATTGTATCTTTTAGAAGTGGAGTTTCTGAGCATGATTTGTGTGACAACACGTGAGTCTCAGGTGGATGGCATGCCTTGTCCATGTACTGCATGCTTTAGTAGACTGGCAGAACCAGCACAAAAAAAAGAGAAACAAAAAAAAGTGGCAAGACACTCTGTCAAGCCATTAGCTGTACAAGGTAGAAGAAATCCTTCACTTTAAGTTTAAGTGACAACACAGTGGTACTTAGGATCTCTTGGCTTCAACATCACAAGAGTGCCTTGGCTGCTTGACTGTACAATCATTAACATCCACTGGCAATAGAATGGAATATCACCATAAGAACATCATAACCTGACACGGTGTCACTATAAAGTTAATGCTGCCCTGTTCTACACATTGCACACTGTGGACGCTAGGAGTCGCTGTTGACCCTTAAACCCAACAGACAAACATGCAGGACACAGGGTAAAAGCATCAAGAAGATATTTTTTAATTATTTTCTTCCTGTATAGAGCCTCCAAAGCAACACAGCCACAATAAACACAATACTCAATAATAATCACAATACTCTTTCTCCTTCACACCTCCCAGCAAGTGTTGTCCACCTCCTCCTGACTCAGGCTCGTTTGCTGGATTCACAGCAGTCCTTTAAATAGTCCTTGACCTGGAAGTACTTCTGTCCTTCTATCCATGTGACTTGTCAGCACTTCCGGGTCAGATGGAGAACTTGTATTTTCTTCAGCCCGGAAGTACTTCTGTGATTTCATTCCTGTGACATTGGAGTGCTTCCGGGCTATGTAAACAGTAGGGACTCGCTAGTGTTTCTGCAGCGTCTCCTGGCAGCACCCACGGTACCCAACAGGGCTGTGAAGCTGAACTCCAGATCCCATGGTGCCGGGAGTCCAGGGCACCGCTATGCTGCAGGGAAGCTGCCAACTAGCATCCTGGGGTAGGCAGTGTCCCAAAGCAGCTGCCTTCCTCCATCCTTACACTTCAGGGGCGTCCCGGTTGGGTTCAGCTTCCAGCCGTCTCCTACAACACATTATTTTGGTGTTTTAATCTTAGCAAACAGTGTAGGCGTCTGGACCTAGTCTGGATGTTTAGAATAATAATCACCACCACCAGTGATTTAAAAGTGGGAGGTGGGTAAAAATTATATTATGTTAGCATACAGACTATACCCAGCAAGAGTGCAGTGTGCAAAATGTAAAGAAATACAGTCATTAAATAAAAGTAGAAGTGAATATATGGAAAAGTGGAAATAATAAAAAAAAAGATCTGGAAGCCAGATGAGTAATGGACAAATGCCTGGAGAGAACTTCTAGTATTAAAGCAAAGCTTGTTTAAATGCAGTATCTGAATGGGCCAGGATATTGAGGTGTTTAAGTAACATTCGCATACTTGTCTGTTGTTTCTTTCTCTGTTTTGCATAACGTATTTGCAAAGAGATGTAAATCTGCCCACAGAAAGCATGTCTACAAATGCTGAGTGATAGTGACTAGTGAGGGGTACTAAGAGACCTATGAGAACTCTTAAGGAGTTACAAGCTACACTGGTAGAAATTGGAAAGACTGTGTTTACAACAACTGCTGCCCTGTGTTTCACCAGTTGCAGCTTAATAGGACAGTGGAAAAGAAAAACCCACTGTTAAAAAAATAAAAAAAGTGAATGACATCTCAGCCATAGTTTACTTGAAGTCACATGGGAGACTCTGAAGTCAGCTGGAAGAAGGTTCAATGGTCTGATGAGATTTTTGACCTTTAGACTAAACACCATATTTGGCATAATCCAAACACTGCACATTACCAAAACACACAATTTCTACTGTGAAGCATGCATTTGGCCCTGGAATGTTTGTGAGGGAAGGGAGTAAAATGAATACAGCAACACACAAAAATCCTGGAGGAAAACCTGATGGTGTCTGCAAGGCACCTGTACCTTGGTAGATTTGTTTTCCAGCAAGACAACCATACCAAGCATAAAGCCAATTCTAAACAGAAATGGCTTAGAAACAACGTTAATGTCCTGGGGTCTTATGTATAACGCTGTGCATAGAACTCACAGTATAACATGGCGTAAGCACAAAAGCGGGAATGTGCGTAGCACAGAAAAATCCAGGTGCAGGAATCTGTGCGTACGCAAAATTCCACGTTCTTCTGCTACTTAAATCCTGATCAGTGTGAAAAGTATCGCACGTGCACGCACCTGGTGTCCCGCTCCAACTCCTCCCAGAATTACGCCTCTTTGAATATATAAATCAATATAAATAGCCCTTAAGCTCAGCGTTCTGTGAAAAGACAATGGCAAAACCAAGAGGAAAAATAGAACAATTTCAGCGAATACCAAGTGGAGGCAAGGAAAAACGTACTATTTGTTGGTTTAAACAGTGGTATAAACAAGAAAAGGAAGCTGATCGAGTGACATAGCGTGTCAAATAAACTCGAAAGCTCAAGTTCACAAAGTTGCCCAGTGCTCAAAATAAAAAAGAAGTCACATATCAAATTCGCTGTGAAAAGGCGAGTCGTAGCCCACCGTCTGAGTGTCATATGAAAGCTTATTAGGGTACAGAGGAAAAAAAAGGCACACAGTGGGGAATAAGTACGAAATGTCAACTTTAATCTCGAACTGTCCACTTCAATCACATAGTTTATTTTGTCATTAAAATAGAACGTCATAAACTTCATCTAAAATTGTTTAATTTACTAGCTTCTCAAATCCCATTGTAACTAAAGTAGCACGTTAAATGCTTTTTTTTGTATGTGTTCTTCTATGTGCTCTGTGTGAATCACTATGTGCTTCTTATATGGGCTTTCTCTTCCTTCGACAGGACACAGAATACATTACTTTCATGATATCACAGCTTGATGAACAATTTAAATACTAAGATGTATACTTAATATCATTTTCATGATGACAGGAATGTATTAAACATGGGGACACAGTGGCGCAGTATTAGCAATGAGCTGGCGCCCTGTCAAGAGATTGTTCCACCCTCCTACAAAATTCTTGCTGTGCCATGCGCGACCTTCGATGAAATAATTTATTGCATCAGTACTGTCTTTCTCAAACATACTAACCCAAAATTCCTGTCCTTACTTTTCTTTTTCCAAGTAACTAATCGCCACACAATCAGCTCTGTAATAGACATAAAGCCATCTGTAAACTGAGAACACTGATTATTCATAACTTTTAAGGAACATTGAAATATATTTGTAGTACATGTTTAATTATTCTATCCATCTATCCATCCAAGGTCGCACCAGCCCCAGTAAGCATACAGCGAAAGGCAGGAACAATCTCAAGGAGGTATTTTTCGTACGTGGATTACTCGTTTAGCCGGATGTAATTGTTGACGATTTGGCATGATCCTGGATCTGTCAGTTTTTCAAAACTCTTGCTGGATGTCTTGTCATAGCAGCACATCCAAATCCTCAAACCTGCTCGGAGCAGGTTTGTTCTATGTAAACAAGGATTAGCTCACACACACAATCAGTGTCCGTGCATGGAATTAATTCAGTCATGGCTTCACCGTTCATGAATGGGCAACCAATTGATATCAGTGCACAAATTATAAGAAGAGAATTTCATATATAGAGAGGGTTTTGCACGATCGGCAAGATCCTTTATTGTTCCCGGATGAAATTCTTTTCGAAACATACCGCTTTAGCCGAGGGGGAATATTGTACCTGAAAGATTTATTAGCACCTTATATTCGAAGTCAAACTAGGCAAAGTCGGGCTGTCACAACCTCACAGACAGTATGCATTGCTTTGAGGTTTTTTGCAAGCAGCACTTTTTTATATACTATAGACGATGTGGAAAATCTATCTAAAAGTGCAGTTTGCCAGGCAATTCGTAAATTCTGTTTGGCTCTGAAATATTTCCTTTGGGTTTTCATAGTGTTTCCTGGACACCTGCGTGTGCAGACAATAAAAGAGGCGTTTCATTCCATTGCAGGTAGGTAATACACAGGCAAAAACACCCACAGTTCCATAAAGAAACTCACAATCAGCCTAACATTTTCATTACCCAGGATTTCCAAATGTGATTGGGGCACATGGGACTGATCAGAGTGGAGTTTGATCAAACATTATTTGAAAAATGTACCTCTCCTCCTGATGAATAATCAGACACAGTGTCTTCATCAAATATGTGACCTTCGTCAATATCTTGTTGGTTAGAAACAAGTTCTAGGGATATGACATTCCCTGCAACTGATCCAACAAAAAAAAGAGGGCTATATGGAACATACCTATGGAACACATTAAGGACAAATATATGCAATGACCATCCTTTACCTGAAATAAAGTGACCACTGCATCCTTCCACTGGTTCTGAGGAGGAGCTACCCCCTGGAATGCCCTCAGAAACAGGGCGATGGGCATTTTGCTGGAGAGCCAACTCTTCTGCAGGAGATAGGTCTGGACCGCATGGACCTCCACCTGTTTTTTGCTTGTCTGCCTTCTTATTAGCTTTAAAATTAATGTTTTTTATATTATATATGATTCTTTATGTCAACAATTCTTTAAATAGTTACAGTATATACCAATATTTACCAGTTTGAAGTATATTCTTGTACTTCACTTTAACCTGTTCCCATGTTCTCCTTGTGCTCACGTTTGATCTGGAATTATGACATATTAAATAATAATTAATCTGACACATAGGAAATGAAACGCTGCATTCAGTAAGTACAATGCACACTACTTAATGTTTAATTTGTCAGCCACTTTTTGCCAGCCGTCTTTTCTGGTTTGGGCTGCTTTTGCAGTTTTATCCCTTGTACATATTAAATCTTGAAATTCTTCATATCCTTCGAGTAAAAGGTCCTGCTCTGTTTGTGTGAAAAATGCACCCGTTCTTTCGTCATTTTGTTGCAGCCTATCAAAGACTTGCTGATCATGTTTTCAAGACTCAATATATATGAGATTTCAATCAGTGCGGGCACGCGCATTCACCTTGGATGATTAGATCCAGCTAGACTAATCTACTTCACGGCTGCGTTTGAAAAACAGACTTATCCTGGATGAGTTTCACCGGCATTAACTCATCCAAGATGAGGCATCTGATCTCGAATGATTTAAGTGACATACGGAAAATACCCCCCTGAACTGGGTGCCAGCTCATTGCTACCGCTGTCCACCGTGTCCGCACATGTTTAATTATTAACAATATAGATTATTTAAATGATGTTAAAATGTTATCTGTATAATGTAATAAACATACTTTGTTGCATTTCGTCTTAAAAATGTTATCAAGAGCTCCAAGAATCTCTAGGTAATCTAAATCGACTTAGAAGCCAGTCGTCATCATATGTAAATACATGCTTTATAAAGTGGCTCAGGTTGTGCAATATAACTGTATCGCAAGTTTACAGTGAGGTAATTGTACTTATAAGTACAAACATTTCTACCAGGAGCACTTTATGGACTGATTGAGTGTGTTTATAGTTCTTGGGATGAAACTGTTTCTGAACCACAAGGTCAGTACAGGAAAGGCTCCTCATTTGCTGTACGGGAGATGTTCCAGTAGACTGTACGCATGGCTGAGGCAGCGTGTGCTTAATGCTGTATACTGATAATTCTCTTTCCGATCAGCCACTGTAGAGCTGTGATTCCACACTCAGATACAATGGGATAAATACTCCGAGTGGTGCAGTGAGAGTAACAACGGTAAAGCAGCTACAGCTACAGGTTAATTACAATCAGATGCCTTAAACTAATAAACGATATGTAATTAATTTCAGTGAATTTGATAAAGCTGTGTCAGGGATGAGGATCTAAAAAAGAAAGAGAAACCACACTGGAACAGTAGCACTGTTTTGATGCTGGGTGCCGCCAGTTTGTAAAACTAAGTGGAGAACTTGCATACGCCAGGGATTGAGCTGGCATGAAAATGTGCGTGGCTTTACGCCAAGTTTAGTTTTTATACATTGCGATGTGAGCATCGAAATGGGTGTACGCAACATTTTTGTGTGTACGCAAAGTTTATACATGAGGCCCCTGACCTTTTAGAAAGCCCATGGCACTTGGGACATGGAGAGTCACCAAAGGACTCCAGAGCAGTGCTTCCCAAACTCGATCCTGGGGACCCACTGTGGCTGCAGGTTTTTGTTCCAACCAACTTCTGTTTTTCATTGGACTCTTAGCCTAATTAAGCGAGTCATTATTTCCCAGTTTCTGTGTTTTGGAGCCAATGTAGAAATTACAAACTAAATTTGGTAGATTTTTAGTAAAATGTAATAAGCAGTTATATGGAGAAGTTGTCGTTATGTGGGGAATATGTAATTTTTTTTTTTAAGTAGGGTTCAGTATTTCTACCTAATTTTCATTCTGCTTTTCCAGATGTTCTGGTTATTTAATTGATTATTCACTAATTAGTGAGTCTGACACTGAAGTTGCAGCCTTCATTATCCCGGGTGTCTGCTATGTTGGTTTTTAATTGTCAGTATTAGGGTTCAATGAAGGGAGCAAACTACGCAGAAAAAGGGGAAAATAATAGGAAAACAACAAAAGAGAGTTAAGCATTTATAGCTATGGAAAAAATAGAAATATTTCTAAATGTCTTATAAATGTAAAAACCATAGTGTTGTGTTTTTCTGAATGCAGAATAACGAGATGAGTAAAAAGACCAGCTAATTAAATGAGATAATTTATTATTGATTATTATCACCAATTGTGAATCTGGTTGGAACAAAAACCTGCAGCCACAGTGGGTTCCCAGGACCGAGTCTGGGAACCACTGCTCCAGAGGATTAGATAGGAAAGATGTCAAGCCACCATGTCAGGTAGTCAAAGTAAGGACTTGTGTGAAGAAGTCCAGAAGAGCAGAAATGTTTTCTGTTTGGTCCTTGGGCTCCCTAACTACTCTCTATGTCAGTGACTAGTGTGATCATATTGTTGCATGTTTTTAAAAGTTTAATTAAGATATCAACACAGGGCTTTCAACACAGAAATGTACATACCAGCTATACTTTACTATCATAGGCAATATACTTTCCATTGCAGACTGCTGTAAGATTGATAGGATCTATTCTCTTATGTCTCTTAGGAAACTCAGACCAATTAAAACACACCATTCATGTCTTGTTTTCTAAGAGATGTGGATAAGCCATTGAGAATTCAAACATTTTACAGCTCTCAGACTGGTTAATAATTTAACAATGCATTCAAAAAGATGATTTAGAAGGCTTGTGAAATAAGGGTACAGGATTTGAGTGGCATTTTGTCAGTTGTTGCTATTTGCATTTATAAAACTCCCCCAGCGACAACCAAGTTTCTTCCTTTTGGGCTGCTGTGTGTTTGGCAACTGAGAAGTATACTAGATAGTGTTAGACTAGTCTAGGCAAAAGATTTTTGAAAGAATTCAATTCAAACATTTTGTTAAGTGCTTCTAATCCCACTTTATGGTTGTGGTATCAACCAACCTTGGATTATGAAACAGTCTGTGATAAACCAGAAAATTTACTACCATGTTTATTCTAGTTCAGTGCTACAGGGGGCTACAGCATATCATAGCAGCACTTGGTACAAGTTAGGAAACAGCCTTGAAAAGGTTTCCAGTCCCATGTAGGGTCACAAATGGCCAGTTTGATACTGAAATTTAGTCTGACACACACATCTTTGGAGTTGCCGGAGGAGGAACCCACATAAAAAGAGACAAAGAAACTCTGCATGAACAACAGCCAGGTGCGGGAATCACATTCTGAACACTGGATCTGTCAGGAGGTATCCACTGTGGCACCCCAGTCCATAATACGTGCACTGAATGGCCTAAAGTTTGTGGATATATGACTATGACCATCACATCTCTATGAACTTGTTCAACATTGTATTCCAAAACCATGGGCATTTATTTGTAGATGGTCTCCTCTTTGGGCCCAAAACATCCTCCATTCTTCTAGGAAGGTATCAAGAAGATTTTGGAGTACACCTATTGGAATGTGTGCTCATTCGGCCAAGAGATCATTTTTGAGGTCAGGCACTAATGTTGGGTGAGAAGACCTGACTTGTGGTCTGCGTTCTCATTTATTCCTTAGTGCTCTGTGCATGCCACTTAGGTTCCTCCACACCAAACTTGTAAAACCAATGCCTTTATGGACTTGGTTTTATGCACAAGGACAGAGTCGTGCTGGAACAAAGAAGGGTATTCACCAAACTATTGCCACAAAGTTGGAAACACATATTTGTCAAAAATGTCATTGTATGCTGTAGTATTAGCCTTGCTATTCACTGGAAATATGGGACACAGTCCAAACCTTGAAAAACAGCCTCAGACCATCATGCATCCTTCACTAAACTTTATAGTAGGCACTATAAAGTCCAGAAGTCTCAGAGCATCTGCCAAACCCATATTAGTCTATTAGACCACCAGATAGTGAGGTGCGATTCATCACTCCATAGAACGCATTTCCACTGCTCTGGAGTCCAGTGCTGGTGTGCTTTACACCACTCCAGCCAATGACATTGTATATATTGATCTTAGGCTTGTGTACAGCAGCTCAGCTTTAGAAATCCATTACATGAAGCTCTTGATGTACAGTTCTTGTGCTGATGTTGTTTCCAGAGGCAGTTTGGAACTTTGCTGTGAGTGATGATTTTTTCCGACTATGCACTTCAGCACTCAGTAGTCCCACTCTGTAGCTTCATGACTGACCTGTCTTTGCCAGTGTAAAGACATGAGAATGGGAGCTATGCATTCATATTTTCTGGTCCATGTAATAATTCTTGCAGCAGCATTTTGAATCTACTAAAAGCTACATAAAGAATGATTTGAACAGCCTGTGAATAATGCATTGTATTCCTATTAGAAATAAATGCATGAATTAATTTCTGAGCCTCTTGCATATTTAGAAAATGTCTTACTCTTCTAACATTTTTAAGATGTAAAAAACATGTTTCGGATAGTGTCATAATGTGTGTTTTAAATAACATGCTAGTGTCAAAAATCCCTAAATTGCGTGCTGATTCAATAAAACTAACGGAGATTCCAAGTGAGTTAAAGAGTGACAGAATGTTTTTGCAATCAGCATCATTCCCTCCAATAATTAACATTTCTGTTTTTTATGTATTCAGAGACAAGCATTTATCATCTATCCACTCTTTTAACTCACTGACACATTTAATTATGGACAGCATTAGAGAAAAGTCATTTAGTCCAAAAGGATTGTATAGTTCCCAATAGAAACATGTAAATTGAAACCAGTGAAGGTTCCACTACTGAATCCTGTGAGACACTGTATTTAACTTAGTATAATAATGGAGTCCTTTCTGCACATTTCTGTACGTACTGGAATGGATTCGATAAATAAGAATGGTCAATGGTTTAAAATGCTGCACTTAAATCAACCTAACTACAGTGGCATTTCTGTTTCTATTTTTATACTATAACCAGTATGGAATCCAGACTGGAATTTTTCAAAATAGCTATCTAGAGTAACACATCAGCAGAGATCATCATGGTTCAATGGTATACGTTTCCTTAAGGTCATATCACATGTGCTGTAGATCAGTGGGGCAAAATTAGCCTTAGAAGGAGGAAATTAGAAAACATGTTCCCTGTGAAAGAGATAGTAAAATTGTTTGTTATGATCCTGCAGTATTAGTCCACAAACCAGATGGTTCATTAACATCCCGCAAAGTCTTCAGTTTTCTCCTAGGACTAATGCCAGTCCAGTGTTCAAGGAGGTTGATTGTTTCAGAACACTGGACTGTAGGTAAATGAAAAGGAAATAAATAAATCCTACTTAACCTGCTCTGTCCATGACAGGTTTTTTTTTTTTTTTTAACAGTGACTATTGCAATATTCTCCAGGTGCTTGTAGTCTTTGTTTTGAACTGCAGCAATTGTTTGGCAGTCATGTGATCAGTGCGGTGTGCATTTAAACATTCTTCTGACTCAATTATTGATTCTCTCATGTATTTGCTGTGAATGTGCATTCTATGAACTCCTGTGGGTTTGACCTTTACCTCATTTTTCTTGACCTACATTTTCTACTTAACGGTTTTTCCAGTGAATTTCTCCTGAATATTGATCTTTCTGCCTTTATTTGATCTTGAGCTTACCGATTATTTTAAACTTGCTAATTCAACACATTTAGCTTCAGACATTATTTTCTGTTGATCACGGATCCTCTTTCTGCGACTGTCACATTTATATCTCCAAAAGCACTCATACTATGTCACCAGATGCTTTCATCTTCTCAGGAAACTCTTAGATATAATATACTAAGAAAGAGTTCTCTGTTACAGCAGCATTAGCCATAAGATAAAGTGAAGTTTAGGCTTGGTGAGGCTCACATGACAGCTAGACAGCCTAAAAATAAAAATAAAAAATAAATTAAACACAAACAAAAATAATTTTTTACTAGACACATTTCTATTGATGTATCTGTGGTTGTTGTCTACAGCACTTAAACATCATCATCAGTTATAATGAGATTGAAGCTTGACCACTGAATAATGAACATGGGTCACATTTTTGATTTTTTACCAGGCTATCACATCCATTAAAAAAATCTGAGAAGCAGAACTGCAGATTAATCCACATAATATTTATCCTTTTTTTAACTTGAAGGCTCCACTGGCCTTCCAAAGGCTTTGCAGGCTGCAGTTCGTTCCACTGTGCCACCAAAGCGTTCGTATTAATGGCGTGTCAATGTCGCACCCTAATGTGAGTTCTTTTTCTGCAGTTATATTCTTGAATAAAAGCACACTTGTCTTGTTATACTTGTACCTTTTGTGAAAGTATTTATTTGATATTTGGACTTCAGGCTTCACACATTTTACACTTCATGTCTGCATTTTGTCAATTATTACAAAAACATGAAAAACGTTTCTGTTTTAACAATGTGTTTACATAGTTTGTTTTAGATACGGACCACATATGAAATGCATGTATTCCAAATAACGATATATTATTGGCCCTGCCTCTTGGGGAGCCACCCACAAAATGAAATTAAATAATATACAAAACTAATAACAAAAACTCACACTAGTTTTAAGATTTAATGCAACATGCCAGTACAAGAACAAAGGCACCACCAAAAAGGGAAACCAAGCCATATAAGGGTGCTGGGCCCCCAGAAAGGCAATAGACTGAGACACCAACAGAGGAAAAATATAACTATAACCTGGGAAGGACAACTTATGTTCTTTAAGGATGCTGGCGAACAAGCAATCCAAAAAGGAGCAAGGAATTTGTGACCCTCAGCATAAAGTGGGTAAGAGGACACGGAGCATTGGCAAGAGAGTAGCATACAGTATGTACTCAGGTCAGGAGAAGTATGACCATGAAAGTAAAGACTGGAAGAGGTTACTCATTTTCTTGTAACCCATTAGATAGTAGCTCTTTTTAAGAGAAGCAGCTCAGAAGCTGTATAAAAGACATGGAGCTGGTTTTGTGCTCTTGTCACCAGTTTCTTTTACATATGAGCACATAAGCTCTTGTAATCAAGCTCTGTTACATATGAATGTTAGAAGCTTGACAAGCAAAAGGAGACCAGCCAGTCAGTTAAACTGGTTTGTTTAGCTAAATAGCTAAGCTATCCCAATATTCTCACCCAGATACTTCTCAAAGGTGGTCAAGTTTTCTGCTTCAACTATATGTCTCGGTAGCTTGCTCCAGATTCCCACAACTCTTTCAGTAAAGAAGTGCTTATTGGCTTCAGTCCTAAATGCTCTTCCTCTTAATTTCCTCTGCTGTCCTTGAAAGAATTTTGTTGGACCCACTTTATCAATGACTTTCAGAAATTTGACATCCTGGATTAGGTCCTCTAGCCATTTCTCAATGACCTGCCAAAAGATCAGTGAGAAGTGAGAACCTCACATGGGTGAAACCAAAATTCTAAGGAATGAAGTACATGTGCACAAAAGAATTAATGCCCAGTTTGTAGGCACAAGTCTGAAAGCCACCCAAAAAAATAGCTACAGTGACAAAATTGTCAAAACATATAACAGATTGTTAAATGTATATAAATAAATTATGGTGTAGGAAAAGGGAGATGTTGGAAAGACAGCTATACAGGGAATGCGTAATGCCTAAAAACTAGAGAGAGAAGTGGAAAGGTCCTAGGATATCTTGACTAATGAGTGCTAAAAGTATTCAGACGAAGTCAATGAGATGGCAGCAGTGGGTAAAAATGACAGATTAGTCATTATAGCAGACCAATTAGTTGGTATCAGGATGAATAGCAGTGTCGTCACACATTTTCAGAGAATACTGTAGGGCACCACCTGAGTGATGCAAAACTCTGTGTGCATTTTGTGCAGCTCCTGGCCAATTCCCCTAAACGTTCCTTATAATGAGCTTCCTGTCACAGATGATTTGTACATTGAGGGAAGGAAATCCTTTTCTGCATACATAACTTCAAGGTTTGATGATGGAAGATTTAATCCTAATATGTGTCCTTCCAACAAGACTAATCATACTGTATTTGGAAACCCTAAAAAACCTTCTTTGTCTCCGGGGCCATGTTATATATTATTGTAAAAAGTTGGTTAGAGGCATAAAAAACAGACACACGCAGATAGCTCACTTAGCAGTTCATTATTGTAACTGCATGTCTACCTTACAGCCCCAATAAAATCTCACACTTTCGTTTTCCATCCCCTCTATATTCCTCACATAGCCAATCACAATGTAAAAATCTCTACTGTTAAGGTGCAGCCTTAAAATACAACTTCTACATTATGTTAATACATTTGTAATAACTACATAAATTATTGAAATGAACAGTTTATCTGTAAAATATAATTCTACACTATGGCGCAATGGCAGGCTGGGCACTGCACACATTGGTAACCGAGCAGAAGTTCTCATTTATAGTGCATCTCCCATAATATTGTTAGAAATGCTAGCAAGGCATGTTAACCAAGACCTGCAATTCTGGGGTCAGCCCTTCAGTGGAAGTGCTTTGTTTTTTCAAACAATACTTTTTAAGTATTTCCTATTTACTTACCCATTTTCAATACTTTGTCATGTTTCACACTTCTGCGGTGTGTCTTTGTATCTGTTAATGAATATTTCGATGTCTTAAGAAGTCAGTTGGTAGTGACGCAACTATTTTTCACCTGTTGACATGAAAACCATATACATTAAACCATTTGAAATTACTCACCACTGATTCTCACACATTATTGCATGCATAACTCATTTAGAGAAGTGATCATATTTCAAGCTCTTGTCATCAGTGTGAGGCTTTCAAAAAACCTGCTATTCTCTCCATTTTGTGTTTCGTATTTTGTATGGTTGCTGCAATTTTATAACTATCTTTGCATGGCTACAGAAGTGTTATTTTATAGTCGCTATACATGCAAACAGGCACATGACATGGAGGTGATATAACACATTATGTCTTCTTGTTTCAACTATTTAAGATAACGATACCCAGAACCGCAATGATTATTTCTCATTAAAAACAATTGGACTTCTTAGTGCTAGTTTGAGGAAACATCACAAGTTAGTGACAGGACTTTAGGAATTTTCTTGCTTAGCATTTTGACTATACTAATCAGTTTTATGGCTTTCCTATTTATTTAGAATATTCAATAATTCATCCTACTCCTAAATATTTTTCTCTATATTCTGGTATTTCCTGGTGGTGCCGTAGAGTGGCAAAACGACGCCTGGTGCCGAAAGGGAAAATAAGTGCCCTTCTTCAATCAAAATGGATAAAACAAATTTATTGTATTGACAAAGTAAACAAATTACAATACTTTTGATAAAATTAACATAACATATAAAAAAGTAAAGATTCAGGACAGATCAAAATTCGGCCGTGTGTAATGGTTGAATCCTTTGGGCCCTATCAGGCTTAATCAAAATCTAATTAGCTTAAAGGACCGTATTTGGAAATCGAATATCAAGTTTCATCAAATACCGTCAATAAATACAGATTATACACATCAAACTTCCCCACACATAGTTATATGTGTTGTGGTGTGGTGGGGGAAGAGGCCCAAACAAAACTGTTTATTAACGTAAAATAACGTATTACAATATTTTCAAAAAATAACAAAATATATAAAAATGCAAATATACCACTCAGTTGTGCATTTACATATTAGTGGCATGTCGGTTTTCAAGCAGTGCATCATTCTCATTGTTATTTTACTTAGAACTGCACTTTTATTTCCAAAAATTTGGCTGTGATTGTAAAGGACAATATAAACACATTTCAATGTGCAAGTTGTTTACAAAATCATAAAAAGTAAAGGGAAATATTTATAAAAGTTTTACTAATTTTCAGTGATATTAATGTTTTTATTACTTTTTTTTTCTTCTTTTTAACAACGAAGATCGGCGACTGGTGTGGATGCACAATTTGCACCAACCAAGCTATGGCCCTGTTTCCTGGTTGATATTATGCTATGAAAACCAACATTAATTTTTGGTGCTCTGCAAGATGACTTTATGGCAATAACTCACCTATCAACTCCAACCTTACTAGTTCTATCGCTGAAAAGAGATTTTAAACACTGGCCAAAAGCTACTTCCAGATACACACCGGGAAACACTTTTTGGGATCTGGATGCTGTGCAGAAGTCCTGATTAATAAAGACTGGGATATAGAGGGCCAAGAAAGGCACTATACATCTTAGATTAGACTAGATAAATTTTATTAAAATGGCAGCAGAAACATTAAGCAAACAAAGATTCAGACAAAAAGGAGAAATAATACAATCTATCAATCAATCATTCAATACATTTTTAAAAAAAGTGCATAAATATCAAAATGAACTTAAAGAGTGTAAGCATTTAGTCTGTGATGTAAGGAGGAACCATTCAAATGTCTGATAGCACTGGGCAGAAAAGATCTTCAGAGGCACTTCTGGAGGTGATGGTAGCATCCAGTTTTGCCACCATTATCTTTTCCATAACAATAATAATATAATAATTCTTTGCATTTATATAGCACTTATCTCACTACTCAAAGCACTCAGCAATTGCAGGTTAAGGGCCTTGCTCAAGGGCCCAACAGAGCAGAGGCCCTTTTGGCATTTATAGGATTTGAATCGGCAACCTTCCGATTGCCAGTGCAGATCCCTAGCCACAGAGCCATCACTCCGCCTTGTGTGTCAAACTTTAACCCAAGGCCAATGTTTCCTGATAGGTTTGTAGAGGCATTGAGCATCTGTTGAACTCAAGTTGCTTCCCCAGGAGAGTACAGAATAGAACAACACACTGGCTACTATTGATTGGTAAAATATCTAAAGCATCTTGCTTCCTACATGAAAAGACCTGAGTCTACTCAAGTAGTACAGTCTGCTCTGTCCCTTCTTGTAAAGTGGCATTGTGTTGTCATACCAATCCAGTTTGCTTTTTATGTGAAACCCCAGTTCTTGTAGTTCTACACCCATTCAGTGTTCCCCCTCTGAATGGTGACTGGTCTTGGTGGCTTTGTGGCATGCTGGAAGTCCACCACTAAACTCTTTTGTCTTGCTGGTGTTCAGCTGCAGGTGGTTCTCCCTGCACTAAAAGGCGAAGTACCTCATGAGTCTCTGACTTGTTATTAATGTAGCCTATGATGGAGGAGTTATCTGAGAATTTCTGTAGATGGCAAGTGCTGGTATTGTACAATGGACAAACAAAAAGGCGGACAAGACAATTACCTGAGCTGCTCCAGTATTAAACACCAGCCTTCCTGACACAGTCCTATCAGCCTCACAAACTGATGTCTGTTGGTCAGGTAGTCCATTCCCAGGAGATAGTGGGAGACATCAACATGAAAAGCCTTGAGCTTTTTTGCCAGTTAGCGGTCCAGTGCCGCTAAGATTCACACTGTCAAGCAGACGGTGATTTATTTATTTTTTATAGAGGATCCCAGGGACGCCCCCAGCCTTGGCCCGCCTGCACACACTCACAAACAGAGATAAAATAAAGCACACTGGGAACTAAGGACAATTAAGAATATAATGAAATTAAATAATATAAATGAAAACAATAATACCACCCCTGTACCCCTACAGCAATATTACATTAAACATATAAACACAAACACCACACAGCAAAGTCCATGCAAAACCAAACCAGATGTAATGAGAGATGACAAGAATAAGTCCAGAGATCTGTATGTTGAAAGGAAGGAGAAAAAAAAGGTCTTACCAGTATACACTGTAAGGGTGAAAATGGATGGCTGGTTCAGGAGTGCTCCTTTTCTTGCAGGGAAGCCAATGAATCCAAAATCAGTCCTTAGCCCACAGGTAGACAGAGGATCCAGACCTCAACAACAAATACAATCCAGGACACAGCGATTAAATATGACTTAATTAACAGAGGGCAGTCCGACAGGTAAACGACACACAAAATACAACAAAAAACACTTTTTTTTTCTTTGGCCACCTGCCCTCCTATTAAACTCCTTTGACCACCTTTGACCCAAACAGCCCCTGCAGGGACTGCTGGGAGATGCAGTTCTCACTAATAGTAGCACTGCTAGAATGAGGCAAAATGATGTTAAAGACATAGGAAAAAATCAAAGAATATTATCCTGACTGTGGTGCTTTGTCTACGTGGAAGTAGGCTCTGTGGAGCATGTAGGTCAAAGCATTCTCCACACCTATGTATGCCCAATAGGTAAACTGCAGAAAATATTCTAAAACCAGGGGTCAGAGATGTTTCAGGACCAGCCTCTTAAAGTTCTTCATGATGTAAGAAGTAAGAGCAACTGGTCTAGAGTCCTTGGGATCACTGGCATGGGAATCACAGCTGGTGAACCTTCTGGTATAAACTTAGGGAAAGAGGGAACAGGTGCTGAAGGACCCCACAGAGCTGGCTGGCACATGTTTTCAAAACTCTGGGACTGATTTCTTCTGGCCCTGCAGCCTTGTTTGTGCCGAGTTTCTACAGCTCTCTCTTCTCTTGATCAGCAAAGACACACAGTCCAGGAAGTGTGTTGGTGCTGGAGACCACAGGTGTAATGTCATTGTAGGGGAAGGTTGTGCAGGGTGGAAATGGCAGTTGGGATTACAGAAACTTCTCAGCTTGCACACAGAGGCCAGCATTGTTAGCGGAGGGCTGGAGTAAAAAGAATGAGTCAAACCCGTTGAAGAACTGGTTTGGTTCATTAACTGTGTTCTTGTTACATTCCTATGCAGGTTTTACACCCTGTTTGTAGCTAGTGACAGTCCTCGTTACATTCCATACTTCCTTCATGTTGTTCTGCTGTAACCTGTGCTCATGTTAGTCTTTATAGGGATCTTTCCACTCACAGAGCTGCTTTCTCAGTACTGACTGCACCTGCTTTCTCCTTATCTACAGACCTGAAGGCTCTCTTCTTATTATTCAGTAGGAATTTCAGGTCATTTGTGATCCATACTTTCCTCTTCTTTTTCTTCTTCATCTTTTTCCACATCTAAGTGGGGTCAGTGTGGTTGATCAGCCTTCTCCAATCAGCTCGGTCCTGTACTTCTTCACCAGTAACGCCCTTTTCCTTTAGATCTTCTTTTACTTTATCCAGCCACCTCCACTTTTGCCTCCCTCACTTTCTCTTCCCCTGTACTTCCATTCCCATCACTCTTTTGCCCACATATTCATGTCTGTCCTCATCACATGTCCATACCACTTCAAACTACTTCCCCGTACTTTCTTAGATATCTCGCCCACTTTTGTTGTACCTTTAATTGTCTCATTTCTTATTCTGTCCGTTTTTCTAACTCCACACATCCATCTCAACATCCTCATTTCTGTCACATCTAACTTCTTCTCCTGTGCTCCCTTTACTGCCCATTTCTCAGCTCCATACATCATTGTTGGTCTTAGCACCATCTTAAAAAGCATACCTTTAACCTTCACATTAATTCTTCAATCACGCAATACTCCTGATACCTCCTTCCAGTTGTTCCATCCACACTACATTCTGTGGGTTATCTTGGCATCTGGTTTTCCACCTTGGGCTACCACTGGTCCTAAATATTTAAATTTATTTACTCTTTTCAAAAGCTATCTCTGCAAACTAACTTCTGAATCTTGACCATCATTAAACTTTATATATTCTCTCTTCTTATTATTTATCTTTAACCTTTTAACTTCCAAAACACTTCTCTATTCTTCCAACTTCCTCTCCACTTCTTCTTTTCTGGTGCTACACAACACAATGTCATCAGCAAAAATCATGTACAGGGGATTGGTCTTTTATCCCATGACTCAACATATCCATAGCCAGATCAAAGTGGTAAAAACCTAAAGAAGATCCCTGCTGCAGGCTTACTCTAACTGGGATCTTGTCTGTTATCCCAACACTGCTTTTAACCCGAGTCCTGGAGGACCACCGTGGCTGCAGGTTTTCATTCTAAACTTTTTCTTAATTAGTGACCTGTTTTAGCTGCTAATTAACTTTTTTTGTACCAATTTTAATTGACTTGCTCTTGAAGACTCAGGCCCCTTGTTTCTTTTTCCTTAATTAGAAGCCAAACAATAATGAGACACAAAATGCACCAAAACAACTGGTGTCCATCGCACAATATCTGAAAATAATGAAAGACGAAGGTCTCAGGAATGTTCATCTGCTCAGGTCCACAAAACATTTTATCAGTGCTAGAAAGGAGAAAATGAACAGTTTTGTAAATGTCTGCTAATGCCCCATGAGTGCAGCGACAACCCACAGAATTAAAGAATGGATTTATTTAACGACAAGAATTGGCACCTTATTAAGCAGGTAGTTGGAATGAAATTGGTTGGAGTTTGAGGCCCTGACTTAGTTAGTCTTCTGTTGGCTCCCTCACTTCACATTTCACTTCTCTTTGGGTGTCATTTAAGGAAAGGAATGAAGCAGTTCAGAAGAACAATGAAGAAATTCAGGGGAACAAAACTTAAAAGAGAAGTCAAAATTAATTCTCAAGAAGTTAATTAGCAGCACAAACAGGGCACTCATTAAAAAAAAGGGTTAGAATGAAAACCTGCAGCTACGGTGGTCCTCCAGGACTGGAGTTGGCAACTCCTGTGTCTGGACAATGCTCACATACTTCTCTGGTACTCTGGTGTCTTTCTTGCACCTCCAGATCTCTTAATATGGCACTCCATATGTAAATCTTCCTGTTTTTCTCAGTGCTTCTCTATGAGCTGTCTCAATGCAATGACTGCATCAGTTGTTCCTCACCCTGGCATTAAACCAAACTGCTCCTCCCCTATGGTGGTCTCTTTTCCTAAGCCTTTTTGTGGTCCATGGTTTATTGTTGATAAAAAGCATGCTGTCTTTATGGGAACTGTGATGTCCACACAAAACATGATGTAGTCTGGGATACAGTGGCTCAGTCCCTCAAAGTCCTCACTGTATGACTCGCAAAACATGTCTCAGTCAGTGTTCTCAAAGGCATCCTTCAGAGCCTCTTCAGCCTTCATTTTAAATTCCTTCATGGCAGCCACTAGACAATGGGTTTATATGTGGAGATGAGCTGCATCAAATTATGGTCAGCTCTACCTAATGGTGGCAAAGAAACAGAGTTATGTGCCTCTGTAAGTTTTTCCTTACATCTTCTGTTATTCATGTTATCCAAACAAAGTAGCAAAACTAGCAAACAGAAACAAAAACAAACAAACACAGGAGCTGCTGTAACAGGCAGCCATTCATGGCAGTGCCTACACATACTAATCTCTCACAACTTGAAAGAATTCTCAGTATATCAAAGGGTACTCCTATCTGCCCTTTTTTAACTAGGACAAGGCTGGTACTATCTATTGTACCTGTAAATTTTCCTTTCAAAATGTATAATTATATATCATATACACATCTATATATCTCAAGGAAATTCTGGAAATGGTTGATCCTGAAAAAAAATTCCTTGTAATTGGCATCATATTTACACAATTCACTCTGCACTTTTTTTAAAATGCACCACATCGAATATTTCTGACCTCTAATAATTTAAAGGGAAAAAAGCAGCTTTCAAGTTTTTAATGTGCTTTATTCCAGCCCTCTTAATACAGTTCAAGGTCAGTGAGGCTTGCTTTATAAAAAAAATAAAAATAAAACAGAAGTTCCAAAGCTGATAATAAAGTTATAGCTTTAAAGAATAATGCCAGAAAGATGAAATGCTATTCATTTCCTGCATTATAAAGCTTCTCCAGTGTGTTAATGATATAAACAAACTGTATGTTATTCAGATACATTATCTATGGAGTGAAAGGTACTATGAAACAAACATTGATTGACAAAATATTTCCTGTGGTTTGGATTTCCTGCTGTTACTGCTCAAATAAGATCTTCTATTGCAATGAATCTACTTCTTAAGCTACAATTCTCTTGATAGATATTAAATAAAAGGTTGAATCATTTTGAATGAACATGTAGATCTGGACTAACCATTAAGTAAAATGAGCATGTGCTTTAGGGCACCACAGAGTTTCTTCCCTTAGCTATCATGCTCTTAACACTTTCACAACCCCTGTCAGCTTTAGTGGAGTTTTTCTCTCTGTCTTTATCTGCTCTATTTGACTTTAATCTACATCGTTAAAAAAATACTTTGTCTCTGGCATAGCGAGTGACTAAAGTTAAACCGTTTGGATTGAAGGTGTCGTCAGAGCATCATGAGGTAAGAGTTTCACTTCTGTGAAGTGTAAACACAGCCGGGTTGGCTTGGTGAGCATTCAGCTCATCTGCTGATTTATACAACTAACAATTAAGCTCATTGTTTTACTATTTCTTTAACTTATTTCACACAAATACTACAGTTTAAATCTTTAATTTCACCTTTAGCACTTATTTAGTTTAAATTTCAGTTAAACAGTTGAAGGGTCAAGGGGTCATCATTGTTGGGCTGTGCTTTAGGGGTATCTTGTGAACAATATTTGAGACAGGTCAGAGTAATTATTTCAATGATAAATTGATTTACTTTTGAGTTAAGTTATATAATTATTTTTTTCTATGACATTTTTGAAGCAGGGGTTAATCAACTGATAAGCAATAACACTCTAGCAAAGCAAAATATTGTTTTTAATTTTTATGGATTGTAGCAGGGTGAATGATAAGGCAGGCCAAAAGCCAAATGCTTGGGATGCCATCCGGGAAAAACCCCATTTGATTCCAACAACTAAAAAGAAAACTGCAATGAAAAACATGCAATCATTGGGGCTTTTAGCTATGCACAATTCCCTTGAATCACTGCTCCCTTAGGGTCACACTTTCTCTCCTTCTCTCTTTCTTTTTTAAGTGTTTGCTATTGTGGTCAGATTCACAATGAGACACCACCTTCCAGCTGTGTGTTTCTTTTATACCAAGAGTGGGGCTTCCTTGTATTCATTGCCCTCAAGAGGTAGTTTCTTGTGGCTGTGAGGGAAGAATGTGACAGGACTGTTAGTGACAGCATCGCCTCTTGTCCCAGGATGGTATCACATACCTTATGTGAGCCTGGATGATGTGACAAAGTGTATAGCTGCAATGAATTTACAGGCTGAAATTTTCTTGATTTGGGTGTATTGCTATTACTTTTATTTACTCTTCAGTGTACAGCAGTCATGACTTTAAGACCCAGTCAGAATCATTTTGCTGTTTTTGATAAAAACTGTATCTCTAGTAGTAAAACACAAATTAGACTTGTGGTGGATGGCCGGGACCCATGTCTGGCTGGGACGCTCCTTTGATACTGGGACCGGGGGAGCAGCCATGGGATGCACACTACGTCCCCCGGAACGCATGGTAGCAGTCCTCCTGGGTTACATTGGGGCCACAGGCGTGAGACTTCAGGGCTCAGACCTGTTGGGCTCCGTGACCACCACCTGGAGGAGCTGCACAGCTTGATGAGCCCATGTGAGAGGGCTATAAAAGAAGCCTGCGGCCACTACTCAGGGCACCAGAGTCTGGAGGAGGAGGAGGACAAACCTGGAGGAGTGGAGGAAAAAGAGTGATGTTTACGATGTTTTTGGATTTTTTGTTGGTGTGTTTTGGGACTGTGCTGTAGCTGAGGGACACGGGGAAGACGTGATCCCCCAGCGGAAGAAAAACAAAATTTTTTGTTGATTTTCACCTGTGCTTCCGGTGTCAGTCTGTGTAAGGTCAGTGCCAACCAAGTGCTTTTGCCACAGACTATAACATTTTCTTGCTTCTTTTATTAAAATGAACCTGTTTTATTTAATTTGAATTGGTATCTATTCTAGTGTTTGTTCCTGCCTTGAATGTAATGACATCAGAGTAAACTCTGGTCTCTTTTGACTATAAACTATGAGATTAAGTGGGATTGAGATGGTTATGGCTATGCTATTTAAATGTTTTATTCATTTTCAACTGGCATCCCTTCCAGATTTGATTGGTGTCTTGCACTTGATATTCTCAGGATTCCCCCTTGCATCTCCAACCCTAAATTGGATTAAGCAGGTTTGATCAATGATGGATGGACTTTCATTTTCCTTTTTTTCCCTCTAATGCATTAGTCTTTTTATCTTTGACTTTTTCCACTACATGATACAAGTCCAGAGATGCTCATTTTTCTTTGTTGGTTCTTTTATAGAAGGCCCAGAAGGTATTCTAGTAATTATCATATCGCTTTAAGCAATATGGAGTTTTTATAAAAGGCAATCAGCAAAATTTTTAATATATGTTTAGAGGATTTGCATGTGTGGGAGCTACAGTATAAGTAAATAAAATAAATAAAATATACACAAATGTCAAAGATTCATTGACAGAGTGGGTACTGTAAATAGATCATCTGTTCCACTTGCAATATAAAAAATGAACTTACCTAGTGAGTCCCTCCCACAGGGACTTCTTTTTTAATTATCTGTCATAATATTCTGTTATTCTTAGTTTTGTAATAAAATCCAAGAAATAACGCCTGAATAAATTGGTAATGTTATCATTAAAATTCAATTTTAACATCACTGTTGGTTAAGAAAGCGTCTTGCCCTTGGAGTTAATACTTTTTAATATTTAAAAAAAAAGAAACAAAAAACTGAACAATTAGGAAATAAATCAGATTTTTAAAAAACCATTTGGAATTTGAAATAAGCAGACTGAATATTTCATACGCCGGGAAGTAATTCTAATTTCAAAAGTTAAATTAAAAAATAAAGAAGATAAGTAGAAACATAATAGGAAAATATTCAGAATTTGTAAGGAGTTTAAATGATTTATGAAAAGAAAACAAAAGCTCAAGTGCAGAAAAGAAAAGATTATTTGTATCGTAATAAGGCTAATACCCAAAAAGGGACTGTTTCTAATAACCTGTTTCGAGTCTTCCTTGAAAGACAGGAGCTTTATTATTAACTTCTACTTTCCAAAAAGCAAATGTTTTGTTTTAGTAATGAAAAAGTTTAAGAACAGAACAGTAGAGAGGAGAGGACAGGTTGGGTACATAATTGGAAGCACAGAAATAGAGATTTATGAAATAAGTGAGGCTGACTTTAGCAACTCCCTACTTTTAATGCGCTAAAACTTAGCATTATAAGGTGAAAGATTTCAGACAAAACAGAAAATGTTCACAGTTTTCGCTAGAAATAATATTATTTAAAAATACAATAAAAATAAGTATGGCTTAGCCTTTCAAGCAACATTTATTATTTATTTATAATGGCATTTATGAATATTTAATATTTCATAACAAATCTCACAGAAAAAGAATAATGCTCATAATTTCTATGTTATAGAAAATACATTATTTGTATTGATTACAGACTGCTAATGTAAGTCTGTCTTTGCACTCTCTCCTAATCCATTTGACAAGGTTAGCTACTAGTAAAATGAGTTTCAGCTCTTTATTTTATTTTAAGAGGTTTCTAGTAGGATACTTTTTCAGCAAAGACTATTGAAATTGTTATCTTGGACATTTAGAAATAAAGCGACAGGAAACAATGATAGATATAAATTGCAAAGCAAAACAGAGAAGCAAGTGATATTTTCTTTTCAGTCTTTGATCTTTTCCCAGCTTATGGGCTGTTTAAAGCCCAGTCTCACCACACAAGCAACAGATACATCATATGCGCCGATCCTGACAAGCCATTACAAGTTCAATCCATGACGACTGAAGTGTTGCTGGATACAAAAGAGATAATAATAAAATACAGGAACTGTAATATAGCTCAAATCTATTCTAGGTGCACTTTTTCTATCTTTATCGCTCAAAGATTAATGGCATAAGAATGCTGTACCACGGTAAGGAATCTTACTGATGAGTGAAATGCAGAACGTTTGTACCATGAAAGTGTCATTGGTGTTGTCCATTTGGGACATTGATAACACCTCAGTTCAAGAAACGTAATTTGTTTGGAGCAGTTGTTTCAAACTCTGCAGCAATTTCACCTGTACTCTTGTTCATTTACATAGTTTTGAACCAAAACAACCAGACTGGGATCTGTTGGAAGCGGTGGTCTTGGCACAGTACCTAGTAGCATTTTGCATGAGGTATGAATGTGACCTGATGTGGGACCGAACTATCTACTGGCAGATCTCGCTCAGTGGTTACTAGCTCTTACAAGATTGTTAGTTGTAGTATACATTGGTGGCGACTGGGGCAGGTGGCTTGTGGTGAAATTTGTTACCCAACCCCTAAGTTTCCTGCCGCATCATCCTGGCACCCTTTCAAGGGGTAACCATTGGCCTGCTCTTCAGTTCCACATACATGTGTGACTCAAGCGATTCTCCAAACCTCCCACACAACCACTGACTCTTCAATTCTAAATCCATGTAAGAATCATGTGAATCTTGAAGGAGTGTTCAGTCCAATATCCATGTATGACTCATGCAAATCTCAAAGGGGACCCTACTCCACAACTTTGTCACTCTTCAAATCTCAATAATATTGTTCACAATTGCCCTCAACAGTCCATGATTTGGGAGCAACATTTTTAGTTTTGCCTAGTGAGGCAAAAAAGCTTGAGTCAGAACTGTCTACAGGAAATACTGTATATTAGGGGTAACATTTGTGAGCGCTGTGGTAGTCAAACTGTACCATTTCTGAAAGTATTTAATCAATTTCAGTACAAAATGTAATACACACAAAGGCATGTAACACAATTCACATAAAACAGCTCACACAAGCACCAGTCAAGCAGAGAAAGCCTAGCTCTCAATTAGAGAAAGCCTAGCATCTGAATTTTAAAAATTACTTGTGATCCAACCACATACAGAGCTAACGAGAAATGAATAGCATTGGCTTGTACAGTATGGCCGACAATCAAACCCCCTAGTTTTATACTGAAAGCATAATGTGCACAAGCAGGGCATCCTCTCAAAGTGGTTACTCTTTAAGCATGATGCGGACACTAGAGGCAAGTAAACTTTTTTACAATGTCAAAAATCGAGTTGCCTAGTTGAAGTGTGACTTTTCTGTAACATGCAAAGTAGCTCTTCATTTTCATTTACTCTTCTAGTTATCAGATAACATGCATCCAGCTCACAGAGCTGTTTTTGGCAAATATATCACTTACCACATAATAATTGCACATGTGACAAAACAGAAATTCAGCTGTTGTCGACCCTCCATGCCAATGTTTCTGACCAGTGAAAAAAATACATTCCATTCCCACAGGGTGCTTATTCTTACATTCTAATTCTCTTGAAAATCTCCTGCGTGAAACGCAATCACTAAAACAAAGTAACCACCCGTCTCCTGATCTGGCTGGCACAAGGCAAATGGACTCTGAGTGAAAAAACATCTTTAACCATTTTTGGTATATTTCTACTTTATCTGATTAGACACCATTCCCAATGAAGTGAATATTTTGTGTGCACACCTTTCAGAGTGTTATATCAATCAATTGATGAAATATATGCATTATTTGAATATTAGAATGGTGGAACAGTTTTGCGGAGGGCAGACCATTCAGCCCAGTGTAGCTCTTTAATATCTATTCAATTAACTCTTGTAAAATAATAACTGCTTTGGAAAATCTTCAGTGTACTAATATCTACCATCCACCTTGGCTCCTTATACATGTTATTCTCTGTTTGAAGAAAGCCTTAACGACATTTGTGAAAAACTTAACCTGAATCTTTTTCCACCTGTGTCACCTTGTTCTAAAACACATTTTAAAATAACAGTAACTATCATACTGATTCTCTTCATAATTTTGAAATCTTTTATTATGTTAACACTTACTTTAAATTTGATTCAAGTCAAAAGTTTCAGTTTGTCCAGTTATACCTCACAGTCTTAGAATTTCCAGTTGCTCTTCTCCGGACTTTCTATGACATTTGTCCTGGAGTGTAACATTATCATATTTTGAAACTGCAGACTTTTTTCTCAATTCTGCTCAAAGAAACCATTATAATTTACAAAGGAATTTACAGGATCCTTAAGTAACTGACTTAACAAATTTATAAGGGAATTTAGAAGACCCTTATGCACACTGAGATCACTTTTGAGATGGACTGTGGTTCTACAGATGTGATGGCCTACAGCCCAACTCATTCAGTGCCAGGGTCCCCTCGGAAAATATCTCTAAGGTAAATCTTTGTGCATGAATTTTTAATTTTAGTTCTTAAGCTTGTCATAAATTCATTTTAAGATATGTTAATGATGTAGCAGGTTTACCTGTGGACGTGCACTATATTAGCACTATACTGATCATAATTTTACAAAAGGTCTAGGCAAATCAATATTAACATGAATAACTTAATTACCATCTCAAGCTGTCCCAAAACCTTGATGCAGCTGTGACCCGAAAGCAAAAGAATTCATGAACTTACTGCACTCTTTTGATCTTAGTCAGCACATAAGGGAAAATAAACACTGAATTTAGTGATTTCAAAAGGATTAAAAGTTGACATGAGGCATGTCGTGGATATTGATATATCAGACTATTTTTCATATTATTTGACGTAGAAATTCTGGTGACTAGAAGTAAAAAGTAGCATATCATTAGAAAAAATTATTTTGATGCCACAGCAGCTTCTAGGTTTGCTAATATTATGCGTGAACAGTCTGAGAGTATTGCTTGCCCTTATACAGCCAGTAGTGTAACCAGTAAGGTGAACACTTTAAATGCTAAAGTGAGAGCTGTAATTGATATTGTAGCCCCTAAAATAAAATTAAAAAATCCACCAGCACCAGAATACTTTGGAAGATTCATGTATTGTCTACACTTAATAACTCCTATCACATATGGGATCTCTATCGCAATGCTTATATTTTATAGTATATTTACATTTATTTATTTGGCTGATGCTTTTATCCAAAGTGACTTGCAACATTTGAGATACAATTGGTTACATTTGTTTTGCTTTCTCAACTGGAGCACAGGCAGGTGAAGTGACCTACTCAGGGTCACACAGTGTCATTGGTGGGATTTGAACCCAAAACCTCATGGTTTGATGTCTAAAGCCTTAACCACTTCACCACACTGCCAAAACAGATGGGATAGTATCATTTTGATCATTGGTCTTACCATCTCACAGTCAAATGTCAGTGCATCTTTTTTTCTTGTTGGACATTATTTATCTGGAGGGATAGTTTATGTTTTTTTTTTTTTTTTTAACGTGATATGAGTGTGTATGTGTGTATACAAGTGCGGTATGCATTGCATATAGAACCATGGGGTAAGTGCCAAATACCATTTTCCATGAGTGATATCAAAAGGTGGTTCTATTGAAAGTATATTTGAAGGAAATGTTATGCACTTGGCACAGAACTTTGAACAAGCTATTAAAAACATTTATTGAATTTATTTATACAATGTAATTCCCATTCATAAGCTTAAAATATTGTACACATTATCGAAACAAAATAAGTTCAAATATAAAATAAAATTCAATACAAACTGTAAAATAAAACACAACATACATAATAGCTAAGACCCACAAAGGGAAACAAGTTGGATTTTGGGCCCAGATTTTCCCAGCCAAAGTGATAACAGGGATGTAACCCTAATTTAGAGCTCAAAGCAGCATACTTCACAAACCCTGAAGGGACAGAGTGGGGGAATGTGATTCAGTTCAAATGGATGTGTCTGCATCAGTCTGTTGGAGATTTAAGGGAGACTTAAGAATGCTGGCACATTAAAATTAAAGATTTATCCATCCATTATCCCACCCGCTATATCCTAACTAAAGGGTCATGGGGGTCTACTGGAGCCAATTCCAGCCAGCAAAAGGGCACAAGGCAGGAAACAAAACCTTGGCAGGGCACGCACACACACCCACACACACTAGGGACAATTTAGAATCACCAATGCACCTAACCTGCATGTCTTTGGACTGTGG
The DNA here is from genome assembly GCA_026402145.1 of Polypterus bichir lapradei. NCBI lineage: Eukaryota > Metazoa > Chordata > Cladistia > Polypteriformes > Polypteridae > Polypterus > Polypterus bichir. The sequence continues at coordinate 46,454,982 of JANRMT010062861.1, read as the reverse complement.
AAGAAAACCAGAGTACCCAGAGGAAACCGACACGGACACGGGGAGAACATGCAAACTCCCCACAGGGAGGACCCGGGAAGTGAACCCAGGTCTCCTAACTACGAGGCAGCAGTGCTACCCACTGTGCCACTGTGCCACCGTACCACCCATGAAAGATTTACTTTAATATCAAATCTGAATGGGAAGCAATTGGAGCAGGTATTCAAGTGTTAATGTGATGAAAGAAAATTATAAAAGAGAAGATAGAGAAAGTCCTGATGTGAGAACTTAGAAAAACTGTTACCAAACCTCTTTCCTTTCTGTGCCCCATACTTCATTTTCAAAAGTATTTTAGTGTGCCCATTTCTCTGAAAAATACGTAATTCCCTTTATCTGTCTTAAATCACTTTATAAAATAACTTTTGATTCACTTTGTGTTTTTAATTTTTACAGAATTGTTTATTATGTTACCCTCCATTTCCTAATCTAGTATATAACATCTAGCTCTGTAAAGTGCTCCTATGCTCAGTTTTACACTGTGACTTGTCATTTTATATCAGCAGCATGTTTAATCAGTGGTGATGTACTGTTACTGATGAAGAGTTATTTCACATCAAATACCGATAAACATGATGAATCTCTCCAAGAATTGTTAGCCTTTCAGAATATTTTATGCATCCTGTCAGCTCTTCTTAACAGAGCGTCCTTATGGATTGAACTTGGAGTGTTTAACACTGAAGAAGTCAGGTATTGTGTCAGCAGATGTTGGGCATATTGACCAATGCCTTTTTTACAGTTCCAGACATTGTTGTCACATTAAATAAGGTTAGTGCAGAAATCCCAAAAAATGGAAAGCTTCTTAAGACAAGCTCTTGGGTGAAGGTGGAGATGCAAGTGAATCTACTGAAATAAACACTCTGGAACATGTCTTTAGAGAGGATTTCCCAGCCATTTGTCTTGGTATGGTGGTCTCTTCAGGTGCTTTTTTAGAACTTTTTGACTTGCTTCCAGGGCTTTGTTATGGCCGAGTCACCTTTTTCAGGTATGTTATAAAATCAGTATTCCTCAATTGGCTCTCAGGAAATATATATCTTTTGTATCCAAAATCCACAGAAACACCTTGACCTGCTCATTTCTAAATACCTTCTAAAAAGAGGGTAGCCAACTTTTGAAATTTTGCATTGCTTCTATATGCTGATAATTACTCTTGTTAACAAATATTTTCAGTTCTTCAGAATTATACAGTATAATTCTAACATCCTACCAACTACACCATTTAGAATGCACTTTTTACAGACAAAGCAAAATTCTTACATTGTTGGCTTACAAACATTGTTTTATCCTAGCTTGTGTTTATCTTCTGTTTTAGTGTGGATTTTGTTATTTTTTAATTATTATTTTTCGTATTTTATGTAATTTATGTTATGTTGATTTCTTATTTATTTTTAGGTACTATGTTTTTAAATATGACTCTATACTTTGTGGCTGTGTGATGGGAGGTGTGACCACCCTGACATCATTGCTGCAGGGTCTAATGTCTGCCTTTCTATTCAGTCTGGGAGAGGAATTTAACAATGTATCATTGAGTCTGAGTAGGAGTTATTGTGAGTACTGCATTTCTTGTTATTTTGTTTGTATTACAGTTTAGTAGATTACATATCAGGATTTGTTCAATTCTGGATTGCCTTTTTTTTTTTTTTCTCCTTTTTCAGTATTTTTCAATGATTCATATTTGTCCTTTAGTTTCACAAGCCAACACTCTCCCTTGTGGGTAACTTTTGATGTATTTTGTGACTTCTACTTGAGCAGGCCAAAGCCAGCATGTAGTATTTGGGGACTGAGATGAGCCTCCTCTGGACAGGCAATTGACAGTTCTGGCCTGCTTTGTGGCTCTTTTGGAAGATCTCACACCTCTTTATACCATGTTTGAGATTGTTAAACACAACAATCATAGGTGAAATATTCAGTATCTTTCAATATAAATATAGAACCATTGGCCTTTTAACACATTAGTCTGGCTCCTTATCAGTAATAAATGTCACTTGAGCAAAAAGAGTATACCAGTTAGGTTTAGGTTCCTAAAACTTTTCACTTACAAAACAAACTAATTATCTTATATTTCAGCTTATGAAAAGGTGATTTGGGGAAGGGACCAACAAGCCCTCTGGAATACAAGGGTGGTGCTAAACGTAATGCCTGTCAGGTCATACCTCCTTTATTACCAACACAAGACATGTACCACTACATGCATATGCAGAGTAACTCTCTGTCTACAAAAAGGTACTATTCAAAATAGTCTCCATCAGTGAGGATGCATTTGTGCCACATTTGAACCCACTTGTCAAATCCACTTTGGAAAAATAAATCCGTGGTCCAGCAGCTTCCTCCACTTTGCCTGTATCATTGAAGTGACATTCCTTTGGTCTAGAGAAGGTGGATTGCTGCCCCTCCATGGACTGATTCTTGGTCTCCGAGTCATACATGTTTATCCAGGTGTCATCGCCTGTGTAAACATTCCTAAAAAATGTGTTCTCGTGGGATTAAATGCTGTCCACAGATTCAAACACAAATTCAGTCTCTTCTATTTCAGATCAGCTGTTAATGGATGATGAATACACTTCACTGTATCCAAGGCTGTAGGTAATCTGCTGATAAGCAGCATTGTGACCACAGCCAAGTTGCTCAACAGCCTCTCAGACAGTGATGCGCCGGTTTGCACAAATCGTGTTTTTCACTCTGATTTGGTTTTCCTCAGTGACCATTGTCGATGGTATTTCACTATGTGCTTTGTCTTCAACAATGGTTTTTGCCTTCTTTAAACTTCTTCACCTATCTCTGCACATTATTCACATCAATCACCGCTTCAACATACACATTGCTGAACCTTTAATGGATGTTGGTAGCAGTACATCCATTTTTGGACAAGAATTCAGTGACTGCTCTTTGCTTCTATTTCACATTTATGGTTCTGCAACACCCAGAAATATGGAAATTATACCAGTCACACTGTAAGAGTTACTCTATCACATTTGGGTTAATAGTTTTAGAGTAAATGGCAAAGACCCTTTATGCAGGCTGCAGGAGGTTTAAACTATTCCAGATTGTACAAGAGACTTCCTTTGCCCTCTACTACATATATTCTAAACCTTTACTGTCCACAAGCACACCTTCTTCACCAGAGCCTACTGTGTAATGCCTTAATGTTTAAGATTTATTAGTAAACTCCAAGTATTGTTCCTTCCTTTTTTTCTCCTGATTTTTTATGGGAATATTTTCAAATCCATGAAATACTTTTCACATCTGTGTATTGCATGGTAATCCTAGAACTACTGTTTAATATGGCCTTTGGTTGATTTTGGCCCTGCAAACATTTTAATAAATTAGCAATATGCAACACTTTGGAGTCCTGTCATGGTTGCTTTCCATAATGCATGTGCTCAACGTCTCATTATTGCCAGCTCACAATTGCCACAATCCTTTGCTCCACATGATCCATTCTCCTTGTATCAGTGACAGTGATGGACAGAGATAAATGTCACCCCCCACCATCTCAGGAGTGCTATTGCCCATTTTTCTTTTTGTTTGTGGAATTGATACTCATTCAAATAATAGACCGGTTCTATAAGAAGACTTTGACACTTCACCATTTTCATTGCTGCAATCAATCATTGTTGCTAAATATCAGTTTTCTTGTTGCAAACCAGTTTAAAAATAAAACTGGCTCTGTGATTCTCCCCTGATGAGACAAAGTGTCAAGGCAGTCTTCAGTCTCTTTCACTTAGCTCCTGTGCTGAAAATCTAAACAGGTAAGAGATTTATTACCCTTCACTGTGGAGAAACATTAATCCAAAACAGTAATGTCATCAATATAGAAGTTACAGCAGGGGAGCAAAAAGTATTATGTTTTAAATTGTAAGATTTACTTGCAGGCTGAAGTGTATACTAGTTACTTTGTAAACTTTCATTTAAGTCAAATACTTAGTGGTTACCTAGAATAATTCACCCTTGAATATGGTAAGAATTTTACAGAACATACAACTTTGGTAAGAATCAAAAACCGAAATAATGTTGATTAACTTGCATCTTTTAAACATCGCTGCTTCTTTGAATCCTGTTGCTGCTTCTGGGAGGCTGGCATATTGTTTATGTTCGTTTCTCTTTGTATATTTCAGTTTCCTCCCACATGCCAGGCTTTGTGTCCAGAAATGGACTGACAACTTATACACAGTTGTTGTTTGCCATTCCTACAGTATATTAGAATAAGTAGTTTCTGTAAATCAAGGATTAACACTTAGATTATTTTGAAATGCTGTCACAAACACACTTTTTTACTTAATCTTTCTGTAATTTGTAGATCAGTGCCTAGCATACAGAATCGGAGTCCTTAGTTCAAAACTCCTAGCCAGTGTCTGTGCGTAAAGTTTGAACTTTGTTATCCTTCCAAAGATATGTGTTTTAGATTAATAGGTGACTCTAAATTGTCTCTGTAAGACTAAGTATATGCTTTGGAGTGGTAGACTGGTGTCCTTTTCAATTCCTGACCTGTGCCTGATATTTTCTGGGTAGGAACCTGAACTCAACTGATGGATTTCAAAAAAGGATAGATGGACCCGTATTATTGTGAACACCACCGGAATGCACTTTACAAATAAATAGTTATGATACCGTTACTTTAATATATACAAGGGGTGTTCAATTTTCATGCTCTGTTCTTATAAATAGTGCAAAGTAGACCTGACTCATTGAACAAACACACGCATATATGAACTTGTCGTTAGTAGGGCTAGCTGCACTTTCCACCCCTTCCTGTCAGTTGTAATCAACATGTTGGAGCAGGAGGTACACAGCAGTGTTGCGCAGCACAGTATTATTCAATTTTTGACGAATGAAGGAGTCATTCCATCTTAGATTTATTTGAGACTTAAAAAACAGTTTGGGGATGAGTGTCTCTCTCAGTTTAGAGTGTATGATTGGTGCAAGTCATTCAGAGAGGGCCTATCATCTCTTCGGTCCACTTAAGGAATTTTGAGAAGGAAAGAAATTCAAGCCAAATGAGGAGGTTATTGACGCTGTGCAAGAATGGGTCAACATGCAGTCAAAAGACTTCTATTCTTTGGAGATTAAGAAGCCTCCTGAGCACTGCAACAAGTGTATTGCAGTTGCAGGAGACTACTTAGAAAAAATAGTGTGTAAGTTGTTTCATTGTATTCAATAAATAAAGCATAGCTCATAAATTCCTGTTTATATTTGAACACCCCTCGTATATAACTGGAGCACTGACAGTTTAAGTGACACACATAGCGTCAACTGGGAGTTAGTGGTGATGACTAAACGATAACTTCAAGTCTTGTCAGTTACAGTATAGTCCGTAGCATTAATGACTAAACTACATGGCCTTTGTGCTGCTTCATGACACTTGGACCATGTGTTCTTTTCTGAACAGCACTAAGACCTGAAGATCGTCTCTTGTTAGTACTGTACTACATACAGTAATTGTTATGGTATTCCATGTGTTTATGTATTTTATTGTTGTCTTTGTGGTTTCTGAGTTATTGTCTATTATATTTTTCTGTATTTTCTGTTATGTTTATAATTATATTCTGTCTGTTTAAATGTTAGCATGTTCCTTAGTGGCTGCAGCCCCAAGGGGCAGGGCAACCTGTCAATCTCTGTATGGAAACTGCCCCATGCCTTATAAAAGCTGTGCAGTCAGGCAGTTCAGTAGGAAACATTGTCTGTATTTAAAATATTGTAAGTAGTCTCTTATTCTCACTTGGATTTTTTGGCCTTCTGGATTTTTCTGCTTTTTATTGGATTCTGTCACTAGATTTATGTAGTGGGACTTGTTTGCCTTTGAGTTGCCTTTGGGCAACCTTTCTTTGCTCTTGTGAGCTAATTTTTATGTATTTTTGAATTTTAGAAAAAAATAAACCCTTTCATTTATAAAGATAATTTTGTTGCCATTTGGTGCACAAGCCAAGGTTTCCGGTTATCCTTCTCTTATGTGGCTTTAGATATTTTTTTGATTTTGTTATAATTGTTTTGCGAGATCTACCTTTTTGGACCTGCTGCAACTGGAGACAGCAGGTCATCTTGGAACCTGGCAGAAGTCTGGTGAGCCTCTGCTAGTTAGTCCAAGCAGAATTCTGAGCTGCTTCCTAGCCTCTTTGTGGAGGCCTCACTTTATTGCTCTTTGGAGGAAACTCCAAGGAATAACAGTGGTCTGGTTTTAATCCACAGCTAGTATGCTACACAGCAACTGACCCATTGTGCTTAGCTTACACATAAAATATTTACCTGGTAGTCACATAAATATTTAAGTAATAACTTTTTAAAATGATAAGGAATAGCACTGAGCATAGAGAAACAAGAACTCCAATACTCCCACTTCATTTGTTTAATTTACAATTAAAAACAACTTTAATAATTTTCTGGGACAACTTTCTAAGCAAAATTGTTACATCCTCATAAATAAGAAACACAGTATATTAGTGAGCTTCCTGCTGTTCTTTAGATGAGTTTACTTCTTTCTAGTCAGAAGACAGGTAAGTGACGGCTCAACAAAGATAGGATTGTAGATTAGTGTCAATGAAATACACCCAAAAACCTGAGTTATTCCCCACATAACTATTTCCTAATTAATTATCACTGAATGATAGTAATTAGTGTGTTTTCTCTGAACTTACATAGTTGTTCTTGTAAAGCTTGTGGGTTTATGTGCTGGGCTTTGATCTATCCATCCATCCTCTTCCGCTTATCCGAGGTCGGGTCGCGGGGGTAGCAGCTTAAGGAGAGAACCCAAGATTTCCCTCTCCCCGGCCACTTCTTCCAGCTCTTCCGGGAGAATCCCAAGGTGTTCCCAGGCCAGCCGGGAGACATAGTCCCTCCAGCGTGTCCTGGGTCTTCCCCGGGGCCTCCTCCCGGTTGGACGTGCCCAGAACACCTCACCAGGGAGGCGTCCAGGAGGCATCCTGATCAGATGCCCGAGCCACCTCATCTGACTTCTCTCGATGCGGAGGAGCAGCGACTCTACTCTGAGACCCTCCCGGATGACTGAGCTCCTCACCCTATCTTTAAGGGAAAGCCCAGACACCCTGCGGAGGAAACTCATTTCAGCCGCTTGCATTCGCGATCTTGTTCTTTCGGTCACTACCCATAGCTCATGACCATAGGTGAAGGTAGGAATGTAGATCGACTGGTAAATTGAGAGCTTTGCCTTACGGCTCAGCTCTTTTTTCACCACGACAGACCAGGCTGTGCTGGGCTTTGGTTCTCTTATTTTATTGATTTCATTGTTTTGACCTTAGCCTGTTACAGACAAAGATTTCTTTTGTTTTGATCTCCAGGGGCATCATGCATAACGCCGTGCATAGAATTCACACTATAACATGATGTAAGAACAAAAGCTGAAATGTGCTTACGCACAAAAAATTCCAGATGCAGGAATCAGTGCGTTCGCCTCCTTCCACGTTCTTCCGCTACATAAATCCCGGGTCAGCGTGAAGAGTAACGCTCGTGCACACGCCTGCTGTCCTGCCCCAACTTCTCCCAGAATTACGCCTATTTGAATATGCAAATCAATATACTGTAAATAGCCATTAAAATCAGCCTTCTGTGAAAAGACAATGGGAAAAGCACGGGGGAAAATATAAGAATTTCAGCAAATATCAAGTGGAGGCAAGGAAAAATGTACTATTTGTTGGTTTAAACAGTGGTATAAACAACAAAAGGAAGTTGATCGAGTGACATAGAGTGTCAGAATAACTCGAAAGCTCAAGTTCACAAAGTCGCACAGTGCCCGAAATAAAAAAGAAGTTGTCACATATAAAGTCGCTGTGAAAAGGCGAGTTGTGGCCCATTGGTTGAGTGTCATATGAAAGCTTATTAGGGTACACAGAAAAAAAAATAGGCACACGGTGGGAAAAGCACGAAATGTCAACTTTAATCTCGAAATTTCCACTTTAATCACGTAGTTTATTTTGTCATTAAAGCAAAACATCATAAACATCATCTTAAAATTGTTTCATTTATTAGTTTCTCAAATACCATCGTAACTAAAGTAGCAAGTTAAATGCTTTGTTTTGTATTTGATCTTCTATGTGCTCTATGTGTGTGAATCACTACGTGCTTCTTAAATCTGCTTTCTCTACCTCCAACAGGACACAGAATCCATTACATTCGTGATATTACAGCTCTCTGAATAATTAAAATATTGAGATGTATATGTGATATCATTTTCATGATGATAGGAGTTAAAGCATGTTATTAAACATGGGAACACGGTGGTGCAGTGATTGTTCATGTTTCAGATGCTTACTGCACCATGCGCGACCTTCGATGAAATGCTTTAGTACAGAAGTACTGTCTCTTTCAAATGTACTAACCTCCAATTCCTGTCCTTACTTTTCTTTCTCCAAATACCCAATTGCCACACAATCAGCTCTGTAATAGACGTTAAGCCATCTGTAAGCATTGAACGCTGATTCTTCAAAACTTTTAAGGAACATTGAAATATCTTCATAGTACTTGTTTAATTATTCTATCCATCTATCCTTCCAGTGTCACGCCAGTCCCAGCAGGATTACAGCGTGAGGCAGGAACAATCCGTGAACAGAGGCAAGATAATAGCTAGCGCTGCGGCACTGTGTCCTGGCATGTTTAATTATTGACAATATAGATTATTTAAATGCAGTTAAAGTTTTATCTGTATAATATAATAAACATATTTTGCTGCATTTCATCTTAAAAATGATATCGTCATCATATGTAAATACGCGCTTTATGAAGTGCCTCAGGTTGTGCAATATTATAACTGTATTGCAAATTTACAGTGAGGTAATTCTACTTATAAGTACAGACAGTTGTACAAGGAGCACTTGATTGAGTGCATTTATAGTTCTTGGGATGAAACTCTTTCTGAACCGCAAGGTCCGTACAGGCTTTGAAACATTTACCGTGTGAAAGCAGTTCAATAGACAACATGGCTGAGGCAGCATGTGCTTGATGCTGTATACTGATAATTCTCTTTCTCAACTTCTGTAGATCTTTGATTCCTCACTCAGATACAGTGATATAAATACTCTGAGTGGTGCAGTGAGAGTAATATGGAAAAAGATGATCCGCTGTGGCAACCCCTAATGGGAGCAGCTGAAAGAAAAAGAAGGTGCAGTGAAAGTAACAATGCTAAAGCAGCTATTGTATTTAGAATAGTTTGACCATTCTGTGGACCATTATATTGTTACTGGTTAATTACAATCAGATGCATTAAGATAATAAACAATATGTGGTTAATTTCAGTGTATTTATAAAGCCGTGTCAGGGATGTTGATCTAAAAAAGAAAGAATAACCACATAGGAACAGTAGCACTGCTTTGACGCTGGGTGCCACCAGTCTGAAAAACCGAGCGCAAAACTTGCGTACAACAGGGTATGAGGTTCCGTGGAAATGTGCATATCTTTACGCCAAGGTTAGGTTTTATACATCGCGATTTGAACATGGAAATGTACTTATGCAACATTTCTGTGTGTACGCACCGTTTATACATGAGGCCCCTGATCCTTGATCTTTTGCTTATTATTAGATTACGTTTTTAAAATTTCAAATATTTTTTCTGCCTTCTCTTTCTAGTAAAACACCAAGCAAAATATCACACCAACCTAGAATTTCAAGACGCAATGTTCAAGCTGACACAAACACATTATTTTTTTTTTCTTTGGGCATTTAAAGAGCATATATATGCATTCAAAGATGTAAAAAAAGCTTTCTGCATCTTATGAACAATTCTTAATGGTGAGTTCTTTAAGTGACAGAAGGACATACAGTGATGTCCCTGTTCAGCATCAGATAGTGTAATCTAGTATCAAAGTGAACTCTTTGTTTGTGTGAATTTTTGTTAAAGAATAGTCTTGTATGGTATGTTGCAGCTTAGAAAACATTCATGCAGAATAGCAACAAGCACAAGGGACTGTAGATCCCAAGCATTATAAAGCATTCAGGGAAATTTTGAGTTCCCAAAGATTGTATCATATCAGAAAAAAGGTTGATGAGATGTACATTGATGTCTGTCTGTAACCTCTCTGTAAATTACAGTGGCTGCTTAGTCTGAAGGTGCATTTGAAAGTGCATTTCAGCCTTGTTGTAAAGGATCTGGTCAAAATTGATGGAATAATGACAGTTAAGAAATACGCGTACAAACATATTTTGATTTATCATGCTGTACCTTTGGTAAAGAGATTTTTTTGACAAAAGCTTCATTTTTTTATTGCATAGTTATGAATGAAAACACAATAGTGTTTTTCTCATTGAAATACTTCTTTTGAATCCTCAAAACTGATTTAAAAATAAAAGGCTAAAATATTTTTGTCACGTAAACTGACTGACAAAATGTTTATCTGCTTTGATCAGGTTATTGGTGAACACAGTGTCTGGCAGCTACTTACGTTTATTCTTGCAAAAGAAAGCAAAGGTGAGATACTCTCTGAAACAGGAATGCCAGTGTAACCAGACGAGATTGAAGAAACAATACAATGAAGAAAGAAAATGTTCATTATCAGTACACACACAATCAAAAAACATGCATTTGGAAACTATTCAAGTCAAGGATGCTCCTGTACCTTTGATATTAAGAACACAGCAAAAATGGCAGCTTGAAGAATCGGAAATAAAAGCACTAATTGAAGCCTTGAGAGGAAATCAATGCTTTAGATTAGAAGAAGCAGAGGTTTCAGAATGGGGAACAATGAGACTGCTTGTTCCCCTCTGACATTTCTCACTCGGTTGCTCAATGTGCTTTATGCTGTAGGTAACACATGACGGCGATCCTTTTGTCAGGTTTGTAAAAAGGACACCTAAAGTTCCACTAAGGATTTTTACAGAAGAGGTGAGAGATTTAGAGAATAATGACCATATGCAGGCCATATCCTAACTGCTCCAGGGACCAGTCCCTGTGGACAAAACTAGTAAAATCTGACAAAATAGGCTCATATTATTATTATTAATAATGGTGATGATAATAATATGAGCCTATTTTGTCAGATTTTACTACTTTTGTAATGAATAATATAAATGTAGTTAATAATAATAATAAATCATTATTTATTTATTTATTTGTCCCTATAACCACAGTCTAAAAGAAGATCACCTACAAATGACATATTAAGAAAGAAGTGAATGCTAAACAAAAAAAGGCATTGTTACCACCATGGCGTGCCATCCACCCCAAGCATTGACATTCTTAAAGAAGGGTGCTTTGGCACAGCAAGGACTAAGAAGCGTGCTGCTAACTGAATTCCTAAAAATTGCAGTGCAGGAGGCATTCATTGCTTTCAAATGTCATATAACTACCGGTTGCTATGGCATTGCTATGAGTAACGTCTTGGGTCATGCTGCACGTGTCATGGGGTCAAGAGTATAAAGGTCAGCTACATACACTTTTTGGAATTTGAAATTGGATAACAAACTTTTCCTTGTTAGTGTGCAATTCTGGTTTAATAGAATCTTTGTATTATCCTTTGACTTTGAATTTTCTTGAAAAATGGAAATGTAGATTTCAAAATACTGACTTGTGGTGTGAAACACATTTCTGCCAAATTTAAAATCTTTGGCTTAAAAAAATAAAGCTCTGATAAAACGGCAAAGAGAAATTGTGCTTATATAGATAGATACAAACTGAATTGAACTTTAGTTTTAGACAATATAGTTGCCAGGTATTTTAGTTTGCCTACTGTTACAGCCATACATTCAACAATAGTGAAAGACAACTGACAGTACAATATAAAATACAGTATATGACATCATTACAACATCATATATAACAGCAGTAAATAGTAAGGGCACAAAAGAGATTAACCTCCTTAGCATTAGACCCGAGCCTCAATCGGGCTGTGAAAACAGTGTTAAAAACGTTAGTCCTGAGTGTCACTCAGGTAATTGTATTGACACATCTAGCATAAGTGTTAGACCTGAAGACTACTTGGGGTGTAAAAGTGCCAACAGTGTTCATTAGGCCTGAGAATTACCCAGGCAACGGTTTGGGTGCATCTTCACCTAGCCTCATGATAGTGTTTTTCAACAGTCAAGGTATTGTGCTCTCTTGACAGTGATACAAGCAGTGATGTTGAGGAGCATCTCATCAGCAGTGATGACGAAGTGAATTTGTCTTCTGGCAGTGAAATTGAAACAGAGGGTGATTCTAATGAATTTGAAAGTGATGCTCTCGTTTAGGGTTCTCTTGCTTCATATAAACCAGCACCACTTGGTTTTGATTTTGTGTGGCAGCCAGGAATAAAAGTGAATGTTGACAGCCAAGATCCACTTACTTACTTGAAATTATTTTTTTGATGATGATGTAATCGAAAGAATTGTTTTTGAGACAAGCTGTTATGCTGAACAGTGTTGTGTAAATGACCTTACACCTAAGCATTTCCCCCCTTCATGGATATACCATATTATTATTATCATTCATTTCATATTATTATTATTATTATTATTATTATTATTATTATTATTATTATTTGTATCACTATTAAACTTTTTACATTTCTGACTTTGTACTTTTAGTGTTTTGCACATTTTACATTAGAAAGATGAGATTAAATAAAAAATGTAATTTTTGAACCCAGAGAAAAAATGTAACGCTAACAAGGTTAATACATAAAACAATGTGTGGAGTTCTACTCCAGCCTCATAAAGTATATTTCTATAATAGTAATAATAATAATAATTTACACTGTATGAAGTTGTTTGGAAATACTGGGATAAAAAATCAAAAGTTCTGAAAAACCAACACCACTGTAGAAGGCAAGAATGTACTTTGATGCCAAGTGATTCTTGCTCTGAGTATCTGCTAATGCTTTACCAGATGCCAATAATTGTTTTGTTTTCTTCATTTTAGAACAAAACTTAATCCAACCAATATGAATAAAGCAGCAATTAAAACAAAACCCTTCAAAATGAATCAAAGAAAAGAATTCAGCATTCAACCATCATCCAGATTTTAGAAAATTTCAGGTAACAGGGGTTTGTGTGTATTTTGTGTGCATATACCAATTAACAAATGGAAATGTAGGCCTTTCATTTAAAGAAATTAAAAAAAAATCAAAGTGTCAGTGAGTACAGTGGTGACTTACACAATCCCAAGGCAATTGGAAACTGGAAGAAACTCTGATAGGAAGAGATCTGGACAAGTTTCTGAGTAGTGCCTCAAAGCACAACAGCTTCAAGCACAGCTTAACAGTGGTTGAAAAAGCAAGTCTCAGTTTCTACTGTAAAGAGGAGACTTTGTGCTGCCCGTTTGACAGAGCGAGTGACAGTAAGAAAGCCATTCCTCAAAGGACAAAGTACTGGTTGTGGACTACAGCAGACTGGAAGAAAGTCTTATGGATCAAAGAATCAAAATTTGAAATCTTTGGCTGATCACGCAGGGTGTTTGTACGTATTGGGTAGGTGAAAGGATAGTTCCTCAGTCTGTGACATCAACTGTCAAACGTGGAGGAGGAAGTGTGATGATGTGAGTTAGTGACTTGCACAGTTTGGCTGTTATTTAAGTAAAAGGTGACTACTTTAATGAATAAAAAGTCTGAATAAAATTTAGTACGTTTAATGATTCTTTAACTGAGGTGTTCTAAAACCTTTGTAGTGTATCAAGTGAAGTGACGTCATTGGTCCTCCAGATAGTTCTCCTCCATTCTAAAGCAAATGGAAAAAGTGTTAGTGTTGGTGTAACAGTCAAGTTCTTCCCCATAATTTTTGTTAACCCCTTACCTGTGAAGAACACCCTAAGCGCACTTATCTGACTATATATATATATATATATATATATATATATATATATATATATAT
>JANRMT010062861.1:46374932-46420478 GCA_026402145.1 Polypterus bichir lapradei | reverse complement strand
TGGTTTTATAACATATCTGAGTAACAGTGCTTGGATTGGGCATTACCGGGTTTAAAGTGGACTATAGTGAACCTGCCAACAATAGAGGTGGCGACACCGTTATAAAGAGCTCAGGCCTTTGCCCACTGTTAAAGGATTGGTGGTGCAAGGGGGTTACATATATAAACACACTGTTTATATACAGTAAAACCTAAATATTATTTTAAAGATATTGAGTGTCCCTGATATCACATATGTTACAGCCATTACGATAGACAGGCCACCAGCAATAAATAAGTACAATGCAAGAAAAATAGTATACAGTAAATGTGTGTACAGTGACACTAAACGTACGTACATGTACTAAGTACTGTAAGTAGAAAATTAATTATGGTTACTCACCAACAATGACACGATGACTTGTCCGATAACAATGAGTTTAATTTTACTGCACAACAAAGGAAAGCGTTACAGCTCTTCTAAAAGAGCCACTTCAGGCGATTGTGTAGCACTGCCGTTGTTCTTCTTCTGGCAGTCTTCAATCCAAAACCCTAAAGCAGATTCCATCCAGACTACTGTCTTATTACATCCACTTACAACTCATTTTGCACCCTGGTTAAAAGGACACTGCGGCCGTATATCTTATATTCCTTTCCTACTTTTTAAATAAAAAGAATCGTAGCCTTCAACAAATCCAAAATGTTTACCTTTTCGGCAATCGTTAACATCTTCCGTTGGCGCTTGGGCACGGCCCCTGAAGCAGTAGCAGATGGTTTTGGAGCCATAATGAAGGGCTTGACTATGCACAAAGATAAACACAAAAGAGCACAACTCTTTACACAGTGAAACACGTTGATGCTGAATGAGCAAGACAAGACTTCCTGGTTAACACTGCTTTCAGCACGCAGGAACTTAACTGCGTGCTCTGATTGGTTAGCTTCTCAGTCATCTGCCAATAGCGTCCCTTGTATGTAATCAACTGGGCAAACCAACTGAGAAAGCATGGACAGGAAGTAAAAAGACACATTGTCCGCAGAACCCACGATGCAGCGAAAAATCCGCGTTATATATTTAGTTATGCTTTCATATAAAATCCGCGATAGAGTTAAGCCGCGAAAGTCGAAGCGCGATATAGCGAGGGATTACTGTATACAATCATCAAATTCAAATGTTAACAGTTCCCACACACCCAAGGACCGTCCTTCCTACATTTATAACATGTGTATAAGGTATGAAGCCTGAAGTCCAAATATCAAATAAGCACTTTCACAAAAGGTACAAGTATAACAGTACAAGTGCACTTTTATTCAAGAATATAACCGAAGAAAAAAGAAAGCAGGTTACGGTAGGTGGTGGATACGACAGCTTGCGTGGTGCAATGCTAAGAACTGCTGATTCCCAATCAAGAGCTTCTGGGATGGATGCTGGCAGCTTCTCAAGCTTACCGTTTTGAGTAGAAAGCTGCTCTTATTGTTAATATTATACAATAAAAACAAACATTTGATTTGCGTCTGTAACAGCCGCTATATATTTATAGTGCTTGTCAAAGTTAGCGTCTTTTTTTGTTTTTTTCTCTCACTCACATTCACGCTCCCACAACACCTCCCTGCCCCCCCAAACCCCCGAACAAACTCCAGAAGATGCAGAGGACAGAACAGTACAGAGAGTTCGGTTCCGTGCTGTATAAAATCATCACATTTTGGACATATTTGGACTTCAGGCTTCACAACCTATACACATGTCGTAAATGTAGGAAGGACTGTCCTTGGGTGTGTGTGGGAACTGTTAACATTTGAATCTGATGATTGTATATAGCGTGGAACTAACCTCTCTGTACTATTCTGTCTTCTACATCTCCTGGGGCCTCATGTATAAACGATTTGTAGGCACAAAAATGTTGCGTAAGAACGTTTCCACGTTCAAATCTCAATGTATAAAACCTAAACTTGGCATAAAGCCACACACATTTCCACGGTCATACGCAAGTTCTCCGCTCAGTTTTGCAGACTGTGGCACCCAGCATCAAAGCAGTGCTACTGTTCCTGTGTGGTTTATCTTTCTTTTTCAGATCCACATCCCTGACGCAGCTTTATAAATACACTGAAATTAACTGCATATTGCTTATTAGTTTAATGCATCTGATTGTAATTAACCTGTAACAATATAATGGACCACAGAATGGTCAAACTATTCCAAATACCATAACTGCTTTATCGTTGTTACTCTCACTGTACCTTCTTCTTCTGTCAGCTGCTCCCATTAGGGGTTGCCACATCGGATCATCTTTTTCCATATTACTCTCACTGCACCACTCGGAGTATTTATATCACTGTATCTGAGCGTGAATTACAGCTGTACAGCAGCTGATCGGAAAGAGAATTATCAGTATACAGCATCAAGCACACGCTGCTTCAGCCATTTGCTATCTGAACTAGTCCCATCCGACCAACGCTTCAGAGAACTTCCTGTTTGGACATCGCAGTTTACAAACAGTTTCATCACAAGAACTCTAAACGCACTCCATCAGTCCATCTACAAGTGCTCCTTGTAGAACTGTCTGTACTTATAAGCACAATCACCTCGCTGTAAACTTTCGATACAGTTATAATATTGCACAACCTAAGCCACTTTATAAAGCACGTATTTACATATGATGACAATATAATTTTTAAGATGAAATGCAGCAAAATATGTTTATCATATTATACAGATAAAACTTTAACTTTAACTACACGGTGCCGCAGCGCTAAGCAGGAGCTTGAACTTCGTTCACGGATTGTTCCTGCCTCGCGCTGTATTCTTGCTGTGGCTGGCGCGACACTGGAAGGATAGATGGATAGAATAATTAAATATTACGAAGATATTTCAATGTTCCTTAAATGTTTTGAAGAATTGGCGTGCTAAGCTTACAGATGGCGTAACATCTATTATGGAGCTATTTTTTGTGTGGCGATTGGGTATTTGGAGAAAGAAAAGTAAGGACAGGAATTAGGGGTTAGTACATTTGAAAGAGACAGTACTTCTGTAAAAAAGTATTTCATCGAAGGTCATGCATCTTGCATGAACAATCACTGCCCAACCGTGTTCCCATGTTTAATAACATGGTTTAACTCCTGTCATCATGAAAATGATAGCACGTATACTTCTCAGTATTTTAATTATTTAGAGAGCTGTAATATTACAAATGTAATGGATTCTGTGTCCTGTTGGAGGAAGAGAAAGCCCGGAAGCACAAAGTGATTCACACACATAGAGCACATAGAAGATCAAATACAAAACAAAGCATTTAACGTGCTACTTTAGTTACCATGGGATTTGAGAAACTAGTAAATTAAACAATTTTAAGATGAAGTTTATGATGTTCTACTTTAATGACAAAATAAACTACGTATTAAAGTGTAAATTTAGAGATTAAAGTTGACATTTCCTGCTTTTTCCCCTTTGTGCCTTTTTTTTCTCTGTACCCTAATAAGCTTTCATATGACACTTAGCCGATGGGCTACGACTCCCCTTTTCACGGCGACTTTGATAATGGACTTCTTTTTTATTTCGGGCACTGTACAACTTTGTAAACTTGAGCTTTTGAATTTCTCCGACACGTATGTCACTCGATCAACTTCCTTTTGTTGTTTATACCACTGTTTAAACCAAGTAATTTTTTCCTTTCCTCCACTTGGTATTCACTGAAATTCTTCTATTTTCCCTCGTACTTTTGCCATTGTCTTTTCAAAGAAGGCTGATCTTAAGGGCTATTTATATTGATTTGCATATTCTAAGAGGCGTAATTCTGGGAGGAGACAGGGTGGGACAGCAGGCGCGTGCACATGCGTTACTTTTTACGCTGACCGGGATTTATGCAGCGGAAGAACATGGAAGCTGGCGAACACACAGATTTATGCATCTGGATTTTTTCGTGTGTAAGCACATTTCCGCTTTTGTGCTTACGTCATTTTATAGTGAGAATTCTACACACGGTGTTATGCATGAGGCCCCAGGAGTTCAAAAGAAATACCAACATGCAGCAAGATGAGAACACTGGCCAAGATCAGAAAAAAAAGTCACGTTATGACTACAAGCGCATGAAGGTATGCAAATGAATATATAATGTTGCATTAGTGCAACAACGTTTTCCAAAATGTACAATACAGGTCATAAAATAAATTATTCCAAATGTCATATATACCTAAGTTTCTCTTTTTTGTCAGTGCGGCTTTGACATGATGGATCAGAAGGTGCATACTAATTCAGCGTTAGCAGGAACACTCAAGAATAAAACTGAATAAAAAAAAATCACATCCACAGTCATTCTCAGTCACGCACAACACTCACATCCACATCCACAGTTTTCCCAGTCTCGTTCGTGCACAAGATCTGACATAGTTTTCAAACAAAGAGGGGGTGTAACAAAACAAGTTTGTTTGTTATACCACGTCTTTATCTGAAAACGGCGTCAGATCGGGGATGGGTGGGGGTATAAGCTTGAACGTGAGTGAGAAAATAAAACAAAAAAAAAACTTTGACAAGTACTATAAATTGACAGACAGAAATCAAATGTATGTTTTTATTGTATGATATAAACAATAAGAGCAACTCACTACTCAAAATGGTAAATCTGAGAAGCAGCTGATATCGAAAACACGACCTGTTGATTGGAAGGCAGCAATTCTTAGCATTGAACCACGCAAGCTGTCGTATCAATGGCCTACCGTAACCTGCTTTCTTTGTTCTTCGGTTAAATTCTTTAATAAAAGCGCACTTGTTTTGTTATACTTGTACCTTTTTTGAAAGTGTTTATTTCATATTTGTATTTCAGGATTCACACATTATACATTTAATGTCTACATTTTGTCAATTATTACTAAAACATGAAAAACGTTTATGTGCTAACGTTTTTACATAGATTGTTGATGACACTGAACACACATGAAATATATGTATTCCAAATGATGATGTACTTTTTTAACCTATAAAGCTCCAGCACTTCACTCGAAGATAAACACTAAGCACTGAGAAACTTCTTTACGAATTGAACTACAGCGGTGGGTGGGGGGAATGGGATGCCAGGATGCTTGCTGCTTGTCGACACATTTACAGGACAAAAGACGCAGACGGAGAGGTGAGAAAAGATTTAAGGTAGGCCGGTTTTATGTGTTTTCTCATAGGCTCTGGTAATTCTAGTGTTAATGAACACAGACAAGTGGATATGGTAACCTGTTTTGAGGTTGAAAGAGCATTGTTACATTTAGCCCAGTCTTTCACATTAACACTAGGACATTTTAACTCCACTTATTGTTTCTTTTGTTTTGTCTTTGTCACTGCTTAATTTTGTGGTAATAAAAAGCCAGGTTTTGCACATATTAATAATTTAATTATTTACTTTTGACATGCTTACTGGTGACATAAATTCTGTTAGGAGGTTTATGAGCTATTCTTGCTACTCATTATTGAAGAGGTGCATAAATCAGAATGTTCTATCAAAGTCCATATACTATGTTCCAATTGGTATACAGAAGAGCCTGGGCAAAGGGTGCCCATATTTCCTATATCATCAAATGGTTAACAAGAACTAATTTCAAGCCAAATGTGTAATAATTTTGGGAAGTGTTCTGTTCTATGCCTATTTTGTACCTTTCTGTAAATATTATTATTATTATTGTTTATTTCTTTCATTTTATTTCATTATTTAGCTTACATTTTTCAACTGCCATATTTATGGTTCCTTTCGTTTCAACAGCTATTTTGTTCATCTCCTTTGCAACAATGCCATACAAGGAAGCTGCATAGGATGATGTATGGGGCTCTTGCCCAGCCAGGACATCTGGAGGATGAGAAGGCCGGGAGAGAGACAATATCTTATCTAGGACGCGAGAGGGCGCTTGGACAATTCTGGAGCCATGGACTGTAGCACTTCTGCCACACTAGGAAGTGCTGCTGGAAGAGAATCTGGGCGCACCTGGAGCACATCTGGGACAATATAAAAGGGGCCGCATCACTATATTCTGAGAGCCAGAGTTGGGAGGTGAAGGACAGAGTTTGCAAAGGGAGGAGTAGAGGCAGCAAAATGAAAAACAGACAGAAAATAGAGAAGAAGGAAAGGACTGAGTTATTGCTGGTGATTGGAGCACTGTGTAAGAAAGAGATCAAGACATAAAAGCATGAGTTTCATAAGTATGCATCTTGTGTCTGTCTGTGTTGGGTTGAGTGGCTGGCACACCCCCGACAGGTGTGACACTGGTGTAGTCGGCAGGATTTCCTGGCCATTTTGTAAGGCAGGGACCTGCATTAAAATCTTTGTGTGATGACCTGACACAGCAGTGCGAAGCACACGTGCACCCGCAGTACACACACGTTCCACCCCAGTGGCTCTCCTTTCAGATCACCGAAGGTCTGCGCCCTCCGATGGGAAAGAAAAAGGCCAGGCAGAGCCCAAAGGCAGCGGGTTACCTGAGAAATCCTGTCACCAGCGAAAGGATCGGTTTGCCTGAAGAAGGGGCCAGGCAAGGGACGCTGCCTATGGGAGAAGGGATCTGAGAGGTAGGTACTGGACCCAGAGAGAGATTGCCCTGGGAGTGTTGTGTTGCTGTTCCATGTGCCTACTTTACAGGGGAAGACCATCTGGACGTGTATTGCTGGTCCAAGGATGTTGATGCCTGGGACGACGGCAGGGGGATGTCCAAAAAGAACGTGGACCCACTGTATGCGGATGATCAACAGCAGGGGAAACAACTGGAGGCTTGTCCTGACAAGATTAGTCCAACAGAGGAGGAGGTGGTGGAGGGTCTGAAAACCCTCCGAGAAGCAGGTAAGAAGGTGAAGGGTGTGTACTGGGATCCTGTCATTAAGTTTGTACAGGTGGGGACGGTGAACCTCCACCCTACTCCAAAGAGACCCCTGAGAAATAGAAAATAGAGAAGAAGAAAAGGACTGAGTTATTGTTGGCAATTGGAGCATTGTGTAAGGTGCTGCACTAAGAAAGAGATCAAGAAATAAAAGTGTGAGTTGTGTAAGTGTGCATATGGTGTCTGTCTGTGTCGGGTTGAGTGGCTGGCACACCCCCTACAGGTGTCAGAGATAACATCTTCCTGGGACTATTTAAGATGTTGATATGCTCCCTCTGGGGTCTAAGATTTTAAATTCATTACAAATGTCTTACATTGTTAGTTAGTTTTTCAAAAAAGGACTTTAGGATAACAGTTTCCTAGATACAACATTTGAGTTTGATTTTTGACTAATGTTTTGGACCTTTGTATTTCAGTTCTTTACTGTAGTTTTAATGTTATTTGACCGCAGCCCATTTATAGGTTTTGGTTTTTGGGATTGCCTTTTCATTTACCAATCCTGCTAAATAAATGTTACTGCCAGTTTCATGGAAGTATAACTTGAAATTCAAAGTCATTTTTCAAGGATTCACCAAGCTCCAGCCTCACAGAAGATTTGCTTGCAGTCACTGACACAGTTGCCATCATCTTTGACTAGTGTTTCTCTATCTAATCTGTAAACCCCTGCTGCCCTAATCTCTGCTTTACCACTGGAAATAAGGCCTTCACCATCGATGTCCTCAGAAGGACACTATAGTTACCATTAAGTGTTACCTATCGTCTATTACTCAGGGAATATATAATAGCACGGTCTTACAAAAATATTGTCTCATTCCATCCTTAGAAATGTATCAGTAAAATTATATTTTAAAGGATTGTTGTTTATATATTTTGCCAAAAACATACAAAAAGAAAAAAACTACATACTAATGTATCTTGCTGAAAAGATGTGGTTTAACTAACTTAGTACCTGGTTGCAAACTTTTAAATATTATAAATTTTTTAAAGCACTTTATTTTAGAATAACAAATTTTTATGTCTGTGTTTTAAAAGATTTATTGATTATGTTTTACAACTTTAAAGATTTGAGATTTAATTCATTTTCTTTTCGGTACCTGCTACCCAAGAAACAAGAAGCCTTAATTAATGGAGAGGAAAACTCTTGTGTAGGCAGATGAAGCATCTTCAATGAAAGCTATATGGGGTTTAACAGAAATATAAAATGATTTCCTAAAGATCATCCCCCTCCAGTGATGAGCACAGAAGAACTCTTCCATAATAATATTTTAACTGAACAAATCTTCAACCTGTTTATATCTGTGGTATTAGAGACAGACTTTTTTATCCAATAGGTTTGGATCTCACTGAATTAATAACCGGAAATTAAACTCACATTAAATATTTGACAGATAAAATGAAAAATGATGACAACAACATTTTAAATCTTGTAAATGCACTTTATTTTTAGAATCACAAGCTGATATATTTGTGGTTTGAAAGATGGCCGCCATCATAAATCATTATTTCACTTCTGCATTTGTAGAGGCGTGTGCTCCTGTTCATATGCAAATGGATTAAAATAATGTCACTTTTATGCAAAAAACATGGTGAAAATAATAAATCAAATATTTAATGAAGGAAATCTTACATTATTAATATTACCTTGAACCTTAAAATGTTCCACTTGTTGTAGCTTAAAAAGGTGTGTCAACAATATATTTTGTTTTTTGTTACTAATTTGTGAATGTATTCCGGTGTGATGGCATTTCTATAGAATTGACCTGTTCAAATTATTCATAAATGACTGATCATGCATAATGCATATGTAATATGTAAACAAAAATAGGTGTTGGGGTGAAGGGTGAGCGCTGCAGGACACATATTGAGTTGTAATTATGATGCTCTTTTGCTATATGTAAAAACTCAACATCAATAAATAATTGATTACAAAAAGCGTACCATGAATAACTGCAGTGGATTTTTCCCTATTTCCATAATAACAAATACTAAAAAAATACAGCTGGTGACTGTCATTCCTCACAAACATTATTCCGATGTACTTATATTCAAAGCTGCCTGTTGCACAGAACAAAAAAAATGTACAAAAAGACTTTAGAAATAAAGTAGTTACTGTAGTTCTGCTGTATCACAGATCCAGCATCCTGAGTTTTAATCCCAGATTTTGAAAGATGAGTCTTCTAAGCAAGGTAGCATGTGACAAAACAAAAGATGTCCTCTTAGGTAATGTTATCTTTAAATATTGCTGTTAGACAGTTTTAAATTAATAATGTGTCCTCAATGTAAAGTTTTTACCTGAATTACAGTATGCTTCACACAAACAGAAGAATAACGTACTTCTTAAATCCATCCATCCATCCATCCTCTTCCGCTTATCCGGGGTCAGGTCGCGGGGGCAGCTCTTCCGGGAGAATCCCAAGGTGTTCCCAGGCCAGCCGGGAGACATAGTCCCTCCAGCGTGTCCTGGGTCTTCCCCGGGGCCTCCTCCCGGTTGGACGTGCCCGGAACACCTCACCAGGGAGGCGTCCAGGAGGCACCCTGATCAGATGCCCGAGCCACCTCATCTGACTCTTCTCGATGATAAATAATTAAATAGATAAGTTAAAGTTTGTTGATTAAATTTAGAAATAATACCTGCATGTTAATTAAAAGTAGCCACTCCAGGAAGAGTGATTAGCGTTAGGTGTGGAAAATTAGACATTTTAATTTTCACAGAATTTCTGAATTGTATACAGCAAACATGTATTTCTAGGATGTTTCTTTTATAAAATAGCAGCTCAAAAGAAACAAGAACTGGATACCAACTGATTTTACATTAGCTGACCGAATTGATTAAAGAAGTGGAACCAAATTCAAAGTGACTGAGGCATCATGGGACTACTGATAGGTTAATGGTAATTAGGATTACCTGGATCACATAGCAAGTCATTAAGAAAACATTTTGAGTACAATTTCATTTCCATGGCTAGCCGAGCAGGTGTGGTTTCAGCCTGCTACTAGAGTGGAACGTTTGGTAGTCATCCCTTCTTTAGGACTAAGTGAAAACGTTTTTTTTAAATACATGATCATTTTGAATTTAAAATAAAGTTGGCCTAAAAATATAATAGGAATTGTATATAATATTGGAGGTTTGGAAGTATATTTCTTTTGACAATGTCAAATTCACTATTTGTGAAGTCAAAGTTATTTGTTTAGAATTGTGGTATATATTATTTGTCATATGAAATTATTTTCCAAAGTGAAGCATTTGTTATAAATTATAAATAAATATCTAGCATGTTCTTGCATTTGAAAATGGAGGTTATAGGGCAGAGGTCCAAATGTGAAAATGAAAGCCTTACAACTTACCAAATATGTTCAATTTTTAAAGCCAGTAGTATTGATCCATGTCTCCTGCAAAAGTGTATCCATGTCGTTTTAGGTAGGAAAAAAGCAAAAATTTGATAGTTGCTTTGTGGCACTTCAATCTTTTTTATCAACGATAAATTATCGTGGTTTGGTATTATCGCATAATCTGCCTTTTTACATTTTCTCAGTAACTTTGTATCATTTATGAAGAAGACACACCACTGAAAGTGCATCATTCTGAGTGTGATTAGCACTGTGAACTTAGTATTGAAGTGCTGGTGGCATTGGCCTTTCAAAGGCCTAGAGCTTTTGTAAAAATGCAATATAGTATAATCAGCTCAGTTCAGATTTATTACTATGTATAAGAAATACAATGGAACTCTCATGTGCATTGTTCATCAACATATACTACGCTGCCATTCAAAATGAATCTTGCTCCATAGACTATGTAAAATAACAAGACAGAATGTAATAGAGAAGACGTAGGTGTCATTTAAGAAAATAAAAATATGATTTCAGTTTGCAGTTCAAATCAGATGAATTCAGGGCATTCTGACATCTCTACTACTATATTAGACACGGCATATTTTGGTGGAGAGCCTCATTTTTCACAAACCATGGAAGAATATATTAGAAGAAACAGAATTGCAGACACAAACGTAGAATAATACTCAACCTAAAGGTACAGAAATTTAGCAAATTGGCGTTGCACCCTGGGTAAATGTCAAAACTCCACCCACAGCAGCTGCAAGCAGACCAGTGAACAGGAAATGTTTACTTACTTCAAGAAATAATACCAAGAATCTGAAGTACAACATATTACTTTCAGTTTACTTTTATTGTTACACGCATACCTCAGAAATGTGGAAGGCATGTTTTCATGCTTACTGGTGACATAACTTCTGCTTTGAGGTTTATGAGCTGTTCTTGCCAGTCGTTACTGAAGATGTGCATAAATCAGAATGTTCTATCAAAGCCCATATACTATATTCCAATGGTCATACAGAAAAGCCTCGGAAAAGGGTGCCCATATTTCCTGTCATGTGAATTAAGCAAGAAAGCAGGAATTTTGTTTTCATGTTTGGACCACTTCCCCCATGGGTTCCATTGATTTTTTTTTTATTTGTAAAAAAATGCTTCAATTTAAAGCACAGTTTCATGTGGAAGTATAAGATGTACCATAATTTTGAAGAAATACAGTAACTCTGACTTGAAAGATTCCAAACTTATCTTTTAACTCTTCTTCTAATTTGAGTGAGAAGAAGGTATGACCATATATTAATATCTTGTTTAAAATTTTTAGTTAAAACTAGACATATCTTGAAATTTCATTGTGACAGTTACTTGTAAATATTTAAACTGTTCTGATACAATCAACAAAAAAGTGATCCAGTTTGATTGGATGTGGGCTAGCATTCAAAATGATTTTAAACCCAGAGAGTTTATGAAATTGCCTAACAGATCTAATTGGAATTGTAGTGATGTGATTTGTTCCAAAATATAGAGCACCATATCATCAACGTAAAAATCATATTTTTTATTTAAGCCCATCCCTTATACTCTGTTTTTTTATTAAATTGCCTCTGAAGGCGAATAGCTAGTGGTTTAATACAAATCACAAAAAGTAATGGAGATAATGGGTATCCCTGTCTTGTCCACATTCCAATGTTAAATAGTTAGACTTTAAAATTTTTAATATGAACGAAAGTTTCTGGATTACAACACAGTGACTTAATCTATGCACATGCTGTGTAATGAAAACTCAAATTTGTGCAATACAGTAGTGATAACCCATTCAACTCTATCAAAAGCTTTTTCTGTGTGCAGAGATAGCAAACCTCTGGAGACTCAGATACTGTAGAAGAATATATTACATTAAACAACTGATGAACACTTGAAAGTAAATGTGTACCTTTTATAAATCCAATTTGATCTTGAGATATTATAGATGAGAACACTTTCTCTACTTTTTTAGGTAAAACTTTTGTCAGGATCTTAACATCATTGTTCAAAAGAGAGCAAGTAGTCTGTTGCATGAATACTCAGGCGGGTCTTTATTTTTCTGTGGAAAGACCCTGATTGATGCCTATGTTTTTGGTAGAGTGTTTTTTGATCTCTTGCTTCCACAAATATTGCCTTCATTAATGGTGCTAATTTAATGGAAAACATCATAGAATTCACAGGATACCCATATGAACCTGTGATATTTGCACTCTGCAGTGAGTTTAGTATCAAAGGTGGTACTATCTTTCATCCCAACTACACCACATTCAGCTGGGAACCATTCCAGTGTGCTCCAAAGTCTGTTGGGCCCAAGAAGACAACATTATCTACAAGCTACTTTTACATACCTGAATTGGATGCCCTCCAAATTTTAACTGTACCTTTATATCCCACTCTGAAAATTGTCAGTAAGAAAAGGAACAGTGTGCACATGGTGGAGACAAATATTCATACTGAATGTTGTTGACTTAGTACTAAGTTCCAAATATTACTTTTTACAAACAGAACTGTATTCACATTGCTTCTTTCAGTTCTGGAATTCAGCTATTAAGCATTCCACTATCCATTATCTCCATTCCACTGTCACAGCTTATGCTGTGAAGCTTGATACTACAGTCAATAGAGCACACCTTTTTAAAAATTTAGCATCCAATAGTCCTTTAATTCCAAGGCACTGTCCCTGTCTTCAACATAACACTTCAGAGACATGTTAGGCAAAGTACCTTTCCCCCAATATTAAGATCTTTTTGTCATTTCTAGATAGAACTCATTTACCTCTGCTTCTTTGGAGCTTTTAATTATCATGGCAACCTTAGCCACAAATGAGACCCAACCCCAACCAATGCTTTTGCCACTACCTCCAATGAGGAAGCCATATCCACCAGGTTTAGGAGCTTTTCAAAGTGCTCCTTCCACTTCTTAACAGCCTACCCAACTAAGGTTAATGCTTCCCCACCATTGCTGAGAACATCTTTACTTATTAAACAAATTGTTTGCTACGACCTCAACAAATGCCACCCACACACAGACATTCATTTTCTCCACTGCTGTAGCTGTCACCTTTTTGACTTGCTTGTACCTTTCGGTCAAATCAATAGATCCTCTTGATAACATTCCTTGGGAAGTCTCCTTCATCGATATGATGTCTTCTCTTGTTGCTGCTGTCCACAAACATATTTTAGAGTTGCTACCATTGTAGACACTAACAGCATTTGAATAACAACACCTTCAAGTGACTTCACTACTGATGTCTTGAAGGAGTCTCTGGAGGAGGGTCAAGTTAAGTCAAGTGGCTTTATTGTCATACCATCCGGTACCATCCATACATAGTATTGCAGCATACAGTGGCACAAAATAACATTCTGCAGGACCATGGAGTAACAAATACATAAACACAGGACAAGTGCAAGATAGGTAAAGAACTATACTATACTAAAATAAATGATTAAAAATAAATAATATGCAAGTGAATAGAAAGTAATCATTAAAAAGGTAGTAACAAATAAATAATAAAATAATAACAGTAAAACTAATAATAAAAAACAGATAATGACAAGTGTAACAAATGTCCAGCAAATATATTCACTAGTTGGGGCAGATCTCTGGGGCAGCACAGAGTCCAGAATCCAGACAGCCAAGGGGTTGTAATACCTTTGCTGAAAAGTTTCGGATGCTCCAGTACCTTTTGCCAGATGGAAGTGGGACAAAGAGACTGTGGGAGGGGAGGGAGTAGCCACTCACAGTGCTGTAAGTTTTTGGATACAATGCTTCACAAAGATGCCTTCAACCTTCTAGGCGTGTCCAGCAAGCACTCTATCTATTTGATCCAGCTCACCACACAGGTGTGATCAGTTGACAGCTTAGCACTTCTTCTTCTTATCTAAGTGCCCTGGACATACAATATAGCCTTAGATTCAATGATGTGACTACAAAGTCAATCATTGACCAGTTGGACTGTTGATAGATGATACCCCTTTCAAGAAGCAGATCAAATTTCCCATTGTACGTTCTGAAAGGTAGGCTGATTGTTACATACAACAATGTTTTCCTCTCTGCACCTCAAAGTGATATTGAGGATATCCTGTTGTCCATCAGATAAAACTCCAACTCCCCACATCTCCCTAGGGCCTCTCTGCAATGGCATAACACCCAAATAGGAGAGAGATCATTCTTGATAGAGAAGTTTGGTTGTCCAGAGCAAATGCTAAATTAAGCTGAGTCAGACTGTACCTAGCCATTATTTTCCAACCTTTATCAAGAGTTCCTTCCTTTTCAGGTGAGAAATATGTCACATACCAAAAAACACTTTATGTTGTTCTGATTTGCCTATTCCAGACAAGGTTCCTTTACACTTAATCAGAAATCTCATGAGGTCACCTTATATACTGTTCCATGTCTGATGCCTTCCCTTAGACCATTTTGTTATTGTAGCTCAGGCAGGGAACATATTTCAAGACAACAGTAGTGCCAAGGATCATCGAAACAAACAAGGCCCACCAACAATTAAAAGATAACCTCCTAGGAGGGATTAAAATTAGTATTATTTTTGTTAATAGGAATAGTAACAGTAAATAATCTGTTGTAGCATCATAATGAGCATCAGGAAATTTTGGCTTCAGTAGGTGTTCCAAAAAATATCCCCAGAACATAGTGCCAGACATTTATTACTATTATTATTTTTATTATTATTATTATTATTATTATTATTAACAAAATCATCCAAGAAACAATTGGGTGAAGTGGATGAATTCATTCATTCATTTCTCCTGGGATACAGTCCAATTTTGTGTGATACTCTGGTAGGTTAAGACAATTATCTGATGTGTGGATACAATATAAAGAAGCTGAACGAGGTTCTCTGAATTAGAATGCTGTCATTCACAAGTTTATATACCTCTGCAGGGTGTGCTCATGTGTGCCTAATAAGCCACCTCCTTTAAGTCATAGTGGGGAGGTTTCAGCCTGTCTGACCTACAGGCGTGGGGTTAAATTTCTTCCTCGATTACATCTGTCACCTTCAATTTCAACGCTGTAATAATTCATTAATTTCATTAGACACTTGGCATAAGTAGCACTTGAGCAAGAGAACTAGCAGGCACGTTCAGCTGCTAGCTTAAAGGTATTCCCTGTCGGTCTAGGCACGTTACAATATCATAATAATGAATCAAAGCATGAGTTTATAGCCAGACAATGAATGAGAAAGGCAGGCAGGCTTCAGCCAATCTGTGTCTAAAAATGTCAATGTGCCTGTCTTGAAATTCAACCAAATTAGAGTGGAAGACAGGGCATAGTCTTGTGTTTTTTGAGAATATATTCAATACCCTGCTTTTAAAAGGTACATTTTTCTTTTTGAATTTCAATATTAGTTCTGGTTGTAATATTTTTTAACATAAAATGTCAGGGATGAAAAGCATCCAAGTTATCAAAGCTAGTTATGCATTCTAACTAACAAACAAACACAGGGAGAACAAGTTTGCAACAAATTAGTGGGAGTGTGTAGTTATTGATTTGACACTCCATGAAATACGTTTCTCAGGATTAATGATCAAGACTGAATGTCCTTAACAATACTTGTATACTGTATATTCATGCAAAACATTGTCAAAACCTTAATAAACTATTCACTTATGCATCATGAGAGTCGATAATGTATTGTGTTCTCAGTAGTTTAAGGAGGGACTAGCACACTTACTTTCTTTCTCATTTGAACACAGCGAAAGAACAGTACTGATGTTATTTGTTCTTGTGTCATGGTAAATGTTCAATATGCAGTAAGCTTGCAAGTAGTAGTAATAGTAGTAGTAGAAACCGTAGTATTGCTACATGTACAGTGTACAGGGAAATTCTTACTTGCATGCCCATAAACATGCAACATGTTACCACTCTATGGAGCCATGATTAAGAATAATGTATTAAATACACAACTAAGAACACAAATCAGCTTACCTGATATACTGTACTTTCTACTGCTTTTTCCATACCAATTGCTCAGTAAAGTTCGCAGTTACTGAAACCTTGAAGAGTAAACCCTGAGAAACTTAAAATAACTACAATATATACAGCAAAATCCAGGAGTGGTCATCTTTAGCCTAAGTCTGAATAATAAAGTGAACTGAACTCCACTTTGGTTGGTCGCCTAGATATTGATCTTTCTTTAAGTCCATTTTCTAAAGATGGCTGCTCCAAATTAATATTATTGGCCTCAAGATGCACATTTTCAAAAATGGACAACATATACATTTTTTAATTTTTTTTAATTCTTTGTTTCTTTATTAAAAATTACATTTTTGTTAGCACGTTCTAGTTTTTTTAATTTTTTTTTATTCAATGTTGGTGTCCAAATTGCAGGTAATTATATGTGACACTTTTAAATGGAGACTACTTATAGCACATCTATTAGTCACTAGCTGCTATGTGACAAGACATTAGCAAAGGCTTTTTTTGGTCTTAATAAGGCTTACAAAGCAACAACAAAGTAGGTATTCTTCTCTTTCTACAATGAGTGTAATTAAACCTTAGTAAATAATATAAGGCCTTTTTTCAGAGTGTGGTTTACAAAGTAGTATGGTATTTTCTTAGTAACTCCCAGCACAGTAATGCTTAATTAAGTATTTGTCAAAATCTTAATTTTTAGTTTAAAGAGGCCTCATTCATTCTATTTATGAAACAGTGTAAAAGTAGCCAACATAAGCCCAATGATGTAGTTTAATTAAAATCTATAAGGGTTTTTAAAAGGGGTAAATAAGCCTAAACTTCAGAATAAGGGATGCTAAATAATAATCAAATAAACAACAAAACCTCAGAGACCTTTTACTAAAATAACAACTTTAAAATTACCAAAGGTTTACAGGACTAGTCTTCATAGTAAGCACAGAATATGTTATTTTACTGGCACATCATAAACTGTATATTACAAGTTTTGGATGAGGAGGAACACTTCACTTTTGTTAGTAATACATATTAAGACCACTTGAAGCCTTTTTAATGGTTTAGTTTTAAGTCAGTAAGTCACTAATAGATGCACTATATATGTGTCAGTAGTCCATCCCTCTTACTCGGTGATGTCACAAAGGAAGTTTAACACAGGTAAATGTGAAACTTTCATTAGATTTATCACTGTATCAGCACCTTACAGTGTACAAAAATAATTAAAAAGACTAACAAAATGCTAAGGTTTCTATTCTTTTGTGTTAAAGTGTCGAATGAAGCTGCAAAACACTGCATATACTATATGTAAGGGAACATCTAATCATATCATAAGGTATATGGTATATGAGCAAAAGAAGAAGGGCATAAAGAAGACAATGGAGTAATCCTGTTACAGCATTGTATAAGCTAAGTAGGAGAACCTGAAAAATATTTTTTTTAATCATAAGGGAATGGAGTTAAGGAGACGATGTCATAGAATTATTTAAACTGTAAATAGAAAAAGTATACAGTCTGCTGTTATAATTGAACCTTCATGAGAGCTTGGGTGGACATTAGTGTTGTAAATCTTAGTTTTTGTACCACTGAAGTCAATTTTATCATTATTTTACACACCTATTTTGTTGTTCTGCACATTAATAATTTTATAGTCATTTTTGTGACATCATTTTGCATATTGTTCTCACAAGACTTCATTACCAAGAACGAGATTTTGTAAAGTGTTGCGTGTGATATGTGTACTGCCTTCACTTGGTAGTCGCACTTTTAAATGAAAAGGGAATCGGAAGAAGTTGTGAAGTCAAAATAACAAGCCCAAATTTCTTCCGTTCATAGACGGTTTGTCTTGCTGTGTATTGATAAACACTCAGGCTTACAGATGCTTTTGTAGCCTTTTCCAGCTTAATCATCTCTGAGGTACTTTTTCCAATGTCCTCTAAAAACCACAAGATTTTACTTCAGAGGAGCAGCCACTCTCTGTAACCAAACTTTGTGTGACTTTTGATGGGACAGGCCATCTCCAAGCCACACATCCAGTCTCAGGTGAATCGAATACCTGACTCTAAACAGCTTTTGGTCAAGCCATTGGCCCAGCTCTTCACATACCTTTCCAACCTGAACTGTGAACGTTTAAGATGTGTGTTTAGTATTGACAAGAAGACATACAATTTTATGTGTTATTGATTTATGCAACTCTTGTCTGCCTATTATTGTGACTAAGTTGAATGAGGATCAGGGCACATTTTTATGAGTAATTATTGCAAACATCCTAACCTTTTTCTTGCACCTGAATTAGAAAGCTGAAATGGTTTTCCTTTGTTTTGTTGATTTTTTTCCATTTGCACATTTTGCAATAGAATTATGTTAGCTATTTCTTTGCTATTTTTGCTTTTACCTACTAATCTTCCTTATTGTCCACACTGGAGGGTGCAAATTTAAGCTGTGCATATATAAAATGAGTTTTAAATGTTCATGTATATGTATCTGCTCTCTATGGGATGCATGGTCTTGAGTCTCATTGATTGCCTGATTAGAATCTGCTTTCTCTTTGGTTTGAATGGCACATTTACATCTATTGGACTGCAGCTTTTATCAGGAGAATAGTTGCCCTATTCCATTCTAAATCCATTATTTTCTATGGAAACTTTCTCTGCTCAATGGGGTTGCAATTGTACAACCTATTCTATTGAAATGCTGCTCACATTTTGTTTCTCATTTGTGCTTACTAAAGCATGATTCTCACTCTTAGCGTTCTGTTCTGCGTCATTTTGTGTGCGTTTGGCATCCTGTGATGGTTTCATGTTTTCCATTTTAATTTGAGCACAAATTAAAATTAAATTTTATTAAAGGGCTAGACATTGCAGATTCTGGCCCACATCTTTTGAATCTAAATATTTTCTGTGGTTTTAGTCATTTTCACAAGCATACGATTTTTAAAATGGAAGAATGTTAATCACTTTGCCAGAAAATGTAAAACATCTATATATATATAAATGTCACTGTATGTGTGTGTATGTATGTATGTTCCAGCATAACTTCCAAATGGCTGGAGCGATTTTCATGAAACTTGATACACATGTTTCTGATTGGTCAACTAAAAATACCGTAGGGTGAAATCAACCCTAACCCACCCCCTTCTGGGTAGTGTGGAGGGTGGTCTTTGAGGTCTTGTATGCACGTTATTATCCAGTTGACACTCAGAATGACTACCAGAGAGTGAACTGGAAGTGACTGCCAGCATTCTTTACGTTTGAGCACCACCGTGCCCCTGTTGCTTTTGAAATTAAACAGAGTTGGCCTGTTCCAAGAGTCAACTGGATGATAACATACATACTAGACCACAAGACAAGCACATTAGTGAGTCTTCATTGTTTGTTAATTAATTTTTATTTTTAAAGTAGTGTTTTTTTTTAACTACATTTTTCTCAATTTAAAAAAGAAAACACTTTATTTTCCTCCCGGGCAACGCTTGGTATTTCAGCTAGTTCATTATAAATTCACAAATATGAATACAATGGACGTATATACAGTATATATAAAAACAGAACTTGCTAACAATTGAATTTTTGCATTTTCTTTAAGCTTCGACAAACTTTCTCTTTCAATTTCACAAAGTAATCACAGCTTTTTTCCTGCCTAGGACACTGCCCTGTCTTCAGTCATCCATCAAACATATTGTTTAGTGGTGCTATTCACGTGGCCTGTCAATCACTATTGCTGCATCCTTTGTTTGCAAAAAGCACACTCTCAGAGCGCATAGAATGTAGGTTAGCATAATATTAAGAATTATAGACAAATAAAAAACATGTTGGCTAATTTTCTTTTTTCTAAAATATCACTAAATTTCAATGAAATCCATCACAGCATTTCTGAGATTTTGAGGTATTTAATTTTTCTGTTGCAGTTTTACCCATAAAATTGATGTATCAAAATATCCTTTCTTAGCAGATGCCCTAGATGTACCATCCTGCCAAATTTCAGCTTTTTGAAGTCAATCATTATGAGTATTGTCACGTACATACAATTAGGGAACGACTTCAGGGCTTGACTGATTGTAATTATACTCTGAACCAGGAGATGGTACTGTCACATAATACCTCTTCCACAACCACCGTTGATGTCATTTCAGGTTTCTGACCGCCTGCACTTGCCTCTTCTGCATCCCAGCCATAAAAACCGGCTACTCCACCATCTTAATGCAGTCCATTTTAACTCCATCTATAAGACACATTCTCGTGTTTATTTTTGTGTTTTGTTTTTGATTTGAAATATTCTAATTATGTGGGGAATCACTTCAGCGCCCCAACACTTCATGACATCTTCTGTTTTGTTTCTACAATATATATAGATTCAATAATGAATTTTAAAACTGCAAGCATTTAAGAGATAGTTGAACTCCTCACTATGGATCTAGCTAGAGATCAGTTCTGCATAGAGACAACTCACACATGTGCTCACACATGTTGTGTGGTTCAGAATATTTCCATCTAGTGTGATTAGATTAGTTAATGAAGTTAATAAAGAATGATGTTAATAAAGTTAGTGAAGAATGAAGGTTTAAAGCTGCTCTTTTGATGGCTCGAGATGGAGGCTGGCTGTTACTATTGTGTTTGGTTTACTTTGAATAAGTTGCTTGCATTGCAAAATTTATTTTTCTTCATCTTTCTTCAGTGCAGAAAGGTGGCACTCCCATCTATTTCCCAGATGATCAGACTGTTACAAGGGTAACCTTATCAACAGAGTATGATAAATGGCCCAGACTTCAAGCATCAGGATTTGTGCATGGTGGGTCATCATTTTTTCAGAAGAAACAAAAGATAGGTATGTTAGACTTCTGGTTTAAAGCTCCTCCTAATCCCTGTCTCCTTCTATAAAGGAGAAACCCATGGTTTACATTTGTGAAAGATGTTCCTTACAGAAAACCTTGGAAGTACACACATGTCACTGCATCTCATAATCCACACAAGCACATAATATAATGTAATGTAATATAATAAGACAGTGTAGCTGTCTCACAAGATGATGATGATAAAGAGGGTTTGAAAACAAGAGGCAGCAGGACATGGACCAAAGACCTAATAAGTGGGGTCGCAATTTTGTGTATGTCTGGTCAACAAATTAGAGCAATGTCTTTTCCTGAGTGCTACATAAGGATAGTCCATATGAGTTAAATGGTTCAGCATATAGCTGTGTATCATATTTTAAAAAGCAGCCCGAAAATAAACACTCCATGGACAAAGAAAGGTCAAGGAGGATGGATGGAAGGCCAAAATGTTTTCACACAAGCCACACAAATGATATGGAGGAATAGCCACAACTCTTTCTGAATGCTTTACTGGCTCCAAAAGATATTTTTGTAGATTGCATCAAAAACAGCCCCAAAATGGGTTATAAGCTGTTTTAGTTTAGAGTTGGGAGGTGAAAATTTGCATGGAGTCAAATGGCAGGGAGATGGTGTGGACAGAATTTGCAAAGAAGGTGAATTTATAAACTTGAGAGGTGGGATTATTTAGCACATGTACTAGTGTTTGTGATAGTGGGGAATTAGATGAACCACCCAATGAGTAAGGAGGGGACTAAAAAATGTTCAGTTACAGTAGATATAGGGAGAAGGTAGAGTTTTCTTTCTGTTTATTAACTTGTTGCTTTGAATTGACTCATTATTTACCACTTCACTAGTGTGGACATGTTTTGTGGCTTAATACGTAACTGTTTTAAATAAGCTTGTGACTGTTAGGCACACAGGTTACAGTAGGTTAGGTTTAGGGTGGCACTTAATGTTTACTTATGATATTATCCAATATTTATATATTTTTTCTCCAATTTTCCTTCCACATTCCAATGACATGTGTGCAATTTTGACTGTAGACCTTATGTTGACCCAATTTTGCATGGGTGTGTTTGTTTGTAAGTGTGCTTTCAGATGGAATGGGACCTTGTTTAGGATTAATTCCTTGTTTTATGCCTGATGCCTGAGAGGCAGGTTGTTAGTCCTAAGTTAGAGTATGATATTTCAGAAAAATGAATTAATATTAGACCATACGTGTACAATATCCATTATGGTGCTGTAAGTGTAAGTTCTAGGTACAGCGTGCTGATGGCACTTCATCTTGGTTATAATTGAATCAAAACCTGAGATGACCTTAGCCAAGAATAGTTAAAAAAGCCTAACAGTATTCAGTAATCCAGGTCAGGTCACATTGAATGCTTGATTATTCCACACCAATATGACATATATGAAAAATGTGCTTAAATAAATTTTAAAAAATGTGGAAAGAGAAATGAACTCAGACTCTAATAATTACAGAAAGCTTGCAGCGTTATCATATCACTGCTTCAATGGTATAAAGCTCATTGCTGTGCACTTCCTGGATATTCGTGTTTATGGCTAAAAAACTAAACTCTAGTCAGTGGTGTGTGCTTGCTTCATTAGAATTTTCTGATTAAAAGAAACATTTGTTATGAATTTCAACTTCAGTTTCTAATTATAGTTCTAGGCTCTGACAAACAATTAGGTGAACTTCTAGTTACAGAATGTGGCTTTCAACAACATCTCATCATCTGATTGCAATAATTTTTGGCTTCTGACCCTCTTCAGACAGCATAACCACAATACTCATATACCAGATGAGGACCAGGGGAACAGCCACTATTTGGGGTTCTGCCCAGTTGCTCAATGCATAAATAAAAGAAAACTGCCTTCCCATTTGCACCTTTTACCACACTCATGGCTTTCATGCATAATTGTTCTCCTCCACCAAGCACTGCACCGCTGCTCTTGACATTTGCTTATTGATGAGAATGTCATCTGCTACAGATTTCTTCTGCTTTAAGCATCCGCTGGGTAAGGAGAGGCAAGAGCTTTCACTCTCTTTAAGTGAATGCAAAAGCTAATTTGAATTGATCTTTGATATCTGCTTTTACAGCCCAGAAGCCATTTGCCACTTCTAATGCACGCCATCGATCTTGGTCCGGCTCTTGGTCAAAGAATGTCACAGGCAAGCCAGACAGTGGCAATTGCTTTTTTTAATTGACAAAAGATAATTATAAGACTGTGTTACAGCAGCAGTGGCCTGCACACTAATTCTTGGCAGCCTATAATCTTGAGCTTGAATACATTTTCATATTACTGAGGGCATTGATATGTCCACATGCAAAGCTGCACTTCTTTGATGTTATTTGTAAAGCTCAAATGTGCACAAGCAAGGGAGGCATTTGGCATGATTTAGTATACTGTAGTGACCCCATTTAGACTACATAGAAGAGTAAGAGAAGCAGTGAATTGTGGGAGGAGAGAGTTACTATACTGTGAGAACCAAAAGCCCAGAAGACAGGCAGAGTAAAGATCGAGGAGCAGACACAAAATTTACAAGAGCAAAGCATATTGTTCACCTGTCATGGAGACCCTGGCTATGGTGTGTAAACGTAAAAGACAAGAAAATCCAAACATCAGGCTATTTTCCTATTCATTGGTGATTTGGTGTTAGATCCTTGTTGACTCTGACAAACAGACCTGATTGGTGACACTTTAGATTAGGCACTACCTATAATGCATCTGTTAGTCACATGCTTTATGTAATGAAGCCTAAATTCAGGTGCAGTTTGTTCTTGATTTCACTTCAGTAACGTGGTTATTCATCTCTGTGCAGTGTGGTGTATTACGAGCTTACAATATGGCAGTAAAATTGCTTGGGAATATGAGAGCTTCATTTGGTTTTATTAAAAATTAATTAAGAACTCATAAGCCTAATGAAAGACATATTATCACCCATTTAACCCACCAAAATAAAGTTATTTTGGTGTACACATTGTACAGCGATATATAACCACTTTATGGGTGCTCTGCAAGTGTTATCAATACCAAAAGAAGACCTGCGTTGCTGGTCTCTTTGTAATAATAATTACTGTGATAAACACTTTAAACCATGCATTCTTTTGAAAGGTTCTCCCCTGAAAAATACTATATACAGTAAATGAAAAGTTGCTTCCTAAAGGTATTTGTATCAGTTCTCTCTAGTAAAGATATGATAAATAATCACTCGCAAAAAACTCAAATAGTTGGGGAATGACCCTGTATATTGTCCAACAGACAAAGATGAAAAAAATGCGGTCAAATGAATCAAAATAGATCACAGAAGTCATCATAGAGTCAATTTAAGGCGTTTTTATATACAAAATGGAGGAAGGAAATGACAGGGTGGAACTGATGTCATCTGAAATGGCCGGACGTGACGTCATTATGGCAGTGCCGGAAGTGATGTCATCAGAAATGGCCGGCACAGAAGTTGCGTGTGGTGTTGTTGCAGCCATTTTGTGGACCGGGAAGTAAGGTAAGTGCATTCTTACTTTTCTATTTCATTTCTGTCGGCAAAGAGAAAAAGATATCAGCACACATAACCAACCCTGTACCTCGCAAAGTAACACTCACCTTTGGACTTGATGGCTACTTCCTAATCACGCATATGTGACTATATATATATATATATATATATATATATATATATATATATTTGTATAATATGATGAAGGGGAACACTATATTAAACACTGGTTAATTGTTTTTTAAACACATTAATTACATTGGACAAAGCACTGTACGCAGTAATGGCAAACTAAGTTGTGATGTTAGGCGCAGTTGTTAATGCTGATACCTCACAGCTCCAGGGTCCTGGCTTCTAATGCCAGCCTTGAGAGTCGCTGTGAGGATTTAACACATTCAACCATGTCAATGTGAGTTTTCTTCCAAAAGGCATTCAATTTTATGTTGATTGGTGAAGTTAAACTGGCCTGATATGAGTCTATGAGTGTGTGTGCCCATCAATTGACTTTTATTCCTTGTAGGGCCAACCCTGCCATTCTCTGGTTGTTTGATAGCCATTGGCTACCCATGATGCTAAACATTGGATTAAGGAGATTTTGTGAAAGTAAGGAAAGATAGACGGATCATTAGTCAGCGGCATGGTGGCATATTGGTTAGAAGTATTGTCACATTGGCTCCTCAGACATGTTGTTGGATGCCAGCTCAGCTACTGTTATGTTTTACCAGGTACCCAAGGGTCTACAAGGGCTTTTTTCTATGGTGACTACAACTTCCTCTTGTGGGTTATGTACAGTATTTTAAGTTTATCAATTAGCTTTGCATGAATCAATATGGTTGTGTTATGGTTGTTTGTGTGCTCAGCGGTGGACTAGCATCACATCTAGGCTTGCTACCTGACTTTCTTTCATGCTGTTTATATAAATTCTTGCAATCTTGTAAAGGAATAAGTGAATTCAGTAAAAGTATGGAAGAAACATTGCGGTCAATTGATAAAAATCACTTTATAGCACACAATATTGAATTTCCCTGAGTTTTCGACTTTGTCCTTTGTAATGACACAGCAGGCTGCCATCAACATAACATAATGACTCAGTTATAAACATTTACTTCAGCTTTTGAGAGTTTTCTCGCGTCCAGCAGATTGTTTCATTCGTCTAGCTGGTGTCAGCATAATTTGGAATTAAATTACTGTCATTTTTTGCTCTGTGTCTGGCAATGCAACATAAAATAAGTCCATGACTCAAGTCATTTTTAAATCTCCAAGTACGCGACCCATTTGCTCTGTGGTACTTAAAATCAGAATGTTCTTGAGTATTGTATTTTTCTTAACTATTGCTTTCCACTTTTTAAAATTAAATACAGAGCGCTAAATGTCAGTAATTGTGACTCTGATGAGACCGGACTTAATAGAACCTGGAAAATTATATCTTTAATTAAAATGAGAATGTAATAATAGTTCCAATTACCTTAATTGATCTTTGGTGCTGGCTCTTATAGCATCATTGCTCTGGCTGAGCTCTTGGACTCTTCATAAGCGGTTTTTGGTGATGCAGATGATACAGTTGGAGCCAGTGGATGAGTTCTACAAAAAACAAAAAATTAAAGATTCAAAAATGACCAGGTCATCATGAGATGGATTCTGGCAGGTTATGACACAAACAGCACATTTACCTTGCACTTAATGGTATTATTGTATAAATCAATATAATAAAATTAGTAAAACTATATTAAAAATGTATATTGAAAACATGGCAGCACACTGGTCAAAGTAATTGCTGTACCATCCAAGGACCTGAGTTCAGTTCTCACCAAGTGACCTTCTGAGTAGAATCGGTGTGTTCTGTGCAGGTCCAGCGGTCAACTCCAGAATGATTGGGTGAGTGACTGTAGTTGTGTGTGAGTGTGCCAAGTGATATTTACAAATAAATGGATGCCTTTCATCATGCCCTTTTACCTTTTATTTGTATTTCTTAGTGAAATCACTTAGATTGAGCTAGGAGGCAGGTTTCAGTGAGTTACTTAGATCCATCCATTATCCAACCCGCTATATCCTAACTATAGGGTCACGGGGGTTTGCTGGAGCCAATCCCAGCCAACACAAGGCAGGAAACAAACCCCAGGCAGGATGCCAGCCCACCGCAGGGTGCACACACACACACACACACCAAGCACACACTAGGGACAATTTAGAATTGCCAATCCATCTAACCTGCATGTCTTTGGACCGTGGGAGGAAACCCACGCAGACACAGGGAGAACATGCAAACTCCACGCAGGGAGGACCTGGGAAGCAAACCCGCGTCTCCTAACTGCAAGGCAGCAGCGCTACCCACTGCGCCACCGTGCCACCGAGTTACTTAGATGTTTGTTTGAATTTGTCTTAAATTTTGATGTTATTATTGATCCTGATTTAACTTTCACTGATCACATTCATATGTTTTCTAAAACCTGATTTATCCAGAAAAGCTGCTAAGTAAAAGTGGTTTTATTAAGCTAGGTAACTTCTGCAGCTGAATTAATTTGAGTTGAAATCGAATTCATTTGTCTCCAGCAGAACTGGCTATTGTAATGCATTATAATGAGGTTGTTTGACTTGTTCACTTACTATTCTATAGTTAATTCAGAACAAGACAGCGATGATCATAACTAGAAGTAAGAAATATGACCATTATGACCAAAAGAGGTAACCCCAGAGCCGCATCTCCAAACACAATGCACAAACACAGTCAAGGGTACAAATAATGCATATTTATTTTACTTAGTACATTCCACAGGTTCTTCTTTCAATACAAAGGACTGTTTTCATCCAATATAATAATTCCTCCACTCTCTTCCAGTCAAACCTTGTCCTTTGCCTCCCAAATGAGTGAGGTGAGGTGCCTCCTCTTATCCTGGAGTCACAGGTACTTCCAGTGTCACAGTAGCTCTTCCAAATCACATAAATGTTCCCTGTAACAGGAAGGTCCCCTCCACACAGCACCCCTGGTGGCACCCAATGTCCCAAACAGCATTGCCCTTCAGAAATACAAATCTCAGGCAACCCATGCGGATGTCCAAACTAGGAAATGATGAGCAGAGCACTGACACTTCTCGGTCTTGGGGATGAACTGTCCATTCATTAATTATTCTTCCTGAATGGGCTACAAATATAAGATCTTCCTGGCCTGGGTTGTGCCTCAATTCTTGCACTCATTTCATTACAGCCTATCAGCCAGGAAGCAACATTTTCTCAGACTCAGGTGGAACACCCATCCTCCCCCCTTCTACACTCGCACCACATCATTCCAGCTTAGACAGCACTACTCTCGCTTTCAGCCAAATTTTAAAAATACCTTTCTCATATATAAAATCATTAATGGCTTATCCCTATATTTTCAGTGGGCACATGCTCCCATAAATATACAGTCTATTCTTTATATCAGTTTACAGCTCATGAACACAACTACACATAAAACTGTAAGGAGCAAATCACTTTAGAGAAAAATAATACCTAGCATCACTTTTAGTGCTGGTTTAACTGTGCACACACTGTATTAGTAACTGTAGAGACAAGGATCATACCAACATTGTCATTATTAGAACTAAAATCTTTGTTTTAACTGTTTAAACATATTGCACTATATTGCATTATACTATTTTATATTGAATTAAGGATTTCTTGTGTTTTGTTCTGTGTATTTTATTGTATTTACTGCGGTGGGTTGGCCCTCTGCCCGGGATTGGTTCCTGCCTTGTGCCCTGTGTTGGCTGGGATTGGCTCCAGCAGACCCCCGTGACCCTGTGTTCAGATTCAGCGGGTTGGAAAATGGATGGATGGATGGATTTTATTGTATTTACCCCCTTTTTTGACACCCACTGCATGCCCAACTTACCTGGAAAGGGGTCTCTCTCTTTAAACTGCCTTTCCCAAGGTTTCTTCTATTTTTTTCCCTATAAAGTGTTTTTTTTAGGGGAGTTTTTACTTGTCTTCTTAGAGAGTCAAGGCTTGGGGCCTATTCAAAAGGCAGGGCCTGTTAAAGCCCATTGCAGCACTTCTTGTGTGATTTTGGGCTATATAAAAATAAATTATATTGTATTGTATTGTATTGTATTAAAAAGGAATATGAAGAGCTTCTTTTGCTTTTCTTAGCCCTTCTGATTCAGTAAAAGTAGAGATACCTTTATGGAAAGTAACTCAAGTAACATATGTCCTTGGGAAAACTATTCAAGTAGAAGTTTTAAAGTATCTGATATTAAGTGTAATTACATTTCAAAATTACAAACAGATGTAAGATCTCTTCTCTCTTTAATATAGTCAAAAAAACTTCTTAGAAACTTGGGATGACTGCATAGATGACATAGATGTTAGCACCAATGGTGTACATTTGAAATAAGCCCCTTAATTTCTCTACATAGTCATGTAGAAATATTCTAAAAACATACTCAAGCACAGTAATGAAGCATTGATCTGTTATTTACCTTTTTCAAATGTTGCTTGCAAAATTTGAAAAATTTACAATCCATGCCGTAACTGTATGTATTTTATTCATTTTACTTTATTTTATATTTTATTTCTTTTTTGGCCATCCCTTTACTTTTTTAAAAGCTGCAATTATTATATTGATATTTCTTTCATTCATTATATGGACATTTTGTCAGCTTATGACTACATCTTAGCTAATTGACAGCTATTGACAGTTTGTTTAAATTTCAGCTATTTTATTGAAATTTTTTCCATTAATTATATGCATACTTTGGCTACCCTTGAGTGCCGCAGGGAACTGTACTTTCTCCGGTCCTGTTCAGCCTATATACATCAGACTTCCAATACGACTCGGAGTCCTGTCACGTGCAAAAGTTCGCTGATGACACTGCTATCGTGGGCTGCATCAGGAGTGGGCAGGAGGAGGAGTACAGGAAGCTAATCAAAGACTTTGTTAAATGGTGCGACTCAAACCACTTACACCTAAACACCAGCAAGACCAAGGAACTGGTGGTGGATTTTAGGAGGCCCAGGCCCCTCATGGACCCCGTGATCATCAGAGGTGACTGTGTGCAGAGGGTACAGACCTATAAATACTTGGGAATGCAGCTGGATGACAAATTGGACTGGTCTGCCAATACTGATGCTCTGTGTAAGAAAGGTCAGAGCCGACTATACTTCCTTAGAAGGTTGGCGTCTTTCAACATCTGCAATAAGATGCTGCAGATGTTTTACCAGACAGTTGTGGCGAGTGCCCTCTTCTACGCAGTGGTGTACTGGGGAGGCAGCATAAAGAAGAAGGACGTCTCACGCCTGGACAAACTTGTTAGGAAGGCAGGCTGTATTGTAGGAATAAAGCTGGACAGTTTAACATCTGTAGCAGAGTGACGGGCACTAAGCAAACTCCTGTCAATCATGAAGAATCCACTGCATCCACTTAATAATGTTATCTCCAGGCAGAGGAGTAGCTTCAGTGACAGACTTTTGTCACTGTCTTGCTCCACTGACAGACTGAGGAGATCGTTCGTCCTCCACACGATGCAACTCTTCAATTCCACCCGGGGGAGTAAATGCTAACATTATTCAAAGTTACTGTCTGTTTTTACATGCATTTTTATTACTCTTTAATTTACTTTTTTTTTTTTGCATCAGTATACTGCTGCTGTATTATGTGAATTTCCCCTTGGGATTGATAAAGTATCTATCTATCGACCTTAAAATAACAAATTATTGTCTTTTTGTTAAACTTTACTTAAGTAACCAGTCTTTACAGCTCTTTAACATCATACCCTTGGTCTAATATACAGTATTTAGACTGTTTAAGATTATATCGTTAGTGTATTGTATTTGGACTGTATCTTCACAAGATATCTCAGCTTTAAACTTCTCCACACTGCAGCTGGGAGATTCATTTCTCTCTAAATGTTCTCTTTCTCTTGGCATGTCAAAAGACCAGGGGCCTCATGCATAACGCCGTGCGTAGAATTCGCACTATAACATGACGTAAGCACAAAAGTCGAAATGTGCTTACGCACAGAAAAAATCCAGATGCAGAAATCTGTGCATACTCCAACTTCCACGT
Source organism: Polypterus bichir lapradei (assembly GCA_026402145.1). Taxonomy (NCBI): domain Eukaryota; kingdom Metazoa; phylum Chordata; class Cladistia; order Polypteriformes; family Polypteridae; genus Polypterus; species Polypterus bichir. Next base: position 46,390,023 of record JANRMT010062861.1, on the reverse strand, counting down.
TCTTCCGCTACATAAATCCCGGTCAGCGTGAAAAGTAACGCTCGTGCACGTGCCTTATGTCCCGCCCCAACTCCTCCCAGAATTATGCCTCTTTGAATATTCCAATCAATATAAATCGCCCTTAAGCTCAGCCTTCTGTGAAAAGACAATGGGAAAAGCACGGGGGAAAATATAAGAATTTCAGCAAATACCAAGTGGAGGCAAAGGAAAAACATACTATTTGTTTAATTAAACCGTGGTATAATCAGCAAAAGGAAGTTGATCGAGTGACATAGCGTGTTGGAGAAACTTGAAACCTAAGATGTCAAAGTCGCCATGAAAAGGCGAGTCGTAGCCCACCGTCTGAGTGTCATATGAAAGCTTTTTAGGGTACAGAGAAAAAAAAGGCACACTGTGGGGAAAAAAGCACGAAATGTCAACTTCAATCTCGAAATTTCCACTTTAATCATGTAGTTTATTTTGTCATTAAAGTAGAACATCATAAACTTCATCTTAAAATCATTTAACCAGTTTCTCAAATCACATCGTAATTAAAGTAGCACGTTAAATGCTTTGTTTTGTATGTGATCTTCTATGTGCTCTATGTGTGTGAATCACTACTTGCTTCTTAAACCGGCTCTCTTCCTCCGACAGGACACAGAATCCATTACATTCGTGATATCACAGCTCTCTGAATAGCTAAAATACTGAGATGTATACGTGATATCATTTTCATGATGATAGGAATGAAAGCATTTTATTTAACATGGGTTTCACGGCACAGTGATTGTGCGCGACCTTCGACGAAATTATTTATTGCAGCAGTACTCATGGGCGGCTCTAGACTTGTGGCGGCCCTGGGCAGAGAAAGAATTGGTGGCTCCTTCGCCTGACAATGTCAATAAGGTATCTTATGCACGGTGGATGGCCATGTCCGTTGCAGACACTGCATAGCCGCCTCGTGTTCATGACACAAGCGTTTAACATTTGTCGAAATTTGCCGCTGCATTTTTAGCTGTGTTGTTATTTTCTCTTTCTGTTTTATATTCAATATATATTGGCGTGGCTGCCCCTGCAGTCCTTGCTTTTCTTCCTCCAAGTAACCAATCAGCACACAACCAGCTCTGTATAGATATTAAGCCATTTGTAAGCTTAGAGTGCCGATTCTTCAAAACGTTTAAGGAACATGTACATCTTCGTAGTACATGTTTAATTATTCTATCCTTCACGCCAGTCCCAGTGAAGAATATAGATTATTTAAATGAAGTTAAAGTTTTATCTGTATAATATAATAAACATATTTTGCTGCATTTCATCTTAAAAATTATATTGTCATCATATGTAAATACGCACTTTATAAATTGGTTCAGGTTGTGCAATATTATAACTGTAGTGCAAGTTTACAGTGAGGTAATTGTACCTATAAGTACAAACAGTTCTACAAGGAGCAATTGATTGAGTGCATTTATAGTTCTTGGGATGAAACTGTTTCTGAACCGCGAGGTCCATACAGGAAAGGCTTTGAAACATTTTTCCATGGCTTTGGCAGCATGTGCTTGATGCTGTATACTGATAATTCTCTTTCCAATCAGCTGCTGCTGTGATTCCCCACTCAGATACAGTGATATAAATACTCCGAGTGGTGCAGTGAGAGTAATATGGAAAAAGATGATCCGCTGTGGCAACCCTTAAAGGGATCAGCTGAAAGAAGAAAAAGAACAAGAAGAAGATGGTGCAGTGAGAGTAACAATGCTAAAGCAGTTATGGTTTAGACAGGTTAGACAGGAGGTGGAGAGAAAGAGATCAATTCTATTTATAATTTATCGCTTATACCCCAATAACCATTAGTGCCAATATAACAAAGTGCTCAATAGCGGTATCACTTGGCAATAATATGAAATGTCAACGCTTATCATATGTAACAATGTGCTAACATAACCCAAGACTACAAAATGTCAACAAACGTTCAGAAGAAATATTTCTATGGCCAAATAGTGAACTTTGTGAGATGGAATGTTCAGGGTCTCAATCATGAATTAAAGAGAAAGAAAGTACTCTCGCATTCAACAAGTCTAAATGCCAAGGAAGTATTTTTACAGAGGGAGGTTAGGAGCACACGCTGATACAGCACATTGCCGCACCCACCATATGACAAACCAACTCAGGATCCCAGATTAGAACCAGAGTTCAGCCATGCAACGGGTGACACCCCAGCACCAGATTAGTTCAGATGGAATGGAACAGTGTGAGGTTTTTTTTATGGTAGCTGGAGTGCCAATTCTGCCATCAACCCCCAGGTTTTCCCTGCAGGTTGGAGGGCCTACAAGCAGGGCTGGATGCAATTTAACGTCCTACCCAGGACCCAGAAAGAAACTACACTCGCATTTAACAAGTCTAAATGCCAAGGAAGTATTTTTACAGGAAACTCACTTATTAAGCAAGGACCAGTTTTGGTTGCAAAGAGAGTGGTCTGGGCAAATTTTTCACTCTAGTTATACACAGAAAACCAGGAGTGTGGAAATCTTAATACACAGTACAGTTAAATGCAATATCTGATTCTGGAAGGGTGATGAGCATTTTATCTAATGCTAAAATGATTTTGGTTAATATTTATGCACCCAATGCGGACGATAGAGCCTTCTTCCAAAATGTATTTGCATTTATAACTAATGTAAACACAAAATTATAGTGGCAGGAGACTTTACTTGTCCTTAAAATCCAGACCTGGTTAGATCCTCAGATACAATGATGATAACATCTAATACTGCAAGGATAATTACACTGTTTGTAACAAATCATAACTTATCAGACCCATGGAGGTTTTTAAATCCTAACCTAAGAGCATACTCCTTCTACATACACTTATTCATCATTGTTACTCAAGAATTGATTACTTCCTCATAGATAATTTTTTGCCCCCCATCAAATCTTGTAAGCACGATGCTATGACTGAGCCCCTCTGATCATGAAGCTTAAATTGCTGCATCCTATACAATCATCTCGTAATTGGAGTCTTAACTCTTTTTCATTTGCTAATGAGAACTGTATAGAATTCATATCCAAGCAAATTGATTATTTTCTTGAGACAAATGCACCCTCAGATGTCTCAGCAGGTATACTCTGAAGGTATTTTTTAAGAGGACATTATTTCATATCTTTCTCACAAAAATAAATTGGAAACCATGAAGGTATCTGAGTTAATCTAATTATCAGAAGAGATCAAGAATAAGGCAGGTTTCCAAATGAGGTACTTTATAGGAAAAGACAGGTTTTGCAATCACAATTTAACCTCTTGACTACTAAAGCAATGGAACAGCTTATCTTTAAATCGTGACAAAATTATTAAGAACATGGAGAGAAAGCAAGTAAGATCTTAGCCCAACAAATCTACAAGCAGGAAGTCTGTAATACAATAACAGCAATTTACACCACAGATAAAATTATTGACCATAAAAACATAACTTACACATTTAGAGAGTAGCATAAGTCTTTAAATTTCTCTCAGTTTAAAGAAGATAAGACAACATTGAATAATTTCTTTGATTCATTACAGATATCACAGCTACAGTGGATACTCTTAGTAATATGGAACTAGATAGACCTCTGACATTTTCAGAATTACTAGATGTTATAAACTCACTTCACAGTGGAAAAGCATCTGGCCCTGAGGGCTATCCAGTGGAATTTTATAAAATATTTTCAAATACGTTAGCTCCACTATTATTAGCAACAAAGCTAAAGAGAAAAAATTCTACCTCATACTTTTTGCTAAGCATTAATTACCATCTTTCCTAAGAAAAACAAGGACCTACTACAATGAACATCATACAGACCAATCTCTCTTCTGAATAGCGATGTTAAAATACTCTCCAAAGTTCTAGCCAGATGGATTGAGAAAGTGCTTCCTTCTGTAATATCACAAGACCACAACTGGATTTATTAAAGGCAGATGCTTCTAACCTGTGATGTTTGTTTAATATAATGTATTCACCCATTATATCTAACACCACAGAGATCTTACTATCTTTAGATACAGAAATAGCATTTGATATGATTGAATTGGACTTCCAATTCACCACATTGCACAGATTTGGGTACGGCCCAAACATATGTGCATGGATAAAACTACTCTATGCTAGTCCAGAAGCCTCAGTTCGTATTAACATTATTTCAGACAACTTCAGACTAGGATATGGTACTTGGCAAGGATGCCCCTTTTCACCTTTTCTCTTTGCAATCACGATTGAACCATTGGCTGTATACTTTTGAAATGCATCCAAAACAAAGGTGATTCCAAGAGGAACTTTAACAGAAAATATCACCATATGCAGATAATATAGTACTGTATATATCTGACCCACAAACCTTGGTACCAGCAGTCCTAAAAGCATAGCAGATTTTCCAAAGATATCTAAACTTAAAATCAATTTGAAAAAAAGCATGCTTTTTCCAGTGAATTCTCTAGCACGCAATATCAGAATGGACACCTTCCCATTTATCTTAGCAGATCAGTTTAAATATCTATGGGTAAATATTACAAGTAAGTATAAAGCTCATTTTTAACTAAATTTAGAATATGGGACTAAGGAAGCACTTTAAGAAACAGAGGCTTTTATCTGTTGCACCTCTGCATGCCAACCACCTTTCCTCCCCCTTGAAACATATACAGTATTTAAAAAATGTCCAGGATCAAAACACTTAGAGACTTATACGTAGATAATGTATTTGCATCCTACAATTATGCTTCAAATACAACTTCTCGTCAACATAATTCTTCCACTACTTTCAGGCTAGAAACTTTGCTAAACAGAACCAGCCCAATTTTCCTCACCTTCCACCTTGTTCTATTCCAGAACAATTGTTGATCAGTTTTGAAGACTCAGAGAGCATCTCTACAATTTATAAAAAAATATTTTGCAATCCCTTCATTTCAAAGAAACCATTGGGGAAAAGACCTGTTGCTTAATATTTCAGGAAAAGAGTGGAAAGCAGCCATTCACAGAATACATTTCAGCTCCATATGTGCAGAGCATTCGATCATTTAACTTATTATCTTTTAGTAAACATGAAAATATGTTAAAAAAATAGCATATTTATGTATATGTAACTTTTTACTGCATAAATTACAGTGAGCATTTTGTTTTAGATTATATTTTTTCTAAAATGTTGAAAATCTCATGTGTAAATGTATTTGTATAGTTTTAATAGTTTTTTCCATTTATTTTTCAGCACTTTTTAACCATACTTTATTGGTACTTGTATATAGCATACTGCACTGCTAAGTGGAAGTGTGCTAAATAAGTATAAATTTAATTTAACTGAGTTGATGCTCTGTGTTGGAATTAGGATTTTGGTCATAATGCGTCGTTTCCATGGAATGCAACGACCTTGCATGTCTGCTCACAGAAACCTTGCCTGCAGGCCAGTCAGTAATAATGAGATCAGGCTTGTGAAAGATAAATAGCATGTCGCAGAAATTGCAGAACATTTCCAGAATGTATGTTTGATGTGTTGTGATTGTTAGGTGAACCTTAATTAAAACATAACAAATTTAAATATAAAGAAAACATAACAACAAAAGAAAAAACATAACCTATTCCTCTTGTCACCCACGCTTTCTCATAACAGCACACCCATCCTGTGCTAAAGCAGGGTCTTGAAGATGCCCAGATGCCCCAAAGGAGAAAGGGGATTTAATGAAAATTGCCAGGGGCACTTTAGTTTACAGACTACCAACTGTATAGTGTATGAATTAGTCACATACTGCCATGTAACATGGGCATTAGATAGTAATAGTAATAAGATGTAATAGTAATAAGATTTACAATGCATCATATTGTCTGTAAACATAAATATGGCTTCTGTTCAGAATGTGGCTTCAAAACATACAGTATATAGTTGTCCTATTACTGTACAAAGGATACTTGTTACCCACTTGTCAAAATCTTTATTAATAGTTTACAGATTGTGAATGCCTTCCTGATAAGCATAACCAGCTGTCACTTTAAAGTGAAATCAGTTAGACAGCACACAATTAATCAACATATGCCCAATAAGGCCATAATTAAAATTAAAATCTATTTATAGTTTATATGCATTTAATTAATTTTCATTAATGATAAATAATACAGTTCATAAAAATGAATGCAAATATGTGCTTTATAAGCTGTTTACTAAAATAATAGCTTTGGAATGGGCAAAGGTGGCTTTGGTATTAGTTATTCAGCCCAAGTTTTTAGCCACCAGTAGGTAAAATGCAATATGGCTCCAAACACTACTTACTTCAGAATAATACTGGTGAATCCTTACTTAATCGTTAGTAAAACCAAATAAAGCCCTTACATTGACAATTATTTTATTAGCATTAAACTAGCTCTTAATGTGTCACATTGCAGAACAAAATGAACACATTTTTTGTTGCTTTGTACATCTCACTAAGAACAAAAACCTTTACTTAAAGTCTAATTTACAGGCTTTAAGTGACTAATAGATGCACAGTAGACAGTTCCTCGATTAAAATGTTATCAAAATGCCTACTCAGTTGTGGTAACAGAGACTGCATTTACATGTACAGTATACACAAAACCGGGACAGGGACAGTAACTTTGTTAAGGTTCTCTTACATGCACAAGGTCACTTATTGAGTTCTCCCTTGGCAAAGTGCTCTGATGTCATCATTACACCATGCAAAAAAAGAGTTAAAAGTTGTCATCAGCCACCATGAATCTGAAAAAAAGCATGGAGCAAGTGGGTCGGTTTCATTGTACCTGATACTGTATTGTACTAGCAGCAGAGCAACACCAGAATATGATGTATGGTACTAAAAGGAGATGATCTTTGGGTGTAAATCCTGTCACAGTGAAAAGCAGAACAAGATTGGTACAAAGTTTAACTGTTCCGTGGCTATTTGTGAAAATGTGCATTTCTGTAAATACTTCCCCACAGGGTCAGTGTGTTTGGACCAGGTTAGGTCCTCTGTAATGTGAACACCAAGGTATTGTGAACTGTAATTGTGCACCATCTCCAGTTGAATACTTTTAATATTGAGGGGGTAATAGTGTCTCTGCTGTTTACTCCCAAAGTCTGCAGTCGGTCCTTTTGTCTTGCTGACATTCAGGCGTAGACTATTGTCCTGACATCAATGTGGCAGACCCTCAATCGGTCTACGCCTGTTTGTTATTGTTGTTGGATATCAGGTCTACTATAGCTGTGTCATCAGCAAATTTGAGAATGATGTTAGAGTCATGTGCAGCTGATCAGTCACATGTGTAAAGGGAGTACAGCAGTGGATTCGGGGCACAGCTCTGTGGAGTCCCATTGTTGAAAGTGAGAGATGATGGGGTGTGGCTCCCACTCAAACCACTTGAGGTCCTACTGTCAGGAAGTTAAAAATCCAGCTGAACAATGAAGAGCTCAGAAGCAAGTTTTTGAGTTTGGTGATGATCTAAAATGGGATTATTAGGTTAAGTGATGAGCTATAGTCTGTTCCTTCTCTTGTTGTCCATGAAGGCCAGTACTTTATAAAGGATAAATGTGATGGCATCCCCTGTGGATCTACTGGAGTAAATGCAAACTGTAAAGGATTGAGTTCTTTTGGCAGAGAAGAGCATATGTGATTTTTGACTAGCCTCTCAAAGCACTTCATTGCTATAGGTGTGACAAGTCTATGGAATTGCTTTCTTATGTACAACAGGGATAATGCTATATCTTTTAAAACATGTACTGTAGGTATGACATTCTGGGTTAAGGGAAGATTACATATTACTGAGAACACTGGTGCAAGCTAATCAACACAGATCTTGAAAACACATCCTGCTACTGTTAGTGGCATTCACATCAAAGCATGTCTAGAAAATTTTAAGCTTGTCTCCCAGAAATCCTTCAGTACTCACTATGGTGGGAGTAGTTACTTTATTGTCTGGTATAATCTGCAGTCCTTGCCACATGGGCCTAGCATCGGACTGTTCAAATTACCTCTGAGAAAAACCAATTCATACATTGGGAGAACATTTAAAATCTACAAAGACAATAATCAGACCAGAATTTACACTCTGTCTCACCAAGTTGAGCGGTAGTAGACTTAACCACTGTGCACTATGTTGCAATTTACCTAATACTACTGTTATTAAATGACATCAAAATAACAAGAAAAAAATATGACTAATATTTATTTAATCACTCAGTTCACTCACACTCACTAGATAATTCATGTTCATTTGACTTATTTGAAAAAATAACATTATTTTATATATCGTAGATACATTGTACAAGTCTAATTTGCTTAGACCCTTCTACTATGTCATGAGATTACAGTGTTTGTTGTTTATTGCATTATTATTTTTTCACTTTTTCACCTAGGAATTCATTATTTTTGTCCTCAGCATTGCATGGTATATACAGTACATATACAATATGGTACATAGCAGATAAAAAGTTTAGTCCTCAGGAGAATGAAGATGAAGCCAACTATCATTCTCTATAAGCAGTGACTCACCAGAGAGCGGCATGGAGCTGCTTGCTGTCAAGACAAGGTATTTTTTATTAGAATCATACATTAATAATTCTGACACCTAAAACTGAAATACTAGGATGAGGCAGTGTGCTCATGAGGCCAGCGTCTGCAGCTGCTCCTCCGTCACATGAGCACGTTTTGCCTTAAAAAAGTCTCACGCCAATAGCATTGTGCGGTCACTCATCCACTCTATTTTTTGTGTAAAAACAAAATTGAGTTTTCATTTTCTCTGTGTTCTAAACACTGCAAGCTCCATTGGAAAAAAAAAAAACAAAACACTATCATGCTTTATAATGATTATTTGTATTTGAGGCAGCATGTTTTATACATAATTGAGAAGAAAACAAATTTAATTCTGGATGATCTTTTCATTTACTCTGCAACATAACCTTTGCCACTCCTGCTGCTACTTTACAGATGTTCCCCCACTTCTGTTTCACCCTTTAAAATGGCAGCTCACTATGCTATGTTTTCTACCTCCTGTAATGCTCTCCTAATATTATAGCACCACTGCAAACTACCCCAGTGAAGCTGTACCTACATGAAGACAATCTGACATTCCTTGTGACATTAGCCCATATGAGACCCCTGGGGCAGGCCCAGCACCAGGTCATTCAACTAGGCTATAACATCTACATATCATCACCCAGGCTGTCGGCTATATTGTTACTTGTTGGATTTTGGGGATTTTATCACACCACGCCTTCTAATATTTCAGATGGACCCTTAATTATTTTGGTCTGAAGCTCGCGCTGCCCAGGGGTGTTTGGAAAGCAGCTGTTTTGGCGTAGACATAGATTTATATAAAGCAAATTATGTGGTGGTAACTCTTTACAATCAATTATTTCTTAAAAACAGTTCACATGTCCTTTAAAGGGAGCTGTAAGTTTGAACATGTGTCATCTGGGATCCTGCCTTGTACTTAGGTACTCTTGGAATATACTCTCGTAAGCTAGAAGTCTGTGGTGGGAAAAAGTATGTTCTTAAAACGAATGAGTGAATTAATGAATTATTGTCTTTTAAATGAGCACCTTTTTTCTACCATTGTGATTTTGTAATATTACATACCATCTCCAAAGCTGCTTAATCCAACGTAGGAGCAACAGACACACGAAGAAGAAGAGAAAAGAATCACCATCAAAACCAACCCACTATGCCTAGGGGGCAATTCTCTTGCCCATCATGCCTTGGAGTCTGCCTTGCTGAATTGGTCTGCTCTCCCACCAGCGCACACACAGGATGGGGAAAGAAGGAGAATGACAAATGGATGGACAGTGTCATCAGCAGATTGACGGACAGCCATGCTGATGATATGATTTAGCGACATTCTTTATTACCAGAATTGAACCTCTGCCCTGCAGGGGTGGCATTGACCCAGCATTTTCAATTTTTGTGTTACTGTGTTCATGTGGCAAAAGGAAAGGATTCAAATCTGACAAAGAAAAATGTCTGGGTGGTATGATATGAAATCCTACACTTCATCCCCTGCAGCTGACAACTACAAAAACAAAATATCTTATAAAAGGTTTTATGCCGATTCACAGTCCATGAAGGCAAGCATCATAAGTTAACGTGTCTCATGACCTATGTACAGCTTCAGTGTTGGCTTATGTGTAATTGGTCTATTTGACCCTGGCTTCAGTGTTTGCCATGTTACTGTTTTGCAACAGGCATTTTAACACTGCACATCAATCTGGAAGGGACCATTTTAACCTTTAGGCTGTTAATGAATTTATGGTAAATTATACAGTATGTAGTTACTCAGAAAGGGCCATTAGGTGTGTTAACACTATAGAATCAGGATCAGAATGAAATCCTGCTTTAGCAAATATTCTGCTTGTGTTAATCCAAATGTTGCTTTCAAATTAGACATAATTAGACATATCAGCACGTGAACCTGTTCTGTGTGCTGCAGGGAGTGCTTGCATGTTACAGTAGCTCCATATCTCAGTTTAATTTCTATTTACTTGCTGTTGTTCTAGTGTTTGTTTCTTGCTGTGTTTGTACTTGCTAGCAATACTGTACTGTTGTACTGTAATAATGACCATTAATCAGCTGTGGAGAACTGTTATGCTCATTTTGACTTTTGAGACACTATATTCCATTAATGTTTTAGTCAACAGTAGCGGTGTAATTGTATACATGAGGTAATTGTTGTTAGCCAAGTGGCAGCAGACTTCATTAGCCCAACAGAAGGTTAAAATGATGAAGGCACTTCAACACAGTTCAGAAGTTTGTGCATGTCCACTGCTATGGTAGAAATATACAGAGAAATGTTGATTTAAAATGCATTTTCCAACAATTATTACAGGAAATGTAAGATTACTGGAGAATAAGATGGAAGGAATTAACTGTATTGGCAAGATCACAGAGGGAATATCCTAAGTGTAGCTTCATGTGCTTCACTGAGACGTGGCTGCACAAGCATGATCTGGATTCATATATGGCCTTAAATGGATTTAATATGAAAACGGGGTAGTTGGCTATGCTTCTAAACAACATGTTACAGTTAAAGAAAGAATATGATTTCTGGACATTGAGCTGCATGTTGTCAGTATGTACCCTCACTAACTATCATGTGAGTTTTTACCATACGACTCTGTTTGTGATTTACATTTTGTCCTCTGCAGTTCCATATGTAGTCTGTCATATAATACACAGGACTGTTGCTAAATGAATGCAACCCAGTGTATTAATTGTAATCTCATGAAAATTCAAGCAGGCATGTCTCTCTGGACCTTTTGATCAGTTTGTCAAGCGCAGCGCACAACGCAACAGACCACTCGACTTCTTGTATGCAGTTGTCAAGGACATATATTGCTCTAAAGCTCTTCCCCATCTTTGGAGTTCAGACCTCTGTCTGGTTCACCCATTGTCCTATGTTATCACCAGTTCAGAAAGGAAGTGGTCACTAGAGGAAATGAATTCTCTGAAGGGCTCCTTTGAAGCAATACAAACTTAGATGAGTTCTATGAACAATATGGTGAGGATACTGATCAACTTACTGAATATGTATTATTAGGTACATTTATTTTTGTGCAGACACCCAGCAACAAATCTTGTGTCACCAGTTGTATCATTCCCAGAGCTGGCATGATTATAACATGCACTGCCATCCTAGAGCGGCAGCAAAGAGAAATGCGCAATGATCTGGGGTGCGAGCAACCAACATTACTTTCCTACTAGACCACCACAAGTACAGAGCACACCAGTGAAAGCAAAGTTGAGTTAAAAAAAGAATTGTTAATATCCAGTAAAATGAGGCATTGGACACAACAAAAAACCCCTGTACACATAATACTGCGCTGCAGTGCTTCCACCCCCAACACAAATCACGAAAAAAACAGTTAACAACATATACCACTAATACAAAAATGTGAAAAACAAATGAATGCTACCAGAGTCCTTTAAATATTCACTGTTAAACATGATTATTTACAGTCTGTGATGGTGAAGGAGGCACCGAGCCATACCTTCTGTATGGGGAAACGTAATACTACCATGTCCCTTATGCTGGCCGGTCAGTTCCTCTCCCGAATGATTTCATCTCATTTATATGAAAAGAAAATCGATTCTCACAAAAATGAACCCGAGTTCACCTGACTTTTTCCAGAGAGTTGAGTAAATTTCCCTCTTGTCATTTGGTGGCATCTGCTTCTCTTTTGGCTCTGGTCTTCTCTTCTCCTCCTTTTTTCCCGCCACAGATTTACATGTGATCGGCTCCTCCCCTTACAATTTGTTTGACCCTCTGAGCCAGGTGCTCTCTTCCCCAGGAATGATTGGCCGCCCTTGTGTATTCAGCCATTCCCTCATTAACAGGTCTAGGGAAGGGTGCAAACTGCCAGTGACACCCACACATATCCATGACAACTGTCACAGAGTGAACCGAAGGCTCTTCTTAACCAAAAAAAGAGAGCCTTCAAGGCCAGAGATAGGGAGGAAACAAAGAGGGTGCAGGAAGAGTTCAAGGAAAACATCAAGGAGGCTAAAAAGAACTACAGGAAGGGACGAAACACCAATATGGAGCAAAATAGCACACTGGATATATGGAAAGGAATGAAGAACATTAGAGGCTTTAACCATTTCAATTGCTGATCAGGAGATGTAGGAATTAGGGAGAAGTCTACTGAATTAAACCAATTTTTTTAACTGGTTTGACTGTAGACTTTCTGCTCACAGTTTACCCCCTCACATGCCTGGGCAATCTGTGGGCACCCACCTCCAGTCCACAATACATGACCACTCTCCACACACCAACCCTCTCACTCGCTTTCCATTTACACTGCTGCATACCCACTGCTAGTGTCCTCATACACCAGCAATACATCTTGCTGGACCACATATGGGCAGATGATTATGTCATCTTTCTGCTTGACAGAGCCTTCTCCCTTCTAGAGAAATAGGGCATCAGGGTGAGGATTTTGTTTTTTGACTTCGCTAGTGCATTGGACATTATACAGTCCAAACTGCTGGGGAAGAAGTGGCAGTATGCTATGACTAAGTACAGGATAATGGACTTCTTACATGGTAGATCACAGTTTGTTCAACTTAAGAAATACTAGGGGGATTTGCCCCCTGCTCACTTTGCTTGCCCAACCCTCACCTGCGCTACGCGCCAACCACTTTGCGTCTCTACTGCTCATGTTGTGAAGAGTGGGGCTGAACGCACCCCAAGGAGACACAATTACTCCTCCAACACCCCCTGTTAAACGGTGATACAATGGGAAACACATACAGTTTTTTTTTTACCTCCTCTTTGCTTGATCAGCTGCTGTCTTGCTGCTGCTGCTGTGCCGCGTGATCTGCATTTTGCATGGTGCACTGCTGTCATATTACCTATGTCCATATACTGTATTTGATCTCTTTTTGCTTTGACCTTTTCATCAATATCACATTGAATTTTGATTCCGTGTTTGGAATTAATTCGTGACAACGCAACATAAACTGCCTGTGAGTGAATATCGTTTCTTTCTCTCTACAAGAAATGTATCTGACATAACCACACAGGACTTTTCCAAATCTCTTTGCATAAGCTCTTCTCTCGCGGGGCTTCCGGCCCTGGGCATGGTTAAATCGCTTGGCACGAAGACTCGCCTCGCAGGACGTGAAAGTGTCTGAGACAATCACGTCTTGTCTCCTTCAAAGATTTTTTTTTACAATAGAGAGATGTATCAAACATTGTCATGAGTAGCACAAGGGTTAAACAATGAACTGTATTGGCTCAATTCCTGATTAATATGTAGACCTCAGATTTTAGTACAAAACTTCATCATGTGGGCAGCATGGTGGCGCAGTGGCAGCGCTGCTGCCTTGCAGTTAGAAGACCTGGGTTTGCTTCCTGGGTCCTCCCTGCGTGGAGTTTGCATGTTCTCCCCGTGTCTGCGTGGGTTTCCTCCGGGCGCTCCGGTTTCCTCCCACAGTCCAAAGACATGCTGATTAGGTGGACTGGCGATTCTAAATTGGCCCTAGTGTGTGCTTGGTGTGTGGGTGTGTGTCCTGTGGTGGGTTGGCACCCTGCCCGGGATTGGTTCCTGCCTTGTGCCCTGGGATTGGCTCCAGCAGACCCCGTGACCCTGTGTTCGGATTCAGCGGGTTGGAAAATGGATGGATGGACTTCATCATGTAATTTGAAGAAATTTTCTAATGAGACACCCTTAGTTGGGTGTATTATCATTGGACAGGATAATGAATACAGGGCACTGATGAAGAACTGTTGAATGTTGTAAACTGAACCACCTGCAGCTTAGCATCAGTAAGCAAAAGAAATAATAACAGACTTCAAGAGGGTGAAGCCCACTCTGCCCATATGTTCTCATTAATGGTGAAAATGTGGAGGTGGTGAGGACATTTAAGTACTTCAGGGTACTTCTGAATGACAGGCTCAAATGAAGTACAAACACAGAAACTTTATACAATGATCAGAGTCATCTGTATTTCCTGAGGAGGTTGAGATCATTTGGTGTATGCAGGCCACTCTTACATGTTTTGTACCAGTCTATAAGAAAACTGGTAAGATTATTTATCTGTTGTGGCCACTACAGTTTTCTATGCAGTAGTGCACTTGGGAAATTGCATTTGTGCCAGGAGACTCAATAAAATGATTCCATAGGCTGGTTCAATCTTTGGACTCAGGTTGGACTAACATAACAAAGTAATAGAGCAGAGATCACTGACGAAGATGAGATCTACCTGAACAATGACTCTCACCCTCTGTCTTGGCCAAACAGAGGAGCACAGACTTAGACAACTGCATTGCTCTGAGGAGCACTATGTGAGGAGTCACTTCTTGGCCATGGAGGTATTGTACTCTTTGTGTTGAATGGTACTGAGCCGGCTTAGAAGACATCATGACAGACAGTCAGTACTATCTGCTAATGACCGACGTCCTGTACTGAGAAAGTATAACTGATAAGTGTGTGCAATTCTGAACACTTTATACTTGGCAAATACCTACACTTTGTTAATATAGAATATAGATAATTCTTGTTATATGTGTAACTGTGATTTTTTGTCTACTACTGCAACTGTGCAGTTCCCTTTAGCTTTAATAAAGTATCTATCTATCTATCTATCTATCTATCTATCTATCTATCTATCTAT
>JANRMT010062861.1:46345356-46374922 GCA_026402145.1 Polypterus bichir lapradei | reverse complement strand
TATCTATCTATCTATCTATCTATCTATCTATCTATCTATCTATCTATCTATCTATCTATCTATCTATCTACAGTATCTGTCTTAGTGACTGTCATATCTGTCTGTCTTTTGCCACACATGTGCACCACAGGATTGTCTTCCGGGCCCCATGATAAGGGAGGGTCACTGTCACTAACATTCTGGTCCCTTTTTCTCAAGGGAGATGCTTGGAAGTTTTTCTTTTGTTTGAATTAAATTGAGTTTGGGCCGGTTGGTACCCCAACTATTCCCTGACTTGCCCTACCTCATCTATCTATCTATCTATCTATCTATCTGTTGTAACGAAAAACACAGACAAGCATTAATACTTGAGGAATCCACACGTACACTCTATATAACTGAAAAAAAATGATGAAGTATAAATGCATTATAAAAGGGTAAAAAGATGTCTACTTAGATGCGATTCTCAAAGTGATTACTCTAAGATGGAGATACTTCTGGTTAAGTGCAGGACAGGAAGGAAGAGGCAGGTCCAGGGGGATGGACACCAGAAGTGACACCATAGGTGGTAGGGCTGTCAGTTATCTGGTCTGTACAGTGAGGAATAGAAGAGGCATTAATAGACAGTACCATATTGTGGATCGGTTAGGAATTACCAGCACCAAAGCCTTTAAGCTATCCCCAAGGCTCATCAACAATGTTAATATCCTCGTCTGGTCAAGTCGGAGTCTAGATCTCAATCCAATTGAGAATTTGTGGATTGTACTTGAAGATGGCTGTTGACTAATGATTCCCATGCAAACTCTCAGACCTTGAACAGATTTGGAAAGATAAATGGGGAGAAACTGCTGTGTCCAGATGAAGATGGAGGCCTATGCACATAGACTCAAAGCCATCTATCTATCTATCTATCTATCTATCTATCTATCTATCTATCTATCTATCTATCTACAGTGGGTACGGAAAGTATTCAGACCCCCTTCAATTTTTCACTCTTTGTTATATTGCCGCCATTTGCTAAAATCATTTAAATTAATTCAAAAAAAGAATTTTTGAAATTGTTGCAGATTTATTAAAAAAGAAAATCTGAAATATCACATGGTCCTAAGTTTTCAGACCCTTTGCTCAGTATTTAGTAGAAGCACCCTTTTGAGCTAATACAGCCATGAGTCTTCTTGGGAAAGATGCAACAAGTTTTTCACACCTGGATTTGGGGATCCTCTGCCATTCCTCCTTGCAGATCCTCTCCAGTTCTGTCAGGTTGGATGATAAACGTTGGTGGACAGCCATTTTTAGGTATCTCCAGAGATGCTCAATTGGGTTTAAGTCAGGGCTCTGGCAGGGCCATTCAAGAACAGTCACAGAGTTGTTGTGAAACCACTCCTTCGTTATTTTAGCTGTGTGCTTAGGGTCATTGTCTTGTTGGAAGGTAAACCTTCGGCCCAGTCTGAGGTCCTTAGCACTCTGGAGAAGGTTTTTGTCCAGGATATCCCTGTACTTGGCCGCATTCATCTTTCCCTCGATTGCAACCAGTCATCCTGTCCCTGCAGCTGAAAAACACCCCCACAACATGATGCTGCCACCGCCTTGCTTCACTGTGGAGACTGTATTGGACAAGTGATGAGCAGTGCCTGGTTGTCTCCACACATACCGCTTAGAATTAAGGCCAAAAAGTTCTATCTTGGTCTCATCAGACTGAAGGACTCTGAGATGGTGAGAAATAAGATTCTCTGGTCTGCTTGGATTTCCTTTGGGTGCTCCATTTTCCCCCCACAGTCTAAAGACATGCAGGTTAGATGAATTGGCTATCTTAAATTGGCCCTAATGTGTGACTGAGGTGTGTGGGTGTGTATGTGTGCACTGGAGCCTTGCACTCTATGCCAGCTGGCATAGGCTCCAACAAATCCCCACAACCGTGTTCAGAACTAAGCGGGTTAGAAAATGACTGACTTACTGACGTGCATGGTTTACTAATTCTAAAGTTTTATATGGTCATCAGGATAAGCAACAGATATGGTAGTTTTAGTGAAGGAGTAAACTAGGAAGCTCTAACAGGAGAAAATTAACCAAATTTCAACAGGAAAATGTTTAGGTTTTTTTTAGGATCAACTCAGGATCCCTGCAAGACAGAATCAGATTAAATGGGTTTGGTCATTTTTATATATTTTTTTAAAGTGTGCAGTGAAGACCCTGTTTACAGCAAATCATTTTAAAAAGACAGGAAGATAGGAATTTTGAGGTAAGGCTGTTATACTCACTGACCATAGCAATGGAGAGTAGCAATGTATTGTAAGTTTTCTTTTTTTGTGATCATTTTTTTTAATAAAACAAAAACAAATGGCAGGAGATATTTTATAATAATAAACAAACATAAAAGAAAGACCCCAAACCACCCTATCCCAGCCTAAGCCAAAGGGGTAAATATTTTAGAATAAACATGTCTCCAAAGAGGAGAATGGTAAAAATGATGAAAATCAAACCACAAAAGCAAAGTGAAAATGAATATCAATTAACAGAAAAATGTCATGGGGCTACAGCAATCTAGGATTAAAACAATCGAGCAGCAGTAGTCCACGTTTCAATTGAATTGCTGGAGGCACCATTAATTTGTAATGCTGATAACTCAAGATGGGTTAATTGTGAAAGGAAGACTAGCAATTGTCCACAATAACAGATTCAGGTGCCTTCCAGCAGGAAGCAAGAATTAATTTGCCTGCCAGAGTACCAAGGAAGAAAAATTTGTGTTGAGAAGGTTTAAGGAAAAGAGGAGAAAGGTCTAAAAGTAGGCAAAAAAAAAAAAATACTCAAAGAACGGAAAGATGATAACAGGTGACATACACTCACCAGGCACATTATTATGAACAATATACTAATACTGAGTATGGGCTCCATTTGCTCTCACAACAGTGTCAATTCATCATGGCATAGATTCCACAAATTTTGGAAATAGAGCTTTCAGATTCTAGTCCATATTTACATGACTATATTTATATTGCTGTGCTCCAGTTAGATCACACTCAATACACAGAGGTACTGGAAAAGGTGCAAACTCAGTACAGACCAGGGGCCTCATGCATAACGCCGTGTGTAGAATTCACACTATAACATGGCATATGGACAAAAGCTGAAAGGTGCGTACACACAAAAAAATCCAGATGCATAAATCTGTGCATTTGACAACTTCTCGTTCACGTTCTTCCAATACATAAATCCCGGTCAGTGCGAAAAGTAATGCATGTGCACGCACCTGCTGCCACTCCCCAAACTCCTCCCAGAATTATGCCTCTTTGAATATGCAACTCAATATAAAAAGCCCTTAAGCTCAGCGTTCTGTGAAAAGACAATGGCAAAAACACAGGGGAAAATAGAAGAATTTCAACGAATACCAAGTGGAGGCAAGGAAAAATGTACTATTTGTTGGTTTAAGCAGTGGTATAAACAACAAAAGGAAGTTGATCAAGTGACATATAGTGTCAGAGAAATTCAAAAGCTCAAGTTCACAAAGCCTCACAGTGCCCAAAATAAAAAAGAAGTTGTCAGATATCAAAGTTGCCGTGAAAAGGCAAGTCGTAGCCCACCGTCTGAGTGTCATATGAAAGCTTATTACAGTACAGAGAAAAGAAAAAAAAATAGGGACACAGTGGGAAAAAAAGCTCGAAATGTTGACTTTAATCTCGTAGTTTATTTTGTCATTAAAGTAGAACATCATAAACTTCCTCTTAAAATCGTTTAATTTTCTAGTTTCACAAATCGCATCGTAACTAAAGTAGCATGTTAAATGCTTTGTTTTGTATGTGTTCTTCTATGTGCTCTATGTGTGTGAATCACTACATGCTTCTTAAACGGGCTTTCTCTTCCTCTGACAGGATACAGAATCCATTACATTCATGATATTACAGCTCTTTAAATAATTAAAATACTGAGATGTATATGTGATATCATTTTCGATGATGATATGGATGGAATTAAAGAATGTATTAAACATGGGAACACGGTGGCGCAGTGATTGTTCCTACCTCACGCAAGATGCTTAATGCACTGTGTGTGACCTTCGATGAAATAATTTATTGCAGCAGTACTGTCTCTTTCAAACGTACTAACCCCCAATTTCTGTCCTTCCTTCTCTTTTTCCAAATACCCAATCGCCACACAATCAGCTTAGTAATAGACATTAAGCCATCTGTAAGCTTAGAACTCTGATTCTTCAAAACGTTTAAGGAACATTATCTTCATAGTACATGTTTAATTTTTCCATCCATCTATCCATCCAGTGTCACGCCAGTCTCAGCAAGAATACAGCATGAGGCAGGAACAATCCATGAATGGAGTGCCCGTTCCTTGCTAGCACTGCAACACCATGTCCTCACATGTTTAATTATTAACAATATAGATTATTTAAATGATTTTAACATTTTATCTGTATAATGTAATAAACATATTTTGCTGCATTTCATCTTAAAAATGATACTGTCATCATATGTAAATATGCACTTTATAAAGTGGCACAGCTTGTGCAATATTATAACTGTGTCGCAAGTTTACAGTGAGATAACTGTAATTATAAGTACAAACAGTTCTACAAGGAGCACTTGATGGACTGATTGATTGCGTTTATAGTTCTTAGGATGAAACTGTTTCTGAACCACGAGGTCAGTACAGGAAAGGCTCTGAAGCGTTTGCTGTATGAGAGCAGTTCAAATAGGCAGCATGGCTGAGGCAGTGCGTGCTTGATGCTGTATACCAATAATTCTCTTTCTGATCAGCTGCTGTAGAGCTGTGATTCCACACTCAGATACAGTGATATAAATAATCCAAGTGATGCAGTAAGAGTAATATGGAAAACGATGATCTACTGTGGCAACCCCTAACAGGAGTAGCTCAAAGAAGAAGAAGAAGGTGCAGTGAGAATAACAACGCTAAAGCAGCTATGGTATTTGAAATAGTTTGGCCATTCCATGGACCATTATATTGTTACAAGTTAATTACAATCAGATGCCTTAAACTAATAAACACAATGCAGTTAATTGCAGTGTATTTGATAAAGCCGCGTCAGGGATGTGGATCTAAAAAAGAAAGGGAAACCACACTGGAACAAAAGCACTGCTTTGATGCTTGGTGCCACCAGTTTGCAAAACCGAGCGGAGAACTTATCTACGCAGCATTTAGCTGGCGTGAAAATGAACGTGGCTTCACGCCAAGTTTAGATTTTATATATCAAGATGTGAGCGTGGAAACGGGCTTATGCAACATTTTTGTGCGTACACACCATTTATACATGAGGTTCCAGAAATCAAACTGTGTACTCAGTGCGGCATAGTGGTTAAGACTCTGGGCTCAAACCCACTAGTGGCACCACTGTGTGACCATGATTAAGTCTCTTCATCTGCCTGTGCTCCAGTCAGCAAACCAAAATGTAACTGATCTCAAATGTTTTAAGCCACCTGGTTAAAGACATCAGTCCAATCTATACAGTATATATAATTCACTAAGGCAAGACACTCATGGAAATGCAAGACACCCATGGAAAGCACGCCGGAAGGGGCGTGGATTCACTAAGCTGCCAACAAGTAAGACGCCCATGGCGCACGCAGGAAGCAGCCACGCCCACCAACTCTAAGACCATTGGATACGACGACAACTCGCAGAACCACGCCCACCAACTCGGACGCGATGACACAGGAAAAACGGCGTCATTTATGTTCGTCTGTCGTAGAGTCCACATGCACCTCTGAGCCACTTTGACTGTTCATAGAGGCATGTTTCTTGCGGAAGTGAATCGCTATATGCAGCATGTAAAACAGTTTGCGAGGGGTATCCCATGGGATCCTTAAAACAATCCTTTAAAACTGAGTTTAAAACACAATGAAGGAAGCAGTCTTTAAAAACCAATAAGCCCTGTGCCTCTGTTTCATTACCGTCTCACCTGCTTCACCAATGCAGGCCCTGCAACATTCGAGACGCTCTCTCAGCAGCTGACCTTCTCTGTGCCTGACCGGTTCACACAGAGGCAGCGCGAGAGAAAGCCGCACACACACACAGGCAGCGCCAGAGACAGACAGAGGCACACACACACAGGCAGCTGGTGGGCGGGTCTCCTTGAGTTTCTCTTGCGAGCAGGCACATGACCAGGCGGTGTGTATGCTTCGAGAACGAGGGTGGACGCGGCAGGACTATCTAAGAAGAGGCATGTTTGTCACGGATGTGAATCGCTGTATGCAGCATGTAAAACAGTTTCCGAGGGGTTTCCCATGGTCTTACAGTTGGTGGGCGGGTCTCTGTCAGTTGCTCTTGTGACCGGGCACATGACCAGGCAGTGTCTATGCTTCGAGTGCGAGGGTGGACGCGACAGGACCATCTAGGAAAAATCATGTCGCGGATGTGAATCGCTTTATGCAGTGTGTAAAACGGTTTGTTTGTCGCAGATGTGAATCGCTGTATGCGGCGTGTAGAACAGTTTGCGAGGGGTGTCCCATGGTCTTACAGTTGGTGGGCGGGTCTCTGTTGGTTGCTCTTGCGAGCGGGCACATGACCAGGCAGTGTGTATGCTTCGAGAGCATGGGTGGATGCGACAGCACCATCTAAGAAGAATCATATTTGTCGCGGATGTGAATTGCTGTATGCGGCGTGTAAAACAGTTTGTCGCGAATATGAATCGCTGTATGCAGCGTGTAAAACGATGTATTGTATGTTGCCCTCTCCAGAGTTACATCTTTTCATTCTCCTACAGTCGAATCCTCAAAACCAACCCCATTTGGACAACTGTGTCTTTCAGGAAGTGTTCACCCATCAATGCATAATTATGCAGCGTATGCTACGCCGCGGGTTGGCTAGTAAAAAATAAAAATCCGAAGTCTTAATAGAAATTAAAACAAGAATAGAAAGTGATCTCACAATCTCAGTTTTAACCCCTTTTACCTCACTTGTATCTCACATGTCCTGTTTTTCTAAACCTATTACTCCAAAGGAATTTTAGGAGAAACATCTGTGACAAAGTTAATTCTTATATGAAACATAAACGAGAATCCCTGTTTTAAGTTTCATGAGCCACCAAAGATCAACCTGTGAAAAATAAAATTTTCTTATGAGTATATATACTGTACTTCTTACATTCTCTGAAGAAATCCGCACCATACTCCCCTCACCCCGAAATACACTATTTCCTCACTCTTGAAGACTTTATTTTTTAACTGCTCGATCCCACTTAAAAATACATACAGCAACATTCAATGCTGTAATAATAAAATTACTTTTATTTAGGCACATAAAAAGACAGCTTTAATAAAATGTCAAGAACAACAGAAGCAAGGTGTTGAGCAGAAAATAGCTTTTTATATGTTCTGCAAAAAGCTAGTGGATGAGGCAGCACCCATAACTTAGCAATAGAAAAGTATTGTAACCGGCTCGCTAAATCTGTTTGATAGCCATTCATTCGTTATATTATTGTTTTACCTCAGCGTAAATGTCCCTGTTCAAAGTCAACATCTGGCAGAGTCCCTGCTGTTGCAGATCATATGTGGCAGATGATTCTTAGTACTACTATCCCTGCACCTGCACCCTTATCCCTTTTTATCTCTTGGGCTCATCAGTGGTCTGCACTTTAGGTGGAAGTCAGTATGTGTGTTTCTCATACTTTCTTTTAGCAGACACAGTAATCTCTAAGAATATTTTTCAATTGCATTAATAGGAAAGTATTATGTTCATAAATAGTGCTTTGCTATATCCTATTTAGATTTAAAACTGATCATTTTAATATAACATAAAAGCAGTGCAAGATATGCATTAGCACAGTACACCTGCAGAATACACATCATAAATGAATAAGCATAACTTATGAAAAATTCCTTTAACATTGATGCAAGAAAAACTACTGCAGTTAACTAATTCAGCCACATATCTTCCTCCAACACCCGGTAAGCTTATCATCCCCTGTGCAGTGTGAGTTCAGTTGAGGCATGTGCATGTGTACAGTCATGGCCAAATGTTTTGAGAATGACACAAATATTAATTTTCACAAAGTTTGCTGCCTCAGTTTTTATGATGGCAATTTGCATAAATTCCAGAATGCTATGAAGAGTGAGCAGATGAATTACAATTAATTGAAAAGTCCCCTTTTGCCATGAAAATTAAGTTAATCCCAAAAAACTAATTTCCACTGCATTTCAGCCCTGACACAAAAGGACCTGCTGACATCATTTCAGTGATCCTCTCATTAACACAGGTGAGAGTGTTGACAAGGACAAGGCTAGCAATCACTTTGTCCTTTTGGTTGAGTCAGAATAGAGAGGTTCGACTGTTGTGAAGAAGGCTTCAGGGTGCCCAAGAAAGTCTAGCAAGTACCAGGACCGTCTCCTGATTCAGCTGTGGATTGGGGCACCACCAGTGAAGAGCTTGATTAGGAATGGCAGCAGGCAGGTGTGAGTGCATCTGCGCACACAGTGAGGCGAAGACGTTTGGTGGATGGCCTGGTGTCAGGAAGGGAAGCAAAGAAGCCACTTCTCTCCAAGAAAAACTTCAGGGACAGACTGATATTCTGCAAAATGTACGGAAGTCATTTTCTCTGATGAATCCTCTTTCCGATTGTTTGGGGCATCCGGAACAAAGATTGTCCAGAGGAGAAAAGGTGAATGCTACCATCAGTCCTGTGTCCTGCCAACAGTAAAGCATCCTGAGACCATTCATGTGTGGGTTTGCTTCTTAGCCAAGGCAGTGGGCTCATGCACAAGAACACAGCCATGAATAAAGAACCAAAACATACCCTGAGAGCAACTTCTCCCAACCATCCAAGAACAGTTTGATGATGAACAAAGCCTTTTCCTGCATGATGGAGCATCGTGCCATAAGGCAAAAGTGATAACTAAGTGGCTCATGGAACAAGACATCGAAATTTCGGGTCCATGGCCAGGAAACTCCCCAGACTTTAATCCCATTGAGAACTTGTGGTCAGTCTTCAAGAAGTAGGTGGACAAACAAAAAACCACAAATTCTGACAAACTCCAAGCATTGATTATGCAAGAACAGGCTGCCATCAGTCAGGATTTGGCCCAGAAGTTGATTGACAGCATGCCAGGGCAAATTACAGAAGTCTTGAAAAAGAAGGGCCAAAACTGCAAATACTGATTCTTTGCAAAAATGTAATGTAATTGTCAATAAAAGCCTTTGAGACTTATGAAATGCTTGTAATTATACTTTAGTATACCATAGAAACATCAGACAAAAAAGATCTAAAAACAGCAGCAAACTGTGAAAACCAATACTTATGTCATTCTCAAAACTTTTGGCCATGATTGTAGAGTAAACCCAAAAAATACTTGGTTGCTCTATATTTGTGCAGGAAGGTAGAAAGTATTGAGCAGGGGAGATTTTGTAGTTGTGTTTTGTA
Organism: Polypterus bichir lapradei; assembly: GCA_026402145.1. NCBI lineage: Eukaryota > Metazoa > Chordata > Cladistia > Polypteriformes > Polypteridae > Polypterus > Polypterus bichir. The sequence continues at coordinate 46,365,564 of JANRMT010062861.1, read as the reverse complement.
CTGCAAATAAATGAAATAAAGTTTAGCTCTAATTCTAAACAGACACTCATTTGAAGATCTAAGGTTAAAAGCATAAAATGCTGAATATCCACAAGTAGATGATGCAAAGCATATGATGGATTTAGCATTTCTTACTGACCTAACTGGTAACCCAGCCAAACCAGTGTGTTTTTTCGTGCCAGTCCCAAGCCTGGATAAATAGGGAAGGTTGTGTCAGGAAGGGCATCCGGTGTAAAATTTTGTCAGATCAATATGCGGACAATGATTCAAATTTCCAAACCAGATTGGTCGAGGCTTGGATTAACAATGGCCGCCACCAGTACTGTTAGCCAACAGTGTGCTGGCGGAAATTTGGCTCCTGTTGTCTGAAGAAGTAGAAGAGGGGGGAGACATGTCCAGCATTCTGAATGAACTGAATTTATAGTTGCAGGGAAAAACAAAAATGTAACTGATATGAATGTGTTTACGCGCAAGTTACAACTACTTTCAAGAAAGCTGCAATGCCACAACCTACAATACTTTCCAAATATTCAGTTAGAACTCTAGCATCAGGACATAGCAACAGCTCAGCTCAACAGTGCCTGTTACATTGAACAAGTTAAAAGCATTTTCCTCAAAATCTGAGAGATGTTTAACTGACTTTGTGCCACTTGAAGTAGTCGCCACATAACTGTTTCTCATTTGGCACAAATATTGGCATAAATAGCATATCCTCCAAAATATGATCACTTTTTCTCTGAACACAACAGCCTTGGAAAATGAAATCATTACCTTTCAGAATGACATTCAGATAAAATCCAGGGCAACTGCTGACCTGAAGGCTGAATTCTGCAGCCAATGTTTACAGGACAAATATCCTAACATAAGGAGATGTGCCTTTTGTCTGTCAGCCCTTTTTGGATCAACCTACTTATGTGAATCTACCTTCCTCCACATGAAAACAATAAAGGCCAAATTCAGACACAATGACAGATATCAGCCTGCCTGAGACTTTCATCCAGCTCCTACACCCCTGATTATGAAAAACTATTAGCCTCTTCCCAATGCCATACATACCATTACAGGTAGGAATTGAATTAATATCTCTCTTTTTTTTTTAAATAGAAAATGTGTGTCCACTGAATATCAGTAGCTTTTAATTAACACTGTGCCACAGTGACATGGAGTGGGATTTGGAACTGGTAGATTTCCTGAGGTCGAAGGTGGCAAAAGTAGATCTTGAATGTGAAAACATTGGGCACCCCTGCTCTAGAGACTGTTGTGATTGAAAATCCCAGGAGATCAGCAGTTACAGAAAAATTCCATCCTATCCGGTACCAATAATCATGTCATGGTCAAAATCACTGATTTCACATTTTTTATTAATTCTGGTGTTTGATGTGAACATGAAGCTCCTGGAATGATTTTATGCACTGCCCTGCTGCCGCATGATTGACTGATTACATAATTGCGTGGATAAACAGATGTACAGGTGTTCATAATAATTTGTTCAATAAGTGTATGCGAATAATGAGAAAAGATGCTTGGCAAATACTCATAACATGTTCAAAACTAGTCAAAAACAAAGGGCAAAAGTATCACTTAAAGATATGCTTGAAAGCAAACTTCATAGGTGTAGCATTCCAAAAAATAATCAGACGAGTTGGTGATCAGGCCACTGTAATGTTACAAGCCAACACAAATGGCTACATCCAGTGCATGTTATTACCACTCCTGATGCTCTCCATCACAGCATTGTTCCTGTCTCCAATATCAAAAGACAATGAAAGATAGCTGGCCAAACAAAGCAACCTTCTTCTTCATTTGGCTGCTGCTTTTTAGGGGTTGCCACAGCGGATCATCTTATTCCATATCTTTCTGTCCTCTGCATCTTGCTCTGTCACACCCATCACCTGCATGTCCTCTCTCACCACATCCATAAGCCTCCTTTTTTGGCCTTCCTCTTTTCCTTTTCCTTGGCAGCTCTATCCTTAACGTCCTTCTCCCAATATACTCAGCATCTCTCTTCTGCACATATCCAAACCAATGCAATCTTGCCTCTCTGACTATGTCTCCCAACCGTCCAATGTGAGCTGACCCTCTAATGTACTCATTTCTAATTCTGTCCATCCTCGTCACACCCAGTGCAATTCTTAGCATCCTAAACTCTGCCACCTCCAGCTCTGTCTACTGCTTACTGTTCAGTGCCACCGTCTCCAACCCTTATAATATAGCTGGTCTCACTACCATACTGTAGACCTTCCCTTTCACTCTTGCTGATACCCATCTGTCACAGATTACTCCCGACACTCTTCTACACCTATTCCACCATGTCTGAACTCTCTTTTTCACCTCTCTTCCAGAATCCCCATTACTCTGTACTGTTGATCCCAAGTATTTAAACTCATCCACCTTCACCAACTCTACTCCTTGCATCCTCACCATTCAACTGACCTCCCTCTCATTTACACACATGTATTCTGTCTTGTTCCTACTGACCTTAATTCCTCTCCTCTCCAAAGCATATCTCCATCTCTCCAGGGTAATGATGTAATCCCACCTCCACCTTGAATGCATCCGTCACTCCTACTGCAGACCTTATCACTGTCACACTTCCCTCGTACATATCCTGTGCAACTCTTACATACTTCTCTGCCACTCCCGGCTTCCTCATACAATTCCACAACTCCTCTCGAGGCACCCTGTCATATGCTTTCTCCAGCTCCACAAAGACTCAATGCAACTCCTTCTAGCCTTCTCTATACTTCTCCATCAACATCCTCAGAACAAACATCACATCCGTGGTGCTCTTTCTTGGCATGAAACCATACTGCTGCTTACTAATCATCACCTCACTTATTAACCTAGCTTCCACTACTCTTTCCCATAACTTCATACTGTAGTTCGCCAATTTTTACCCCCCCCCCTACAGTCCTGCACATCCCCCTTATTCTTAAATATCTGCACCAGTACACTTCTTCTCCACTCCTATGGCTTCCTCTCACTCTCCAAGATTCCATTAAACAATCTGGTTAAAATCCCCACTGCCATCTCTCCTAAACACATCCATGCTTCCACAGGTATGTTATCTGGACCAACAGCCTTTCCATTATTCATCCTCTTCATAGCTGTCCTTACTTGCTCCTTGCTAATCTGTTGCACTTCCTGATTTACTATCTCCAAATCATCCAACCTCTTCTCTCTCTCATTCTCTTCATTCATCAGCCTCTCAAAGTACTCTTTCCATCTACTCAACACACTCTCCTCGCTTGTGAGTATGTTTCCATCTTTATCCTTTATTACCCTAACCTGCTGCACATCTTTCCCAGCTTTTTTTCTCAGTCCCCAGAAAAGCAACCAGAAAACCAAAAATAAATAAAAGGCAAATTATTTAATGTTGAAATGTGTTAAAGCATTGCTCAAATGTGCTGAACTCAAAGTGGAATTTGTCAATGGAGTTTATGCTGCATGCTTTTTTTTTAAGTTTTCTCTAATTATTTTTTTTTTCTCTGTTAATTTTTCCACTATTGCATGTTGATAATATCATTTAGGCATGCTGTGTGATTTAATTGATGTCTTTGAACAGAAGAGTGTACCTGCATTATGTTTTTGGAATCATTGATTAGGTGAGAGAAACCATTTGGGGATATAAAAGTTCTCAGATCCCATTGGTTTCTACTTTTGTAAGCCAGAATTACTAGCCAGAACTCTGGGAATCCATTTATAAATTCTATTTCATTTATTTATTTCATTGCTTTACACATTCGGTTTTGTTTCATTAGGTATAGAATCAGTAGAGACTTACAAAACAAATTTAACAATGTAATCTATAATTAAGGACGATCTGTATCAAGTAAGCACATATGGATTTATTTGTGTTTATTATTCTTAATACTCCATTTATCGATTCTCTTTAAAATCATGTAACCACTCTGAGCTACATTTTTTGTATTAAAATGTGCTATTAGTAATAAATGTTCTCGCTCTTGATGTTGTTGTTAGATTACCCAGTGACCGATGACTATTTAACGATGAGTTCGGCTTAAGAATTCACAGTACTTTTCTCTGCCAGTTAAATGAATATCTAAAAAATAAATGATTTGCATTATGTACAATGTTATGACTTTGTAAAATTCAGTCTCAGTGCCTATATTCATTTTAAAGTGAATCATCCAGTCGAAACAACTTCATAGACAAGTATAATGTTCTCTATGCGACACCAACTCTTGCTCTATTTCTTTTGAGCAACATCATCTTTACCGAATATCTTATTAGTGTCAGGTTAGTGTGGCTGGCGATTACCTTATAGTTTTTACTTTGAATTGTATAATGGTATTGTTGACAATAAATTCAGTACTGAGAAGAGTGAGATATGAAATGATGTTGTAGAACTATGTTCAAATCAAACATTGTGCGTGGATATTGAGAAACATTTTAAATTACGAAGCAGATAAAAAAATCACTCGACCACAGATATCTGCAATGATCATTCAAATAATGAATTCAGTCAGTAAGTAGCTGAGAATGGACCCATAAATGAACGGTAGACAGCGTAGCTGCAAGTTAAGCAACCGTGAACCTACATTGATTGCAATAATAAACCGAATGGTGAGATATGTGGTGCAATTCAAGATTTCCAATGCCACTGCTTAAAAAGACTTTCATCGGCCTGCCATTTTAATTAAGTGTTAAATGCAATACATGATTGATTATGAGAGCGCAGATTAACCTGTAGTAGAAATAATAACACAAGTGTATTTGTCAGAATGGAAAATTAACTTTCTGCTGAATGAGTAAACTTTGTTTGGATGCTTGTTTCACATTGAAGTACAACATCCTTACACTGCATTTTATTTAGATTATTTTTTCCATTCAGACATTTTTTGTTCTAGTGATTTTCCACAAAAAACAAAGAAATGACTTCTTTACTCTACATTATATTGTAGTATCTACTAGCTAAGTTACCCAGCCTCACCTGGGAAATTTCGTATAACAATGGGTATCAGTTATGCTGTCGTCAGTTTATCATGTATGTTAGAAATACTATGTAACTAAATGCTTTTCTGTATGCAATATTTGTAGGGGCTGCTAATAAGGGCTATTCAGTCTATGTATAACCGCAATGTGAGCTGTGTTTTTATACTCAGTGAAAACATCAACACTGTTCTCAGACAGGAAAGAAAGGGTGTCCAGTTTGGAGGCCTTAGACATACACCACTGCTGTTTGCAGATGATGTGGTCCTGTTGGTGTTATTGAGCTGTGAACTCCAGCATGCATGCATTTGGACTGCTTGCAACCAAGTGTGACACGGCAGGGATGAGGATTAGCACCTCCAAATCAGGTGCCATGGTCTTAAGTAGGTGGACTCTGTACTCTGAGAGGGAGGTGTGTTACTGCTTCAAGTGGAGGCGTTTAGTTATCTTGAGGTCTTTTTCATGAGATGGGGGAAAAGAAATGGTTATATTAACAGATGAAATGGGGGGAGTGAATGCAGTCATCAGTCACGATACTGATCCATAGTGGTGAAGAAGTAGCTGAGCCAGTAGGCAAAGCTCTCAATTTACCAATCAGTCTATGTTCCTACCCTCAGATCATGGTCATAAGCTATGGGTAATGACTGAAAGGACAAGATCGTGTGAACAAGCAGCTGAAATGAGCTTTCTCTGCAGGGTGGCTTAGAGATAGGGTGAGAAGCACAGACATTTGTGAGAGGCTAGGAGTAGACCCAAATGAGATGGTTCGGGCATCTGATATGGATGTTTCCTGGATGCCCCCCTTTGGAGGTGTATGGGCATGATGAGCTGGGAGAAGACCTCGGCTCGCTTGTAGAATTATATCTCCCAAATGGCCTGAGAATGCTTTGGGATCCCATGGCATGAATTGGCAAGTGTGGCTGGGGAAAGGGATGTATGACCTCACTGCTAAAACTGCTGTCCCTGACAACCTGGTCCCGATTAAGTGGTGGAAAATGAAAGAATATTTCCATATTTTTATTTTTTTTAACAAAGGGCTAATATTACTGGCAATGAGTGTGTTATAGTGGTTAAGGCTTTGCACTTCAGTTACTTAAGTTGTGAGGTCATATTCTGTGACTGACACTGGGTGACTATGAACAAGTCACTTGTGCTTGAGTTGATAAAACAATAGAGAAGCAACCATTTGTGTTTCAAATGTTGTAAATTGCCTTGGATAAAGGAATCAGTCAAATAAAATGTAATAATAATATCAGATCACTGGAACTTCTTACTTTTGAACATGTTATGCACAAATGACTAAAGCATTAGATCAGTTCCTTCTTCTTCTGCTTTTCCTATTGACTTGGCTTTTGTTGATGGTCATTTCAAAACAGTTTTACAGAAAACGGTATTCTTTTGAATTGAAGCAGGTAATCCATAGGAATAATGTGAAATTTGAGTATATTATTATCATTATTAGATGTTTATAATTTTCATTTGTTTATGCTGTTCACTCAAGTACATGATTTCTTTTCATGGTTTTCATCAGTTTTATGTAGTCCCCCTTTAAAAATTGCCAATGTGAATATATATACAAAGCAGTGCTTGAAGTGCGCATTCATAAATGCTGGTACCTTATGTGTTACACTGATGTATTAATCTGAAGAGTGAGGATCATGGAAGATTTTCCCATTATAAATTTAACAATCACTTTCTAATGCTGGGTATACACTGTGTAATTTTAAACCAAATTTGTAGTCGACTGATTTTCTGAGTCAGCCCAAAATTCAGCTTCATCAACCATAGCTTTATGTGCAATATGAAAGGGGTTGCAATGCCAGATGGCATCTTATGATTGGGCTGTGGTATGTTTAGAAAACTTTCTTTTATGTTGAAAAATTTCAGTCAGGTGAAAGTGTAGAGTGAGCAGTCTCATGACCCAATTTTCTGATGTTGCTATCAAATTTCATTGAACATCAATCTCAGTATATTGCACATTGAGTACTGCGATAGCTCATTTTCACATTTTTAATTAACAAAGCTAAATATCACATAGCAATAAAAATACAACTAAATGGCCAATGACAAAAGCATCTTAGGAAATGTTTACCAGAAGTACCCAAAATAAACACAAACAACAGAAAATTACATAGACTAAATACCTCTAATTCTCAAACAGGACTAGAGTGCAGTGATCTTCAGACAGTCAGTTAGTCACTCTCAAACCTGCTAAATCCATGGCAGGGTTATAGGGGCCAGGGCCTGTCCCAGAAATACTAAGTGGAGGGCATAACACAGTCCCAACAGGGAGCAGTCCATCACAGGGCACACTTATTTGGAATTGCTAAATCATCTAACTACATCATCTTTGGGGGATATGTGAGGATAACCAGATTACTAGGAGAATAATCTATACAGGTTTGTAAACTCCACATGGTAACATGTAGGTATTTGATTTGAACCCAGGAGACTAAATCTGTGAAGCAGCAATGACAACTATTGTGTTGCCTTGTCTCCCACATCAAACAGTTCTTTATTCTGCCCACTATCCAGTATCTGTTTCAAAGCTTATATCACATGACTAATGAAGTAGAAGAAGTGGAGGATCTTGAGTTCACAAACTCAATCTCATGTGAATTGTGTTTCCTATTTATGCTTGGTACTGATTTTTCTAAAAATATTTAGTTAACAATATGTTAGCAAACATGCATGCATTTTTCACATTGTGAGCATATGACTGGATAATTGGCTTATGAATTATGCAACACGATTTACATAACATGTTTTGATATGGTTTGCTGTTTCCCAGCATTGGCTACCATAGAGTTATATACAGCAAAAAAAGAAACGTCCCTTTTTCAGGACTGTGTATTTCAACAATAATGTTATAAAAATCCAAATAACTTTACAGATCTTCATTGTAAAGGGTTTAAACAATGTTTTCCATGCATGTTCAATTAACCATAATCAATTAATTAACATGCACCTGTGGAATGGTCGTTAAGACCTTAACAGCTTACAGAAAGTAGGCATTTAAGGTCACAGTTCTAAAAACGCAGGACACTAAAGAGACTTGTCTACCGACTGTGAAAAACACCCAAAGAAAGATGCCCAGGGTCCCTGCTCATCTGCGTGAACGTGCATTAGGCATGCTGCAGGGAGGCATGAGGACTGCTGATGTGACTAGGGCAATAAATTGCCATGTCCGCACTGTGAGACGCTTAAGACAGTGCTACAGGGAGACAGGAAGGACAGCTGATCATCCTCGCAGTGGAAGACCACGTGTAACAACACCTGCACAGGATCGGTACATCCGAATATCACACCTGCGTGACAGGTACAGGATGGCCACAACAACTGCCCGAGTCACACCAGGAACACACAATCCCTCCATCAGTGCTCAGACTGTCCGCAATAGGCTGAGAGAGGCTGGACTGAGGGCTTGTAGGCCTGTTGTAAGGCAGGTCCTTACCAGACATCACCAGCAACAACGCCGCCTATGGGCACAAACCCACCTTCGCTGGACCAGACAGGAGTGGCAAAAAGTGCTCTTCACTGATGAGTCACGGTTTTGTCTTACCAGGGGTGATGGACGGATTCGTGTTTATCGTCGAAGGAATTGAGCACGTCTGGGACCTGTTGGATCGCAGGGTGAGGGCTAGGGCCATTCCCCCCAGAAATGTCCAGGAACTTGCAGGTGCCTTGGTGGAAGAGTGGGGTAACATCTCACAGCAAGAACTGACAAATCTGGTCCAGTCCATGAGGAGGAGATGCACTGCAGTACTTCAAGCAGCTGGTGGCCACACCAGATACTGACTGGTACTTTTGATTTTGAGCCTCCCTTCATTCAGGGACACATTGTGAAACATTTTTAGTTTATGTCTTATGGTGTTGACTCTTTTAGTGTTCATACAAATATTTACACATTAAGTTTACTGAAAGTAAAAACAGTTGAAAGTCAGAGGACGTTTCTTTTTTTGCTGAGTATATGATAAACTTTTTTTTATCTCTGTTCTAAACGAAAACAATAGATTAAAAGTTTTCTGTGGTCATCACTACAAAACACATGGGCTAAGTCATTTATAAAAAATATCACGTTGGCATCTGATCTAGATCCACACTTCTTCAAAGATGGAACTTTTTAAATGCATTAGTAACATTCACAACTGGGATTATCAATTACTGGCTAGTAGACAAATGTACAAGCTTTCCCTTGCACCAAGTCAACCTTGTTGTGATAGCTAATTTGCAGCATGAATTTTGATTGTTACTTCCTGGCTAATCAGTAAAAAGTGTTTGACTGAGTATAGCCACTGTGGATTTTCATAAGAAAAATCTAAGTTTAAATGATTAAGCTTGACAGTTTGCAATATAGTAACACCAGAGTGAATTCTTGAGGATTCCTTTAGCTTGAGCAGATATTAATTTGACCGGTTTGAACTGACGTTTTGTGAATGAGTGGAGATTGGATGAGAGTGTGCAGGAGTGAATGTGTGTATTTGATAAACTGTGAGAGGTCTGTTTGTTTTGTGTGGCTTGTGCTGAGGGGTTGGGGAATTACAGTAGGGTCCAGCCCAAAGAGTATTTACTTTGTGAGAATTTGGCCTTAGATCAAATCTAATTGATTACCCTAATTTATGTGATGGTGCTAATTGAATCAGATTCTTAAGACAGATGCATAAAACAGAATTGCATTACAGTTCCACATACGTTAAATGCAGTATTTGATAAGCCTTAAAACAGGAACAAATTACTGTCCATTACTGATGTTTCTAGGAAAAGGAGAGCTTAGGAATCAATAAGGTGGTAACACACTTTTTAATGGCTTAATATCTGCAATCTCAAGTCAATAATAAATTCACTCCATGATATGAATCCATGAAAAAGGCATCTAAGTAAAAGAAATACCAATACCACTACTGCAATGTAGTACCAATCAATCAAGTAGTACAAGGAAAAGACTTACCAACTGGAATAGATCACACCTAGGTGGCATAGAGTGAAATGAGAGAAACTCATACTGGCAGATGAATGGACACTGTGTATGTCAGTGTGGACAAACATGGGCTACCAGAGGGCAGTATGCCCCATCACTGTCAATGGTGCCCTGATAGTGAAGGAGGGAAATAAATAATTCTGCATGCTTGGAGGAAACTTACAAAACTATCTCAGAACACTCAAGGGATGCAGGTTGATCCCACCAGGGACTTGTGTCTTTCTGCAGAAGACCGAGGGCAGACTTTCCAGAGTAGTCTCTGCTGTCTCACCTTCAAAATAGAGACTAAGGCCACGATGGCAGGAGGCCAGTGAATCCCTCCATGTTTGCAGAAGGAAGCAGAATTTTCCTAACTGGGAAATTTTGGGTCTCTACCCTCAAGACAAAGCTTGGAAGATGCATTTAAGAAGAACAAAATGAAAAACATGAGAACACTCAGTGAAACACTCAAGATTGCTACACGCGGTAAACTGTTATGATGCAGGAATGCTGGGCTGCATCTGCCGGAGATGCGTCACAGGGCAGCAGCAAGGAGAAATAAATAACTCTCTCTCTGATTGGCTACTTTCATCATCCCAAACTGCATTTTCGTCTACGGTTGCTTTGTGTTCTCTCTACAGTACAGTATTGCCATGGAAAAACCATAAAAAAATTGCGGTTTCCACTAACAATTATTAGGTAGGTTCTAAGGAAAAATCCGTGAATGACTACTGTAGTTGCAGGTGTTGTAACAATGCCTGAACATTTCCTACATTCAGAGAATTACAATATGTAATTCTAGTGCAAGCACAATGCTATAAAAGCATGAATACATTTTCAAAATCACTAAAGGCCTTAACCTTAGCTAAAAGTATCAGCTGGAAAAAATTACATTTAACCATAGAATTTACCTGTTTGTCAAAAATAAATTAGTTGTCAAAAGTCACACCAAAGTTCCTAACTGAAGATTTATGATGCATGGCGAGAGATCCAAGAACAATATCAGAGATTCTCAGAATTACTGAGCATCTGAACATCGCAGTCTTGGTTTTGTTATCATTGAGTTTAAGAAAGTTCAATGCCATCCAGGTTTTAATATCATTTTATGGAGAGACTATATTGTCTCGCTCTGCATTGATTTCAATGGGATGTAAATTTAAGTGTCATCAGCATAGCAATGAAAAGAGAAGCCATACTACTTGACAATCTATCCTAAGGGCAGCATGTACAGGTATATCAGAAAGAGAAGTAGCCCAACAATGGAACCCTGAGAAACCCTACAAGTAAGAGGGACTCAAGGGGATGAAAACTCACCTAGGTGAATAGAAAAACTTAAATTGGATATAAACCATTAAAAGGCATTATCTTGGACACCTGCAGCATATTGTTCAAGGCAGGATATTAGAATTGAATGATCCACAATATCCAAAGCTGAGGCAAGATCTAGCAGTACAAGAAGAGCACAATCTCCAGTTTCAGTCATAATCAAAGATGTCTTGGGAAATGGGATAGCCTTATGTAGTAGCTGTTATGCTTTTCATGGGAAAGAGGCAACACATATAATCTGAGGTGACCTGGGGCCTCATGTATAAACGGTGTGTACGAATGTTTCCACGCTCAAATCGTGATGTATAAAACCTAAACTTGGAGTAAAACCACGCACATTTCCACGGTACCTCATACCCTGGCGTACGCAAGTTCTGCGCTTGGTTTTGCAGACCGGTGGCACCCAGCGTCAAAGCAGTGCTACTGTTCCTGTGTGGATACCCTTTCTTTCTTAGATCCACATTCCTGATGCGGCTTTATAAATACACTGAAACTAACTGCATATTGCTTATTAGTGTAATGCATCTGATTGTAATTAACCTGTAACAATATAATGGTCCAGGGAATAACCATAGTATTCCAAATACCATAACTGCTTTAGCGTTGTTACTCTCACTGAACCATCTTTTTCTTCTTTCAGCTGCTCCTGTTAAGGGTTGCCACATCTTTTTCCACATTACTCTCACTGCACCACTCGGAGTATTTATATCACTGTATCTGAGTGTGGAATCACAGCAGCAGCTGATTGGGAAGAGAATTATCGGTATATACCATCAAGCACACACTTCCTCAGCCACGGCAAAATGCTTCAGAGCCTTTCCTGTATGGACCTCGCGGTTCAGAAACAGTTTCATCCCAAGAACTATAAACGCACTTAATCAAGTGCTCCTTATAGGACTGTTTGTACTTATAAGTACAATTACCTCACTGTAAACTTGCGATACAGTATTAATATTGCACAACCTGCGCCACTTTATAAAGTGCATATTTACATATGATGATGATATAATTTTTAAGATGAAATGCAGTAAAATATGTTGATTATATTATACAGATAAAACTTTAACTTGATTTAAATAATCTGTATTGTTAATAATTAAACGCTAGGACACGGTGCCGCAGCGCTAGCTAGTTCACTGATCGATCCTACCTCATGCTGTATTCTTGCTGGGCTGGCACAACACTGGAAGGATAGATGGATGGAATCATTAAACATGTACTACGAAGATATTTCAATGTTCCTTAAAAGTTTTGAAGAATCGTCGTTCTAAGCTTACAGATGGCTTAACATCTATTACAGAGCTGATTGTGTGGCGATTGGGTATTTGGAGAAAGAAAAGTAAGGACAGGAATTGGAGGTTAGTATGTTTGAAAGAGACAGTACTGCCGCAATAAATTATTTCATCGAAGGTCGCGCATGGCGCAGCAAGCATCTTGCGTGAGACATGAACGATCACTGCGCCACCGTGTTCCCATGTTTAATAACATGATTTAACTCCTATCATCATGAAAATGATATCACGTATACAGCTCAGTATTTTAATTATTCAGAGAGTTATAATATTATGAATGTAATGGATTCTGTGTCCTGTCGGAGAAAGAGAAAGCGCGGAAGCATGTAGTGATTCACACACAGAGCACATTGAAGATCAAATACAAAACAAAGCATTTAACGTGCTACTTTAGTTACGATGGGATTTGAGAAACTAGTAAATTAAATGATTTTACGATGAAGTTTATGATGTTCTACTTTAATGACAAAATAAACTATGTGATTAAAGTGAAAATTTTGAGATTAAAGTTGACATTTCGTGCTTTTTTCCCACTGTATGCCTAATTTTTTTTGTCTGTACCCTAATAAGCTTTCATATGACACTCAGACGGTGGGCTACGACTTGCCTTTTCACGGCGACTTTGATATGTGACTTCTTTTTTATTTCGGCACTCTGCGACTTTGTGAACTTGAGCTTTCGAGTTTCTCAGACACTCTGTCACTCGATCAACTTCCTTTTGTTGATTATACCATTGTTTAAACCAATAAATAGTACGTTTTTCCTTGCCTCTACTTGGTATTTGCTGAAATTCTTATATTTTCCCCCATGATTTTCCCATTGTCTTTTCACAGAAGGCTGAGCTTAAGTGCTATTTATATTGGTTTGCATATTCAAAGAGGTGTAATTCTGGGAGGAGTTGGAGCAGGACAGCAGGCGCGTGCACGTGCGTTACTTTTCATGCTGATTGGGATTTATGTAGCGGAAAAACGTGGAAGTTTGCGTATGCACAGATTCCTGCATCTAGATTTTTCTGTGCGTACACACATTCCCGCTTTTGTGCTTACGCCATGTTATAGTGTGAGTTCTACGCACGCCGTTATACATGAGGCCCCTGGAGAGTAAACGTGTGAGGAAGCTGGAAATTTGTAGCCTAAGGTCAGTCCTATCAAATGTCAAAACTAAACCTCAACCTAAAAATCATATCCTTAATTTCAGAAAATAAAATTCAGAAGAGCGCTGAATGACATGCACAGAAAGGCTTTCCTTGGTTTTTCTGTTTCATTTATTGCATTACCCCAGCGGCATCAAAAGTGTGACTTCCAGAACATGGCAGCCAAAGTTGCATCATGACAATGGAAACTCAAAATGGTGACACTCTGGGAAAAAAAAACAACATGGTAATGGAAAAGACACAAAATAATGTTGATAACTTTGTTATCATATAGAGGGAAATAAATGCAAAAATCAGATTTGATGTCTTAAAAAAAGAAAAATAGCCATTTGAAAAGGAAATTAAAATAACCAACCAAAAATGTCAAACACTCTGAAATTATAACAGTAGCACTATTAAGAATGCATTTCATTTATCTTATTTTCAGCTTTAAATGTCACAGGTATTAAGGTGGTAAGTTTGTATTAAGTAGGCCATACGCATGTACAGTAAGCACTCTCTGCTAACATATTTTAAGGTGTGCATTGACCACTTTAGTAGTTTGATAAGATAAGAACAGGTTTGAACAGGGGATTAAGTAGAATTGCTTGCCCAATGCAGGCTGCTCACCATGCATGTCTATCTAGTTGCATAAGCACCAACCATGGTAATCAAATGGTGACGACTGCCTGAGTTTGTCGAAAGCAAAATTTAGACCCAAAGAGATCACAAATAATTCAATTAAAGGGGCTGAATGCACCATCCCATGGGTGGAACCACACCTTAGAGTATCTTTATGAGATCAGAAATGGAGATGGTTAGAGCAGCAGAAGAAAGAACACAGCCACCAGTCCCAGGACAACTGGATTGAAATTTCATCCTGTTTGCCGACTATGTAGAGTTTGTCTGTCAAGCTTGTGTCGGAGTGAATTCTCCTACAAATAGTCCAGTTTACTGCCTCCTCCCAAACACATGCTGGTTATGCTGATAGGTGACCCTCTTTTAACACAGTGTAAGTGTGTGAGTATGTTTTATAAAAGAATGGGTGGTTTCTTCCTTGTTTCTAACACTGCCAGGAAAGACTCAGGTACCATACCACCATGAATGTGAATTCTATGGATTAAGTAAATGGATGAATGAATCCATGGAAAGAGGTCCCTGCAGAAAAACTTTACTGACATCAAGAAACTAATAAACTCCAAGTGCTTTAAATTAACACTACTAGGATTTTACTATACAGTAGTCAAAAGAGACCAAAATTGAAGCATTGGTCAAAATTTTTGTTGTGAGAGAATAGGATACATATAAAAAAGAAAAAACATACTAGGAAATGTGGAAGTGGATCTTTGATGGCTTTGTGCTCTTTTCTTGCCACTGGTCTTAAGGCCCTACTTAAGACCATTGTCTTCATAAACTCTGCTGGCCATCACTATCAAAAATCTTTGACTTAGTCATTGATGAAATCTACGATACCCTAATGAAGATAAACATACCAAAATCAAATAAAAACACTTTGCCTAAAACAACATAATTTTTTCACAGCAGCCATCTCTGTCTTCAGTCTCAATCCTAAATAAAAAACTATGGTGTGGTCTCATATACAAAGTGAGACACAAAAATAACCGGACTGGGCTTGGGGCTTTCCTGAATCATAGAAATATATCCCCTCCTACACGCTCTCACAAACCGTCGACTGACTAGGTATATCCTGTGAACAGCCCAGTCAGTAGCTGCCACTATAATGTCGGGTGAAAAAATTGAACAGCGAATCAACATCAAATTTCTTGCGAAATTGAACAAAATGGCCACAGAAACTTATGAAATGATAATGACATAGTAAATTCGTCATTAGATACACTGCTGTAGTTAAACCCCTACTTAAGAAACATAATCTCAACCCCTTGGCTCTTGAAAATTTTAGACCCATCTCTAACCTGCCTTTCTTAAGTAAAATTCTGGAGAAGGCAGTCATTATGCAGTTAAATGACCACCTCAATAAACATGCTATTCTTGATAAATTTCAGTTGGGTTTTAGAACAAATCACAGCCCAGAAACTGCACTCGTTAAAGTAGTAAATGATTTGCGGGTAAATGCAGACAGGCCATTTATCTGTTCTCATCCTCTTAGATCTGAGTGCTGCATTTGACACCATTGATCATAATATTCATAGAAATCACCTTAGTCAATGTGTGGGCCTCTCTGGCAGTGTCTTAAATTAGTTTGAATCCTACCTAGCAGGGAGAAAATTTTTTGTTAGTTGTGGTAATTACAACTCAAAGACACATGATATCCGATATGGTGTTCCACAAGGCTCTACCCTAGGTCCGCTGCTCTTCTCAATCTACATGCTTCCGTTAGGTCAGATTATCTCAGGGCACAACATGAGCTACCACAGCTATGCTGATGACACACATATCAATAGCACCTGATGACCCCGATTCTCTTGATTCACTAACACAATGTCTGACTTGTATCTCAGAATGGATGAATAGTAATTTTCTCAAGTTAAATAAAGAGAAAACTGAAATCTTAGTGATTGGCAATAATGGATACAATGAGGCTATTAGAAATAAACTGGATACATTAGGATTAAAAGTCAAGACAGATGTAAAAAAACTTTGGGGTAACTGTTGACTGTAATCTAAATTTTAAATCTCATATTAATCAGATCACTAGGACAGCATTTTTTCACTTAAGAAACATAGCTAAAGTTAGACCTCTTAAATCATTGAAAGATGCTGAGAAATTAGTTCATGCGTTTGTTTTCAGTCGACTAGATTACTGTAACGAACTCCTCTCAGGGCTACCCAAAAAAGACATAAATCTTTTGCAACTACTAGAATCCTAATTAGAAAAAGAAAATCTGAGCACATCTCTCCAGTTTTGATGTCACTAGACTGGTTACCTGTGTCATTCAGGATTGACTTTAAAATTCTGCTTATGGTTTATAAAGCCTTAAATAATCTCACCCCATCTTATGTATCGGAATGTCTGACACCTTATATTTCATATCGTAACCTCAGATCCTCAAATGAGTGTCTCCTTAGAATTCCAAGAACAAAACTTAAAAGTGGTGAGGCGGCCTTCTGCTGTTATGCACCTAAAATCTGGAATAGCCTGCCAATAGGAATTCGCCAGGCTAATACAGTGGAGCACTTTAAAAAACTGCTGAAAACACATTACTTTAACATGGCCTTCTCATAACTTCACTGTAATTAAAATCCTGATACTCTGTATATCCAACTCATTATAACTATTCATGATTGCTCTAAAATCTGTACTAACCCCTACTCTCTCTTCTGTTTCCTTTTCCAGTATCCTTTTGGTGGTGGCTCAAAGCACCGTGATGTTCCAACAATGATGGATGGATTAAAAACCAGAAGTCTGTATGACCATCAACATCAAGTGACTCCGTGAGAACCCTAAATAAAAAGAGGACTATTTTAGGTAGAATGCCCAGAGGGGACTGGGCAGTCCCGTGGCCTGGAACCCCTGCAGATTTTATTTTTTTTCTCCAGCCGTCTGGAGTTTTTTTTTTTGTTTTTTCTGTCCACCCTGGCCATCGGACCTTACTTCTTTTCTATGTTAATAATGTTGTCTTATTTAAATTTCTTATTTTTCTTTTCTTCATTATGTAAAGCACTTTGAGCTACTTTTTGTATGAAAATGTGCTATATAAATAAATGTTGTTGTTGTTGTTGATAAAAACAGTGTACAGTGATAACAGTTTGTCTCACACACAGGTTTTTGAGTGGCACAAATGTTTCAAGGATGGACAAGAAAATGTGGAAGATGTTCAGTGCCCAGGTTGAGGGTTTTGGTGCTTCACCAAGACAACGGTCCTGCGCACAATGCTTTTTCCATAAAGCAGTTTTTCACTGACAGAAACATTCCTGTCCTCGATCATCCTACCTGTTTGCCCAATTTAGCTCCCTGTGATTTTTACTTGTTCTCGAAAATCAAAAGTGACCTGAAGGGAACACATTTTTCTTCAATGGATGAAGTGAAGACAGAAGCGGCAAGCCTGTTGAAGTGCCTCAAGCAAGAAGACTTCCAGCACTGTTTCAATCAGTGGAAGATACGTATGGAGTGGTGCAGAAATCGGGAGGGGGAATATATAGAAGGTGACCATGTTTAGAATACTGTAATTCATCAATAAATATGGATTTTTTTTACCAATCCGGTTATTTTTGTGTCTCATTTCATATGTAAACCTAACTAATTTTTGTAAAGTGGAATGGCCTACGATCCCCCCGAATGTGTTCTCAGCTTTACTAAATGTTATAAGAAAAGGTCTTGTGCCACTGTTCTATGCCAGTGGAGGGAGCACCAAGTGTTAAGGCACCCAATAATCATAACATTTGTGTTTTTAATATTGTAGATTTCACATTTTTAGGTAAAAAATACAGCATTCTCAAACTCACTTAATCTAAAATAGGGTCTTAGGGTTACTGAATCTACTCTGGCAGCACTGATCACAAGACAGGAATAAGCTGTGGGCATGTCACATATCTATGAAAGGACCCGCTGTGAAAGAAATAAACAAGAGAACCACTGTAAAGAGTTGAGGAATCCACTCGGTATACTCTGAAAGCAAACTTTTGAGAACAAAAGAGTAGTGAGCCATTATCTTATCTGCTAAAAAAAATGAAAGCTTGGGTTTATATAGGAAGAAAACAGGAAGGGTGGGATCTCAGGCGGAAATGAGGTCTGCAGGAGGGTGTGACGAAGAGGCCGAAGTAGGTGGAGTCTTAATTGGCTTTTCCTTTTGGTGGTCTGTGTGAGAGGGTAAAAAGGTGTTAGTGCCATTCATCAACCCCTGCCTCTGTACCTTACTCCCAGTTAAGTCCTTAGACTGCCTCTAAAGCGCACATGTATGACATGGCTTATGCACCCTTCCTCACTTACATTCCCATTATCTGGAGTCACCAGATAACCTAACACATGCATCTTTGAGGATATTATTATTACTATTATTTTACTAATTCTAGAACTCTCTGTATGTATATACACACACACATACAAATGAGATATTTGACCGAATGTCTGTCGATCTTATTTCTTTGATTGTTGTCAAATGTGTTTAGGTAGACTGGTTATGCAGAATAATTTTAAAATTACCCCCTCCCCAAGAAACTGGAGCCATAAGGGAGAGGGTTAGCTGTCAGATATGTGTCCCTGAATTTAATGAGATGCACATTTAATGGTGTCCAGCAGGGGCAGAATAATGCAATAGTCTTACCTCTTAAAGGGCCAGATGCAGGGTGGCAGATCGCTCAGGTGAATATACAGCCAAACCCTCCTCTTGTTCATGAGACAGGTTAGTGGATGAGGTTAAAGGTTAATGGGCTTGGCATTTTGATTTGAGGATATTTTAAAAATATGCTTTAATGGGAGAGATGTTGACACTGTCTTGTGGATTCGCTCTATTCCTTTGTAGAAAAAAAAAAATTGCAAGGAATGGAAATTGGGAAGTGTGTGTGTCCTGATATTGTGCCAGCAGGCACCCTGCAGCAATACATTTATCCCTTAAGGATGGGCATGCACAGTTTCTTTATGGAAAAGAAAAAGTAAATTAAATGTACAAGCCAATCTAATTGCCTGTTTGCACACACTGTTACAAAACGACCGAGTTGTACAGGCATGCTAATGAACAGTTCTTGCCTCATTATCACATTTTACAAACACTGGTAAAGCTTTCAGCAGGAACATTATCAGGAAACCAAAATTTAAAGATTGCATTTTCATTATATGACTAATTCAGCACTTAGGTTTCTTTGTTGTTCTTTTACTTCACACAATTTATACTCATTGGTTTGTATGACTTTTGTGTTTTTTTCACATCATTATTATAATATGAACTAATGCTGCTGAGTAGGTTTTTCAAAGGCAGGACAACGTGTGCCAATTTGCATTTTCTACATTTACAGATAGAACAAAATTACCTTTACTTATTATATGATGCTTTTATTTAAAATGACTTACACCTCAGCACTGAATATTTAAAGACAATACAGTTTATAATCGCTTAAACATGAAGAGTATTACAATTTCATTCTTGAATAGTTTCAAAGGTAAATGTGAAAGACATGCTGCAGTCATGGAGGGGCTGAATTTTAGCTTCCCTTAAATTTTAGCTTCACTTTACCAAATTAAAGGGAGCTAGTTGTACTTACCTATGTGAGACTTCCTTTGTGGTCAGGCATTAGAGTAAGGCTGCAAGAAGAGCAGACGAGAAGAAGGGCAACTGGCATACTCAACCTCAGTCAATCAATAGTCTTCATCTTAAAGCCTGGTGAAGGAAAATCTGTGGCTTGATTTGCTACTTGGACATTATGATAAAACAGATACAACAGATAGATAAAGATAGAATGTAAAAGAATGATGTGCAATACAAAAAGAAAACTTCCATAAAAAACCACAACATGATAGCATCAGGGTTAGCCACCTCACAGCTTTAAGAGGCAGGGTGTGATTGTTGGTCTTTACTGAGTTTGTACTGTGGACGACGAATGTTTTCTTTGTTCCCTTGTACTAATTCATTGTC
>JANRMT010062861.1:46233718-46325356 GCA_026402145.1 Polypterus bichir lapradei | reverse complement strand
TATATATGACAGCAACACTCATCACTCACAACAGTGACAAAACAATTACATTGACAATCATGTTACGTTATTTTCAAAATGTTTCCTTTTCTTTTTCATTGCTTCTTTAACACATTACTTCTCCGCTGCGAAGCGCGGGTATTCTGCTAGTGAGACTATATATGAGACACAGAATTTCAGACAGCAGCAGCAACATATAAACAGAAATTCAGATAGCAGCAGAAACATAAAAATCAAGGAGAGTTTCACAGGATAGAGACTTACAGGACAGATAATATAGCCAATCAATCAATCAATAAGTAAGTAAGTAAGTGAATGGATGAATGAAAAACTTAACGAGTACATTAGATTGAAGCATTGAACTGCCTAATAGCAGTGGGCAGAAAAGACCTCAGAGGCGCTTCTTAGCACACCATGGTGGAATGAGCCTGTGGCTAAAAATGCTTCAAGATAGCATCTCCTGGAGGGGATGGAGGGGATTTTTCATGATGGCATCCCGTTTTGTCACAATCTCATTTTCCACAACAGCTTCTAGTGAGTCCATGGTTCATTCTATGATGGAGCACTCTTTCCTGATAGGTTTGTTCAGACATTGAACTTCTTTTGAGCTCAGGTTGCTTCCCCATGAGACTGCAGCGTAGAACAACACAATGGATACTACGGACTGATAGAACATTTCCAGTAGCTTGCTGCACACATCAAAACACCTGAGTCCCTTTAGGAATTCCAGTCTGCTCTGGCCCTTCTTGTGCAGAGCCACTGTGTTGTCAGACCAGTTCAGTTCGTTGGTCATATGAACCCCCAGGGATTTGTAACTCTCACCACTTCTATGTCCTCCCCCTGAATTGTGACTGGTCTCAGAGGCTTTTAGGGTTTCTGTCTACAAATATTACAATGTAGTGTATATTACGAGATTTTATTATAAATTGTAATTTTAATATAAATCAATTATTCAAAAAGACTTATCTTTTCAGGAACAGTATGTCACCAATAGCTTAATGGCCCTAACAGAATAAAGTCATTAAATGTTAAGGGCAGGACAGAACGACTAGACATCTGCTTCAGTTGTGCACAGGAAAACTGACGTTTTGCTACATAATGTTCTGAGGTTTTCCAGGTAAAGCAGACAGATGTTTCAAATTAAGTTTCTGCTGCTAGAGAGTGGGGATGTGTTTCATGTTGATTAGCACATGCAAGCAAGAATTTCATTTTACTCTGGGGTTAGGGTTGAATCTTGTTTTCCTTTGTATTTAATTTTTTCCTTTGTTTTTTATGTATTGATTGTGAAGTAAATTATTGCATCTTTTATGTTACTGTTATTATTTGTATTGAGTAGCATACCATTGTAATGTTCTGCTTTTTATTAATTAAATAAAATAAAAAAATAAATTTCACCAACAAAAACTACCCAATAAACTTGTATGGTGTAGTGTAAAGAGCTGTGTAACATGTTTTGATGGGATACTACATGATGTAATTCAGATTTGGTTACACTTTTATGTGTCTGATTTGGTTCTTTCTGATTCTCTTATACTGCCTTCCAGTTAATTATATTAATTATATTGATTTGCCATTATTAAATCCTTCCTTTTTCTTTCTCTTCTTAATGTCTGCAGTAACACTTGATCTAACTCGGACTAGACTTGTCGTTGCATGCTATAAGAAGGATCTCTTTTCAGACATATTCAAATTAAATTGTTATCATATCCCTGTGGAATGATCCTTTTTAGAATGCAGCTGACCCAACACAGTTGGAATTTAGGCCATCCATATTTATATAAATATTTTTTTTTTATTCTGAATGATCTTTTACTGGTTATATTTTAACATTATCGTTTCTATTTATTTTTTACTGTATTTATAATTATTACATAACTCATACGTGGAAGTGTGCTTGCTAATAATAAACTGAATTGAATCTGCTTCCACCTATGATGCTTACTGAAGTGAACTGTGTTTTTCGTGTGCCTAATAAATCAGTTAATTAATACATTGATCAGCTGGCAGTAAAAATAAAATATTTCATTAATAATCAATTGCGACTGTATTTTCTGTTTTGAATGCAGCCGTTGCTTTGCTATGGCTTTGATGAAGACATATCGGCATCAGGATCACTCTTATTCTTACAAGGTAATGAAATATTGGATTGCATTTGACTGCATGGTTTGGTTTGCTCTTTGTCTTTGGTGATTATTTTAATATATTTCTCTTAGTTGGTGTGCACTTCACTGAAATTCTAAGGATGAAAATGAGCATTCAGAATTTAATTAAATACCCTGTGCAGTAGGTGCAACTTCTTTAATGAGTGCTAGGATAATGCCTTTTTTTTCTCTTCACCAAGTGTTAAGAAGACCTTAGCATCACAGGCAAACAGAATGGTTTTGAGAAATGAAATGTCATCACAATGAAGAATTGTTTGGGGAAAGGTGGGGGTGCGAGAAAGGAAATGTGCAGGCAGCAACACTCGGTTCTACTGTCAGGCAGCAGGCTTATTTGTAAAATAAATAACAACAGCTAGGTTGCAGCTCTTCAATAATCCAGGCTACCCAGCCTCCGATACTGTCTCAGCTGACAGAAATATAAATAACCCAAATTATATAAACAAAAGAAATATGACTGACCCAAGCAGAAGCCAAAAAAAAAAAGATTTTCAAACTTAGATGAAATGTTGAAGTCGCTCTAAACATTCTACTTGCTCTTCTGCAGCCAGTTGATAAAACTTCTAGATGCTGCTTATTTCCATTCAGATGTGCAAGGAATAATGAATGTTGCCATTCAGTTGGCTAATTACTTTATAAAATTTTAATACAGTGAATGTACTGTTTTAGTGCTTTGTAAGAAATCTACACTGAGTGTCTGATGCTGATAACTGATGGAGAACGTCTCTCTTTTCCAGTGCCTGAAAGTTTTTGAAAGGAAATAATACAAAAACGGATAGGACCTTGTGCTCTCCTCTATCCCTATGCACTGTAACCTACAAGCAGGACTGTCCAGGCACATTGTAACTCCCCTCCCACCCCATGTAGTGTGCTGAAGTGTGGCACCTTCAGGGACTAATTTGTAGGGTGCACAGGGGAAGGATTTGGGTGTAACATAGGCACTTACTCATTTTGTTTTTCTACCCTAAGAACCAAAAACAATGTCCTGGTTAATGACAAATGACCCTCTTCCAGTCCTCTGCCGTACACAACCTCCATGTCAAAAGGTCACCGGCATTTGGTGCTAAGATTTGCACTGGGTGTGACGAGGATGAGCAGGATTAGAAACAAGTACATTAGAGGGTCAGCTCAATTTGGATGGTTGAGAGACAAAGTGAGAAAGGCGAGGTTGCATTGGTTTGGACTTGTGCAGAGGAGAGATGCAGAGTATATTGGGAGAAGGATGTTAATGATAAAGCTGCCAGGCAAGAGAAAAAGAGGAAGGCCTAAGAGAAGGTTTATGGATGTGGTGAGAGAGGACATGCAGGTGATGGGTGTAACAGAGCAAGATGCAGAGGACAGAAAGATATGGAAGAAGATGATCTGTTGTGGCAACCCCTAACAGAAGCTAAACTATTCCAATATCTCATCCAGATGTTTCTTAAAGGTTGTTAAAGTACTTCAACTACATTTCTTGGTAGCTTGTTCCAGATTCCCACAACTCTTTGCATAAAGAGTGTTTCCTGGCTTCAGTTTTCCCCTTAATTTCCACTGATGTCCTAGAGTACGTGATTAACCCTTATGCTGAAAGAATGTTGCTGGATCTACTGTACTGATGGCTTAGAGTAAGCGTGTCCAACTTCGCTCCTGGAGGACAGGTGGCAACAGGTTTTCATTCTAACCATCATCTTAATTAGTGACCAGCTTTTGCTGCTAATTAACTTCTTTTGCCTTCATTTTAATTAACTTGACTTAGGCCACATAGTTGCTTCTTTTTTCTTAAGTAGCAGCCAAACATTAATGAGACACAAAACAAGCTGCCACATGACCAACTCACCTGGCCCCATCTTGGTAAGGTGACATGACCTCTCAGGTCACCAAAACATTTTGACGGTGTTTATAGAAAAAACAGAAAATCAACAGTTTTGGAACTTGAGGACTGGAGTTCGACACCCCTGCCTTAGTTGTTTGTTTTTCCTTAATGTGCAGCCAAACAATAATGAGACACAAAATATGGCGCCACATGACCAACTAACCTAAAAATAAAGAAAGGTGAAGCGCTCGTTCATGTTGGTCTGCTTAGGTCACCAAAACATCTTGATGGTGGTCTTGGAAAAAACAGAAAATCAACAGTCTACTGTGGCAGAATGAGAGTAGCAATAAGCCATGGAATTAAATAACGGGTTTGATGAAAAGCAAGAATCAGCTTCTCATTAAGAAACAGGTTGGAGAGAAATTGGCTGGAGTTTGAAGCCCCAATTTTGCTGGTCATCTGTTGGCTCGTTTCACATCTCATTTCTGTTTTAACTGTCATTTAATGAAGAAAATAATTCAGAGTACTGAATACTTAAAAATAAGATTATTAAAATTAAAGGAAAAGAAGTTAATTAGCAGTGAAATGTGGTCACTGATTAGGAATGGGGTTAGAATGATAACCTGCAGCAACTGCGGACCTCCAGGTCCAGAGTTCGACACCCCTGCCTTAGAGAATTTTAAATACTAGGATTAGGTCCTCTGCCTGAGACTAAACAGGTTTAATTCTCTGAGTTTGTCAGAGTAAGTCATGTCCTTAAGTCCTGAGATACATCTGGTTTTCTCCTCTGCACAGCTTCAAGTGCTGCTATGTCTTTCTTGTGCCGTGGCAAACAGAACTGCACAGAATACTCCAGATGTGTTCTTACTAGTGCATTACATAGTTTAAGTATAATGTCCCTTGAATTATAATCAACAGTTTATATGATATAACCTAACATTTTGTTTGTCATTTTAATTGCTTTTAGTTGTTTTTGTACATTGCTGATAATGAAGGCCAGCAGAAAAAAAACATTTGTGTCAAATTATTGAGAGAAGACAAGAGAGGCAAGAGTATACTGTATACTATAATGCGGAAACTGCAACAACTCTATCCAAAGTCGCAGCTTTGCTGCTGTCAGTCTAAATGCACACATCAAAACTGGTGGCATACAATCTTTATTAGATCGTTCAATGACCACCACTGCTGCACAGTCTCTGCAAACATCATTTCACTTGCAAAAGACTGCAGCCTGAGAAGAAAAGAACAACATACAAGCAACCAACATTATGGTATATTGCACCTGGTATTGGCTGTAACACCTTATTGGAATTGGTCTTTTTGGAATAAATAAACCATCAATGAGCCAGTGTATTTGGAAAGTGTGTTGTGCTCTCCAATCAGCTCTGCAGGAGACATACATCAGGCTCCTACAAGGGAAGCAATTCAGTGTGGTGGTGCCATTGATGGCTCATGTATTCCTGCCACTGGCCCAAAAATAATTTAACATGGATTAATACAACCAAAAAGGATGCCACTCAATTTAACTTCAGGCTATAACTGATCATTTTCTATACAGGTGTGAGGAGCTGAAGGCTGACATATGTGGCTTAGCAAGAAAAAAATATTTCTTAATGCTTTAAAACAAAACACTGAATGGAAAGCATAAATCAAACGTAATTTATTCAAACAAATAATGTGAAACAGTTATAGTACTATTGTGTCCATTTCATAATGCCCTGCTTATTTATTGTGCTTCTTCCAAGTCCAGGAGCATTGATGAATAATGGCTAGTAAGACAAGCTTTTACCACTTGTGATAGCAGCTTTGGATAAACATGAGTTGTCCACTGGATGGAATATATGCAAATAAATGTGTGAGCTGGTTGTTTCTGAATCTTTTGCACAACAACCTTCCTGCTTAATCAAGAAATTATTGTTGATTAAATTGTTTGTTCACCATGATCATTTGCTGTGAAGCCAACAGGTTCCCAAATAGAAGTGCCTGGTTTCTTCTTAACCACCTATTCACCCATCTATGTTTTTCTGTATTAAACAAGGTATTTTATTACCGGTAACTTGTCATACTGCATGGCTATTAACAAAGAGGGCATCCTGTGGCCAAACTGCAGAAAAGCAATAACAGCTTACTCAGTGAAAATTGTGATTCCATTAGTCCCTCCATTCCCAGCTCCCAATGACATTGTCTACCAGTGATGCTGAAGTGGATGATTGATCAATCTGAGACTTTTACACAATGCCCAACCCTATTTGATAGACTAACACATAAGACATTTAACATTTACATTTATTTCCTTAGATGACTGTTTTATCCAAAGGAACTTACAAAAGGGGTAAACATAACCGAGTAAACCTCAGTCTGGGGGACTGTTCAGGAACAAGTGTTACAGGATAAGGTTATAAAATTGATCATCACCAGTGAAGAGCTAATAGCTAATGTCTACCTAATAGCTAATCTATTCCACAAAAGCATCTTCAAATGCTTCTTAAACACATTGAGGGAATCATAGTTTCAAATGGAGGTGGACAGCTCATTCCACCCGGTAGGGGATACACATGAAAAGAGTTTGGATTGAGATTTGATGCCACACAGAGGTGGGATCACCAGACATCATTCATCAGCAGACTAGAATAGTTGAGAAGAAGCATAGGACCTCACATGTGTCTCCATATATACCCATTGACTACTCTGTAAACTAGCATCAAGGATTTGAACTTAATATGTGCTGCAACAGAGAGCCACTGTAGTGAACTGAAAAGAGGAGTCTCATGTGCCTGCTTCAGCTGGTTGAACACCAGATGTGTCACTGCATTTTGAATCATCTGCAATTGTTTGGTGACACATTCCTGTACTCCTGCCAGCAGAGAGGTGCAGTACTCCAGACGTGACAAGATCAAAGCCTGGACCAGGAGTTGTGCTGCATATTCGGTCAGATGCAGTCTGATCTTGTGTCCCTGAAAGACAGCTGGTCATTGATCACCACCCTAGGGTTGTGGACAGACTGGCGGATGTTAGTGATAATATGCTAATCTGAATAGAGAAGGTTTGCTGATTTGACAGACAAGCTGGGATAACACATTGCCACGTTGAGATGGAGATGGTGTTTCTTCATGCAGGTTGCAATACCATTGACACATGCAGAGATTCTAGTTGATACCATGTGGTCTTATTAGGGTAACAACAGGTACAGCTGCATATCATCAGCATAGCACTGAAAAAATATGGCACATGATGATAGTGACGCTTACTATCAGTGGCAGCTTTCCCGGTGGCCTGCTGCCTGCCTGGCCTGGCATTCAGAGCAACCAGTGAAATAAACAAATGGTGAAATTATTTAATGTTATTATACTCTGTAGTGGGCACAAATCATTTCAGTTTAACATTGGAGGGTTTCTTTTCTGTTTTCTGATTGGATGGTTTCTTGTTTTTGTTCAAATCAAATTTTGTCTTCACGTGCGTCTCGTGCTCTGACATTTAAACCTTAATGCTATGATGAGAGAGTGACTGAATAGGCTACATGAAATGTTTCACAGTTTTTTGTTTACTAAGTTCATTCTTTAAAAAATGCTGTGACACTGAGACAGTTTTTGAGTCTTTTGTCTATTGAAGAAATTTAAAGTGGTCGTTTTTGACCAACCCTTCAAACATTGCGGAAGAGTATTCAGCATTACCATTCAGACACTGACAGCGGCTCAGCTGTGGAGATTCCAGACTCACAGTTGAAACTGAAGACATAATCTATGCATTGTGAATTCCACTGACAACTACTTTTTGTGGTTCAGCGCTTTTTGCACATTTGTTTTGATATAAATATTATAGAACTACATGGTTTATTTATTTATGAAGTGTTTACATTTATGAAGTGTTCCACGCTTTATCAGAGGTTGTCTTGAGACTAATATTTAAGAGTGAAATGTATGTGTAAAAGCTGAATCTACTGTGTCCTCATTCATAAAAAAATTCCAAGACAAAATGGTGTTTGTTGGTTTTTTGAGTCTGTGCCCGGCAAGGAAACTGATGTATATTGTGTGTGGCCTGGATCAGACTTGGGATTCCCAGCCTGAATAAGCTTCCCAGTCTGGCCCTGGGGCCTAGTGAGGAGGTGTATAGAGAGAGGAGGACAGGACCCACCACCGATTCTTTGGGCACCTCATGCTTGCCTGGTGCACTCTTCTGCCAGGACACATGATAGGATCTGCCCAAGAGGTAGTACTCAACCCACCTGATGCCATGGTCAGAGTGGGTGGCAAGGATGATATGTTGCCTTATACTGTCATTTTCTAATGTAAACAAGGGATGACAACTAAAATTAAATGATATTTTGTTTTGTATTCTTTAACAACATACAATGATAATGAATTGACTACTCTACCTTTATAAGCACACTGCTGAACTTTTTGGAGGCATTAATTATAAAAGAATGACATAATTTAAAAAAAGAAAAAAAAACTTGAATAGAAGTCATGGGAGATTATACTCTCAGTCATTAATTTGTCAGTGAAGCTGAATACGGAATATTACAAGCAATAATGGTCATGTAGAAAATGTAGTGGCTATAGTTGCTGTGCATGGATGACCAAGCCAAGTGCCTCACAGGAATAAAGGAATGTCCTACACAGCTTTAACAAATTCTTACAGAAATCAATAAAGTTGATTTAAGTTAAATCATAAATACCGTTGGAAATTAAGGGACCATGTACACAAAACAGAATCTAGAAAGTTCTACTTCATCCAGCACGATGTGAGTCCTGTTGCTACCAGCTTTTAAAAATGGATTGGATGAGATTTTCTAAGAACTGTGCTGTACTTTTTGTTTGTCAAATGTCTCTTTTTTTTCATTTCGCTTCTCTGGAATATTTCTATGCCTGTACATCCCTGACATTGTTTTTAGTGCTGAGGCTCTCTTTTCACTGACATTGTCAGTAATGTTAATTAGCTTACAGGCTTTAAGTGACATAAGTGGAGTTTCGAGCACACCACAAGAAGCTTAAATGTTATGAAGATTACAAACAAGAAACAAACAAGAAAATGGCCTACTGTTATGCTCTGGGCATCGTAATCTTTAAAAAAAGAGTGATACTGTGATAGCACATACATTCGCTAACTCAGCTGACAACACAGGATGCATGGAGGTCCTTTTTCATCACATTACTCACAGAACAGAACTACACATTTTACTCACAGTCACACAGTTCAACTGAACCTCCTTATGACTCTCTCACAGAGAGCATTTCAAAACAAAAGGCCAAACAATGCTATCACATCTAGAGCAGTGGTCTGCAAAGTTGTTGTGGCTGCAGGTTTTTCTCTCCAGCCCAATTTCTTAAAAAGAAATCAGTCATCACTGTTGATTCAATTATTCCTTAAACAACATTTTAAGATTCCCACTTTTAATTGCTTATCTTAGTTTGAAATAGCTGTATTTACTGTTTTAATTACTCCTTATTAGTAATAAAATAAATGCAGAGGACAGAAAGGTATGGAAGAAGATGGTCCACTTTGGTGACCCCTAACGGGAACAGCCGAAAGAAGAAGAAGAAGAAGAAGAAGAAGTAAAATAAATGGCAAAGGAACTAGCAGTTCTCCACCAAACTTGTTTCAATTTACGCCTGTGTGCATTCGCCACGAACTGTTCAATTTATTAAAATATCTGGAACAAAACTAAAGAGAAAAAAGTGAAGGACTGAGAAATACTAATCTGTTTCAGGCTACAAATTATTTGGATGATGTTCTTGAAAAGGAAAAATTCTATGATATAAGAGTGACCTGAAACGACAGAATGAAAACGCAAACAAGCCATAAAATTAAATAGCATCTCTCATTGGAAAGGATTGCTTTACAATTCAGTAGGAAAAATAAGCTGCAGTCAATATGGTCTTCGCGGACCGAGTTTGCAGACCCCTCCTCTAGACCTGATGTTTAACAACAGCAAAATCAACATTTATTTATATAGCATGTTTTCCTACAAATGATGTAGCTCAAAGTGCTTAACAAGATGAAGAAAGAAAAAAGAGGCAAAACTAAGTAACAAAGAATAAAGTAAGGTCTGATGGCCAGGGAAGACAGAAAAAACAAAAAAAAAACTCCAGAGGGCTGGAGAAAAAAACAAAATCTGCAGGGGTCCCGAGGCCACGAGACCACCCAGCCCCCACTAGGCAATTGTGTTATCAGATTACCTAATGAAAAAGGTATCAACTAATCTCTTAGGTTCCTATCTTAGTGGGGTAGATGAAGAAATGTCAGACTAGCTATGAGTCTGTTATCTGTAACCTCATACCTGTTTTACTGTCTGTGTTGTACCACTTGCATTCAACCATAGGGACCGTTAACAGCAGGCTGTTTGCCGACTGTCTTTATTTACAAACCTTTACTTCGACAGTTTTACCACAGAGGGACTCACCGAGTGTCCTGAACTGTCCTTAAGTAACCACAGCTAGGCTCACTAGTAGTAAGCAGACAAAAGCATTGATCTATAAACTTTTACTTGTAAATTATATTTATTTGCTTTAAGCCCATATATATAAGCTCAGATATTTGGAGATACAGACTCATACAACCTGGGTGCTTTAAATTGTCATTCAGTCCAAGCAGAAGTAGTAAGATGCTGATGTTCATTCCACTCCCATGTCTTTTGAGACCTGGTGTTTCCTGTCTTGCTATATGGTTGTGAGACATGGACGCTATCCAGTGACCTGAGACAAAGACTGGACTACTTTGGCACTGTGTCCCTCCGGAAAATCCTTGGGTACCCTTGGTTTGACTTTGTGGCCAGAATGAGGCACATTACCTGCATTGTGAGGGAGCATCAGATACGGCCATGAGGAGCGATTCCCCGAGGGTGTTCCAGCTCGTAGGATCCTCGCTGTTGAGGGCCCGAGAGGCTGGACCAGGCCAAGGGGTCACCCATGTAACACATGACTGGGACAGACAGAAGGTCATTTCTGGAGGGTGTGACTGGACCTGGCGGTTGTACAACTGGGATTCCGAGTTGTTTCGTTGTGTGGTGGGTGCAGCAACACGCTGTACCAGTGCATGCTCCCCACCTTGACTTGTCCAGCCGCTGAGGGTGGGGACTCTACCCCACTTCTTGTCCAAACAGCAGAAAAACACACATCAGTACCGGGGCATACTGGCATTATCTTTTGCAGTTTGTCATAGTACAGTAAATGCTTCAGACACTGTTATCAAAGCTCAAAGCTGGTTCTCTGAGACTTCCAGCTAAGCAAACACAAGTACACAATAGTAAAAAAAATCCTCTAAAATCCTGCTTTGTGGTTCAACTTTCCCAGTATGTATTGTGTTTGCACTTGACAAGACTACAGACTAGAAACAAGACAGCGGTTCCCAACCTTTTCCATGTCCCACATCTCTAGAAAATGTTTGATTTATCTTCGCAGCCCCAACAAAAGGAATATCACCTTTTAAGATGAATTCAAATTTCTGTTTTTTGAACCACAAATTGAACCACATACATAATTCCAGGTGAACAAATTGGACTAAAAAAAATAAGCTTTTACTACAGTGCATAAAATTTCAATTTAAATTGAGCAATTTACCTTTATAAATCTCTATAATCTTGTAAATGTGTCCCCCATGAAGCTTAGATACTCGATTGATGATCTGGGGATTAAGGTATCCCATAAGACATCAAGTTTAGCGAGAAAATAACACAACCAACAATAAAAGGGTTTAGGGGACTAGAGACCCCTGTGAAGCAATGGGTGCTGGCACACCACTATGCAATGAAACACAGTCGACAAGCTTTGTCTCCTGATAACACCTGCACTGCAGTTCAAAAACAGATGCACTGCATGGCTAACATTGCTATGTTGCTGTCAGGACCATCAGCAGGGGAGATGGGCCGAGTGTAAGCAGCAGGTGTTGCATCAAATTCAGTCCACTTTGTCCCCCCCCAGGTAAAAATATCAGTTACACCTCGAAATCAGTGATGTTTTACAATCAGGGCTTGCACAGAAATCAATAATCGACTTCGCCCTTCTCTACGGATCACTACAAGGGCCAAATTCCATTTTCTTAAAAAAAGTTATTTGTCTTTATGACTGCTCTGCCTGCAGCAAGGAATCTGTGAAAGTGTGTATTTCTGTGGCTCCTTTACAAGTGACAACTGCACATGCAATGCTAAATTCTTTTCATATCATAGAACAGGAGGAATAACTAATAAATGACCTACAAATGATGGCACACTGTAAAACACCAATTGTACCATGATAAAGTTAGAAAATGCACCTAACTAAATTTTGTCAAATTGCACCCCCTGAAATGCAATCTTGCACATCTGGCTGGTTTAAAGTATCTCCTATGCTGCCGAATGCACTTACTCAACACAAAACCCACATCTCCCCCCCTCTTTTCCAGTCTGGTCTATCTTGCTCTACTCTTAACTACAATGGTTCTTCTTTGCTGTGGGGCTACAGTTATACTGACATCAGAATGTAATTTTGTAAAGTAATAATAGATGAAACTAAAATATTTTATTAAAAAAAAGCTTTGTGCAATCCATTAATAGTCGTCCCCAATTACCATAAAACCATTCTAATTTTCTGTACCAAAATTCTCCTTGAGGCAGTATATTTGCATTTTAATCTGAGAGATTTAAAAAAAAGTTTCTTAACATTCACTAAAATGTTTGCAGACAAAGATAAAAAAAAACGCATTCATTTTTAAACCAGTTTAAAGTTACTGGCTAGAAGACAATCCAACATTTACCATGAACATCACCTTTCATTAATGAAATTCAAAAGTATTTCACAACTACGTCTGCCCCCTGACTTCGATGCTGCTGGGAGACCCTAAATTGCAGTCAACCAGTACATTAATTAGATGGACTTCATATTTGTTAAAACAATTAAGTGTATTCTTACATTGCGATCTTCTTTTAGAAAACAGTGAGTTATAATGTAATGGTTTATAATTGCAGAGTTTATAAATCCTTTGGAATGAAGTGGATTTCTATATTAAATACTCATAAAAAATATAGGCTGTTCTTCAGCTAAGTCACAATAATAGACAAACGTGATCTGCCTAAATTAGTAACACTTAAAAAATTGTACTTCCTTCTATCAGTGCTGCTTATCTGGTATTCCCCAGACCAGGATAGCCCATTTGACTACCTAAATTGCCATTCCTAACTTTGCTTCTTTTTTCACAGAAAACTAGGACAGCAGTTATCAACTTTTTATGATTTGTGAAACAGCAGAAGATTGAAACAATCTTTGTGGACTTGGGAGATGGAAAATATAACAGACTTATTTACACCATATTGTAATTTGTCCAGCCGGTGCCTGAAGTAGAAAATTGTAAGTGCTAGTTCTGGCTTTTTAAGTCTGACTTCTTAATAGACCTAAAATTCTGCCTTCCAGATTTATCATCATATCGGAGGGCAGAGAGTTTCAAGGGTTCAGACTTACTTACGTTAGATCAGCGGCATGGGTACAACTTGGAGTTTCGACCATCCAGATTTATTAATATTAAATTGACGGGTTTGTCCTTCTTGGGGTTTCGGCATCTAGAAAGAACCTGATGTACTTTTTCATTTGAAATATAATCTGAAAATTGTTCTCATTGCATAAAACTCATAACCTGGAAATGTATTAATTTTCCCAAGCATATTTTAAGGACTGATACCAGTTGAGAAACACTGAACTAGAATGCCTGGAAATGTAAATGTAGGACACTAGGAGGAGGAGGAGGAGGAGGAGGAGGAGGAGGAGGAGTTTGGGAGCACCCACTGATAGAGCACATTGCTGCACCCACCACATGACAAACCAACTCAGGATCCAAGATTAGGACCTGAGCGCAGGCATGCGGTGGGTGACACCTCAGCACCACACTAATTCTAGTCAGATGGAATGGAACCAGTGTGACAGTGGTTCTCAACCTGTGGGGCGGGCCCCCCTAGGGGGGCGCGAAGATCAAACAAACAAACAAACATTTATTTATATAGCACATTTTCATACAAACAGTAGCTCAAAGTGCTTTACATAATAAAGAATAGAAAAATAAAAGACACAATAAAAAAAACAAAATAAAGCAACATTGATTAACATTGAATAAGAGTAAGGTCCAATGGCCAGGGGGGACAGAAAAAACAAAAAAAAAACTCCAGTCGGCTGGGAAAAAAAATAAAATCTGTAGGGATTCCAGACCATGAGACCGCCCAGTCCCCTCTGGGCATTCTACCTAACATAAATGAAACAGTCCTCTTTGGATTTAGGGTTCTCACGGAAGGACTTGATGATGATGGTCACGTACACTTCTGCCTTTTAATCCATCCATCATTGTTGGAGCATCATGAAGCTTTTAGTAGGTGGAGGTGGCGCAGGCCACCACCACAAAGAAACCGGAAAAAGAAACAGAAAAAGGGAGTAGGGGTCAGTACGGATTTTAGAGCCACCATAAGTAATTATTATGAGGAAATTGAACATACAGAGTATCAGGACTAAGTTAAATTAAGTTAAATTGAAGTTATAAAAAGGCCATGTTAAAGTAATGTGTTTTCAGCAGTGTTTTAAACTGCTCTACTGTATTAGCCTGGCGAATTCCTATTGGCAGGCTATTCCAGATTTTAGGTGCATAGCAGCAGAAGGCCGCCTCACCACTTCTTTTAAGTTTTCTTTTTGGAATTCTAAGGAGACACTCATTTGAGGATCTAAGGTTACGATTTGGAATATAAGGTGTCAGACACTCCGATATATAAGAAGGGGCGAGATTATTTAAGGCTTTATAAACCATAAGCAGAATTTTAAAGTCAATCCTGAATGACACAGGTAACCAGTGTAGCGACATCAAAACTGGAGTAATGTGTTCCGATTTTCTTTTCCTAGTTAGGATTCTAGCAGCTGCATTCTGCACTTGTTGCAAACGATTTATGTCTTTCTTGGGTAGTCCTGAGAGGAGTGTGTTACAGTAATCTAGTCGACTGAAAACAAACGCGTGAACTAATTTCTCAGCATCTTTCAGTGATATAAGAGGTCTAACTTTACTTATGTTTCTTAAGTGAAAAAATGCTGTCCTAGTGATCTGATTAATATGCGATTTAAAATTCAGATTACAGTCAACAATTACCCCTAAGCTTTTTACCTCCGTCTTGACTTTTAATCCTAATGTATCCAGTTTATTTCTAATAGCCTCATTGTATCCATTATTGCTAATCACTAAGATTTCAGTTTTCTCTTTATTTAACTTGAGAAAGTTACTATTCATCCATTCTGAGATACAAGTCAGACATTGTATTAGTGAGTCAATAGAATCGGGGTCATCAGGTGCTACTGATAAATACAGCTGTGTGTCATCAGCATAGCTGTGGTAGCTCACGTTGTGCCCTGAGATAATCTGACCTAACGGAAGCATGTAGATTGAGAATAACAGCGGACCCAGGATAGAGCCTTGTGGAACACCAAATCGGATATCATGTGTCTTTGAGTTGTAATTACCACAACTAACAAAAAATTTTCTCCCTGTCAGGTAGGATTCAAACCAATTTAAGATACTGCCAGAGAGGCCCACCCATTGACTAAGGCGATTTCTAAGAATATTATGATCAATGGTGTCAAATGCAGCACTCAGATCTAAGAGGATGAGAACAGATATATGGCCTCTGTCTGCGTTCACTCGCAAATCATTTACTACTTTAACGAGTGCAGTTTCTGTGCTGTGATTTATTCTAAAACCCGACTGATATTTATCAAGAATAGCATGTTTATTTAGGGGGTCATTTAACTGCATAATGACTGCTTTCTCCAGAACTTTGCTTAAGAAAGGCAGGTTAGAGATGGGTCTAAAATTTTCAAGAGCCGAGGGGTCAAGATTATGTTTCTTAAGAAGGGGTTTAACTACAGCAGTCTTAAGACAGTCTGGGAAGACCCCCGTATCTAATGATGAATTTACTATGTCCAGAACATTATCAATTAGCACGCCCGATACTTCTTTGAAAAGCCTTGTTGGTACTGGGTCAAGGACGCAGGTGGAGGATTTTAATTGAGATATTATTTTTTGTAAATCAGGTAAATCTATCCTAGTGAAAGAGTTTAATTTGTTTATAACAAGATGCTGGGGTTTATGAGGATCCTTAGTGTTGGAGGGATATATTATGTTATTTCTAATATCATTAATTTTTTGATTGAAAAATACAGCGATAGCCTCACAGGTTTTACTGGAAGTACTTAGGAGGCATTCCTTTGAGTTACCTGGGTTTAGTAGGTGATCAATTGTAGAAAATAAGACTCTGAAAGATGTGAAAAAAAGAAAACAAGAATCAAAAATATGAAAAAAAATCTTTTGAAACCAAAACAAATTCACTTAAACTACATTCTGATACTAGAACAAGGGTTAGATAATAGGGTTAGATAAATGATACTAGGGTTAGATAAATATCGATAAAAGTTAAGTAGGTATAATAAAATATGCATCTACATTTCAAAAAAATGTTAGGGGGGCACGATTAAAACTGTTATGAAAACATGGGTCACAAATACTTAAAGGTTGAGAAACGCTGCAGTATGAGGTTTTTTTTATGGTGGCTGGAGTGCCAATTCTGCCACCAACCCCAAGGTTTTCCCTGCAGGTTGGAGGGCTAACATAGAATAGAATGCCTAGAAATATAAATTCAGGGCACTTTATTAATTCTAATATGTCCTAGTTCTTCTGAGAAAACCATTACTCTCTTCAACAACAAGAAACTTTATTTTACACAGTGCACTTTTCTAATGAATTCCAACAAAAGACACCTACAGGTACATTATGGAAACTTGTCTATACAATTGGAGTGCAGGCAGCTGAATCATTATTTATTCTGGGTCTAAGTTAAGGCTATGTCACATTATGCGACATTATGCAAGATTTTTCAGTTGTAGCCTTCATTTACAAAATCTTAGCAAAGGAGTTGGTGGCACACTCCAAATGAAGCCAATTGCGTAATGTGACTTGCCCAGTGAGTCACTCCTACTCCTCTGTGACTTGCTCTGATAAAATCAAACATGTCTGATTTTGTCTCTGGTCGTAGGGGTGGACCCTGCATGCAAGAGAGCTGACAACAAATGGATGCTTATTAGGAAGTATAATGCATAGAATGTAGCAACAGGGAATAAAGACCACACGTGTTTTGAACCTCACAAGCAGAAGAAAAATTTGTCTTTCCGATGTCTCAAGTTGCACATAATAAAACAGAATGGAGAAAACATAAAAGACTACACCTGAATTCGCTGTATCTGTTAACCTCATTTACAGTGCCAGCCATGTCAGGTAGCATGAGTGGCAGGAAAGTCGGCACTCAAATGGAAAAGTAGACATAGGCAGTGATTTTCAGGGGCCAGTTTGGCTGATGAGGTCAGCATATGTGGTCAGCAAATCAGTCATACCACACGACTAGAAGGGTCTCTGTATCCTTGTTTAACAATTTAGGTCAGGGGTCCCCAACTCCGGTCCTGGAGAGCCCCAGTGGCTGCAGGTTTTCATTCTAACCCTTTTCTTAATCAGTGACCTGCTTTTGCTGCTAATTAACTTTTTTTGAATTAATTGTAATTGACTTGTTCTTGAAGACTCAGACCACTCAATTGTTTCTAGATAGATAGATAAATACTTTATTAATCCCCAAGGGGAAATTCACATTGATAAAGTCATACACGGAGCTGCTGGAAGGGCTGCCACTTGCGGCGGCGCCTAACTACTTCTTTTTCCTTAATTAACAGTCAAATAATAATGATATATTAAATGAGCCAAAACATGACCAGCAAACTGTGTCGATCATACAATATCTGAAAATAAAGAAAGATGAAGGTCTCAGGAATGCTGACCTGCTCAGGTCCCCAAAACATTTTAACAGTACTATTAGAAAAGAGAAAATCAACAATATTGTAAATGTATGCCATTGCACAATGACAGCAGCAACAAGCCAAGAAATTAAAGAACGGGTTTAATTAGCAACAAGAATCAGCGCCTAATTAAGCAACTGGGTGGGGTGAAATTGGTTGGATTTTGAGACCCTGACTTAGTTGGTCTTCAGTTGGCTTACTCACTTCACATTTCATTTCTGTTTGGGTGCCATTTAAGGAAAGAAATGAAGCAATTCAGAGGAACGATGAAGAAATTCAGGGGCACAAATCTTAAAAGACAAGTCAATTAAAATTATTTCAAAAGATGTGAATTAGCAGCAAAAACAGGTCACTAATTAGGGATAGGGCGAGAATGAAATCCAGCAGCCACTGGTTCCCTTCAGGACTGGAGTTGGGGATTACTGATTTAGGCATTAAACAAATTGTAATGTTGTTGATGATACCACATGATAGATTGATGATTCCTTCCCTACAATTCTATCTAAGAATGTCAGAGCTCTTTTTTGCTAGATGACAATACCCCCCACCCGCAACACCTGGAACACATTTTTCAGGCTATTTTGTGTCTCCACCTACAAAAGTTAGTCTATCAGCCCGAAGGCCTCACTCCTACTCTAAAAATCCCAGGGAAGATTAAACACACAATGAAGAGCCATAAAAGTTATAGTAATTTAAGGAATCACCTTAAAGATTACCATAGAAGTATTTAACACTGCAGGAAACAGGTCTACAATCATCTGTGGAGCTCATTTGTTTCCACTAAACATGTTAAAGCGTACATTACAATTACACTTTAATTGTCTATTTTCTCACAACTTACAGTACATATCTCTCAGTTATGTGACTCTTCTTCTCATAATTCTTTAATATGGTTAAAAATGAATAACGATTTCTCAGATTGCCAATTTGTGAAGAGGTGCTTTCTTGTTCAAGTAAACTGAATGAAAGCAAACATGTAACATATGGTTTTAAAAAATAGGGTACAGCACATAGAGTTTAAAATGCATCCAAAGAGCCCAATCAAAAATGAGAAACAAAAAAGATGTCCTTGCTAGGCTTGGGCAATGGCAAGATCCATTGATTTAATTTACATGCTGGCTACAACCTTTCAATTAATTAACACAGCCTGCCTTTCAAATGCCCTCGTCCGCAGAGGATTAAATCACGGCTCAGATTCAATTGGGGGCTCCCTAACTAGGAAATTCCTCAGATAGGTGAGGTGAGGCTGATTAGCTCATCAAGTCCCACCCGAGGTAACTCGATTAATTTAAAGAAACGACTTCCTAATAAACCCTCTGCAAATGATCTGCACTGGTGTTCAAGTGTCTAGCTGCTCGGCATGCTTCCCTTCATAAACGGGTCCCCTGACTTTGTCTTTGGCAGCTGTTCTAATTTCAGTTTGCATTTCACTTGATGGCATAGTTAATTTTATAGAAAATGTGACAGAGTTTGCTATCACCCAGCTACAGGTCAAATATCACATGCCTACACAATATGCATACAAGATCATTAATTCACGCGGTTTATTCTACACAGTAAATGAGCTTAGTCTTTGTGAACCTATCAGTTACAAGAGGGAAGACAAATGCCTTGCAGTGAACATGGAGGCTCCATTGTATCAGAGCACAGCAGAGATTTGCATAACTGCATTTATCAGCTCAAGGCTAAAGAACACCTCGACTACACTGAGCTCAGACAAGGTGCTGAAGCATCCTGGTTAGATGGAGTGGAGGTCAATTTATTTTCCACAGAGGCTTCACTTTTAATCTAATTTTTGTGCTGCTGAACTCAGACACCAAAGGATTTGTTACTTCATGGTTTCCCACCAGCCTTCAATGACCAATCCTGTGCATTATAGGAAGGAGATTATCTGCAGACAGGGTACAATTCAAAAAGTGCAAAAGGAAGAATGAAATCAGAAGCACACTTTTAATAATAAAAGACACACTACTAATCAGTTTGGCCCAGTAGATCCTATAGGCTAATTAACTTTGATACATTACTACTACTTCAGCTTACATGATATTAAAGAACCATAAAAAAATCCATTGTGAAGATTTCCATATTAATCAAACTTGTTTTATGCAATGTCCTCCTAAATTGAGATGCGATTCCATTTTGCCCTGGAATGCTGTTTAATCCACAGGCCCATCATTTTTTCTCTTTTCCTTGGCGGCTGCTGCTGCTGCTGCCGCCGCCGCCGCCTCCTCCTCCTCCTCCTCCTCTCCTCTCCTTGCAAGCTCTGACCTCTGCCTCCCGACTCCGTCTTCTCAAATGGAGTGAGGCGGCCCCATTTATGTTGCACCTGGATGTGCTTCAGGTGCTCCCTGATGAACTTCCTGCAGCACTTCTTGGTGTAAAGGAAGTGCTGCAGTCCATGGCTTCGGAATGATCCGGGTGCCCCTTGGCAGTGGGCACGAGCCCCAACAGGGTTGAGCTTCCAAACTCCATTCCCGTGGCCCCCCGATCCAATCCACGGGGGTTGCCCTCTTGCCGCCCGTTTAAGATAATGCCACTCTCCTGGTCCTTGTGTTCTCCAGGTGTCCTGGCCAGGCAAGGGTCCCAGCCGTCTGCCACCCCAAGTAAAATGATCTGCTGTGGCAACCCCTAATGGCAGCAGCTGAAAGAAGAAGAATCATTTATTGGGAAGTGACACGATAAAAGTATTGATGTTGACATTATTGTTGTGCCCCAAAATGGTTATGTTTGATTTGATTTATTTATATTTATACTGTTGTAGCAATGTTCTCATTAGACTTTTCTGCTCTGTGCTTCAGTGCCCTGTAATTGTGTGTCTTGGAAGTTTTCAAATTGAACTCTGCCTGGCATCACCTAGGAAAGTTTTTTTTTTTTTCTTCTGTTCTAATAAGCCTCAGACAAAATGGCAACATCAGTGAGGGAAAAGGAAGTGAAAGGGAAATGTAAATTGCAGACAAGGTAGGTAAAGCATCCATTGTTGATTTTGTTTCTTATTCATTGGATTTGCTGCAATGTAAAAGTGTTTGTTTGTTGAAATACAGATCAAGAGAAAAAGCTATGTTTCTTAGGGACTTGAAAATAAATAATGCAGGTAGCACACATATCTATCTATATACATTGTGTCCAGGAATGGCACCATATCATTTATTGCTGCTGGGTTGTTCTGAGAATTTTCATGTTATGAAGAGGCACTAATGATGCTGGAGAGTGGCGATGTGTTGTATGTCAATTAGCAAATGAAAGTAAGAATTTCACTGTATTCTGTACATGTGAAAATAATGACTTAACAAGTCTACAAACATAAGTTAGAGTTTAAATCCTAGCTGAGACACCATGCATTTGGAGTTTGCATGTCCTCCCCATGTTCGTGTGGCCTTTTCTCCAGTTGCTTACATTTTCCTCCCAAATCCAAAAGACAAGCATGTTAGGTAAACTGGTCACTCTAAATGTGTGAGTGTGTTCTATGATGAACTGGCATCCCATTTAGATTTGGTTCCATCTTTGTGTCCAGTGCTGCTTAGCTAGGGTTCAAGATCCTCATGACCCTATATTGAACTAAATTGGTCTACAAAATTGGGAGATTGGTGTATTTTCTTGGACTATATTTTCAGATTTAGTTGGTTAATAGTTTGTGTTTTAAGTTAACATCGAAACTGGATGCATATTGAATCTTTCTTTGGTATTTCTCACTCAATTCTCTCTCTTTCTCTCTCTCTTTTAGGCCCCATCTCTTTGGAGTAGCAGTGAACAGAAGCACAGAGCAGAAGCGTCTCCTACAAGCACTTAGCCCTTCGCAAACACCTGATTAAGTTCAACTAAAGTAAAGCCAACAGCTAAACAGGAGAAATAACCGGCAGTGAAAAATCGAAGTAAATCACCCAGCGGGTGGTGGAAACTTAAACCCAACGGTCTCTTAGTGATTCAGCAGAACGCAGAAAGCACCAAAGTTACTGCAGGAACAGAGAAGATGAACTCAGTGCTAAACGTAAGTTCCATCTGTTCTCTGCCTGTTGAGAGCATATTTATATATTGTGTGTCCTGCAGCATGTACAGTTCAGGTTTTCTGGCCAACAATGTAGACAGCTTCACCTGCCAAAAGTGTTCAGTTAATTTAGAGTTGGTCGGGAAAATACATGAATTGGAGGACCGCGTTAGGACTCTGATAGCAATTAGGCAAACCAAAAACTGGATCAACTCAGTTTG
The DNA here is from genome assembly GCA_026402145.1 of Polypterus bichir lapradei. Taxonomy (NCBI): domain Eukaryota; kingdom Metazoa; phylum Chordata; class Cladistia; order Polypteriformes; family Polypteridae; genus Polypterus; species Polypterus bichir. Next base: position 46,303,373 of record JANRMT010062861.1, on the reverse strand, counting down.
TTTACACAATTCAGCTATTTCTAAATCGTCTTCAGTCTCTCCAGGTCCCACTGTAGTCATTGCATGGCCGAAATCAGCAGCACCAATTCAGCCACAGGGCAAGTGGGTAACAGTATGTCTGGGGCCTAAGAAGCCAAAAGTTTGCCCCTTGGCACCCAGGTCACCAATTCGGAACAGATTCTCAGCGCTCTGCAGCGTGCCTGTGGATCCTGAGAACAACAAAGTGCTCATAATTAGAGATTCCATGGTGTGGAATGATAGAATTCCAGAATTCTATGTTAAACCTGCAGTTAATTTTAAATGCCTCTCAGGGGTGAAGATTTCTGACATAGAGGCCACATTGGATCATGTTGCAGGTGATGAAGTATATACCTTATTGCTGCATGTCATCACCAATGATTTTTATTTACAGCAATCTGAGGTATTAAAGATGAACTTCATCTCTCTATGCACCAAAGCTAAAAGAAAATGTTGTGTTGTGTCTGGCCCCTTACCAAGATTATATGGAGAGAGGATGTGATTTATAGCAGACTGTGTTCCCTTCACTGCTGGCTAGAAACCTGGTGTGCAAATAAAAGCATAACTTTGTGGGATGATTTTTGGGAAAGGCCTGGATTTTTCAAAAGAGATGGTCTTCATCCTAACTGGAGGGGATCTTTTGCATTATCCCAAAATATGGCAGCAAAACTGCCTGGCTGACTGATTAGAGCACCATAGAGGCAGCAGTCAAGTGATCTTAAATCCCACCTGTTGCTTTCCTGAAGGTGTTACCCATAATCCCTGTTGTGGGGCATCCAGTAAATTTAGTCATGATGCAGGCCTTACATTACTTGATAACCAAAAAATAAGGTGTATAATTAGACCAAGAGATAAAACCAGACCCTCCAACAGGGGCACCTGTAATAGAAACGTAGTTCTCCTTAAAACAAAAAATATATCACCAGTTCAGAAAGAAGTATGCATTTTCAAATGCTGTTTATTGAACATTCACTCTCTTGGCAGTACAGCCATTTTGGTAAATGATATTATATTAAGTGCTAAAACTGATCTGTGTCTTCTTACTGAAACCTGGCTTAGTAAATCTGACACTGTTCCCCAAGCTGAGGCATTACCAGATGGATACTCGTTTCTTCATAAATGTAGAGATTCTGGTTAAAGAGGAGGTCTTACTGTAGAATAATTCATTGTGACAAAATGCAAATTGCTTCTAAAAATTTAGGCGACTTCACATTCTTTGAGGCATTAATTTTAAATGATAAAAGAGGTTTCAACACAATTGTAGTGCTAGTCTACAGACCACCAGGGCCATATTCATTGTTCATGACTGAATTTAGTAAACTGTTATCTGATTTGGCTATAAATTATGATCATGTGGTGCTGATGGATGATTTTAATGTACAGATTGATGTGGAAACTGACACTTTAAACAAATGCTTTTATTTATTTGTTAAATTCAGTAGGATTTTGTCAGGTTCTTAAAGGTCCAACTCATAATAATTACCACACATTAGATTTAATTATAACATACAAAGTTAAAATTTAAACTTTAAATATTACTTCAATAAATTAAGTTATTTCCAATCACTACTTAATTACGTTAGATTTGGTTCTGCCCTCACCAATACACTCACAAATTAAAATAAAGACAGTGTGACATCTAGACTGTAACTCTGCTTCAAAATTTACGGATACTTTGATTAAGTCAAGTGTAATTTTGGAAAACCATTTAGATCAGTTAACATCAACTGTAAACGTGGAAAATAATTTAGATCAGCTAACATCACATTATAATGTGACCTTGAGAGATGCTCTGGACGCAGTGGATCCCCTTAAAACATAAGTGATCGAAGAACATAGAAACTCACACTGGTTTAATGAGATTGGCTGGCCCAGTGCTGTCTCAGCTGTGGAATGGCCAATAGGGGGAGGCAGCTTGATGGCCGAGGTCTCCAAGACTCTGAACAAATCCAAATCATATTATGTAATATCATCTACTGTTGAATTCTGCTCTGTACTTGTAATATTTCTGTTGCACTATTATATTGTATTGAGGATTACTTGTGTTCTGTATGTGTATTGTATTATATTGACCCCCTTCTTTTTGACACCCACTGCATGCCCAACCTACATGGAAAGGGGTCTCTTTTTGAACTGCCTTTCCCAAGGTTTCTTCCATATTTTTTTCCCTACAAGGGTTTTCTTGGGAGTTTTTCCTTGTTTTCTTTGAGAAGGCTTGGGGGCTGTCAAAAGGCAGGGCCTGTTAAAGCCCATTGTGGCACTTCTTGTGTGATTTTGGGCTACAAAAAAAATAAATTGTATTGTATTGTATTGCATCTTACATTAGCTCATTCTCAATCCCGCCTATTCTGATTAAATTGCATGGAGAGATGGAGCCTATCCAAGAAGAACTCAGTGCAAAGTAGGACACAGCCCTGGACACGGTGTCAGCCTATTACAGGGCCCACTCATACACACTATGCCAAAAAATAACCACCATACCTTGTCAGATATGGGAATGAAACCAGAGTACCCAAAGGACACAATTAGAATGTGCAAACACCACACAGCTCCAGCCCAGGATACTTGATGTGTAAGATAGCAGTGCTAACCACTGCACCACCATTGCATCCTGAATGGATATACAATGCACCTTGAAATGGAACCAGAGTGACACCAGAAAGTTTTCAGACCCCTTCACTTTCTGTTCAATTTATTGTGTTGTAGATTTAACTTTAAATGGATACATTTTCCATTGTCTCTATTAATGTACCCTTAAGAACCTAACATGACAAAGTGAAAACATGCTTTCAGATTTATTAAAAGTCAAAAAGTGAAATCTCTCATTCGTGTAAGTATTCAGACCCAGCAGTGTAGACACTCCTTTGGCAGCAGTTACAGCTTCCAGTTTTCTTGGGAAGTATCTACAAGCTTTGCAAACCTGGACTTGAGCAATTTACCCCATTCTTCTTGGGAGATCCTCTCAAGCTCTGTTAGACTGGATGGGAAGCATTTGTGGTGAAACCCGAAGATGTTCTGTGATTTTTAAGTCTAGGCTTTGCCTGGACCACTCGGACACTTGTTCTGAAGCCACTCAAGCATTTTCTTGATTGTATGCTTCAGGTCATTATCGTGTTGAAAGTTGAAACATCATCCTAGTCTGGGGTTATGTGCACTCTGGAGCAGGTTTTCTTCAAGAATCTTTCTGTATATGGCTGTGTTTATCCTTCTCACAATTATGACCAATCAGCACATTTTGGACTTCAAACCCTGAGGTTGTGGGTTCAAGTCCTGCTACTTGCTCTGTGTCATCATGAGTATGTCACTTCATCAGCTTGTGCTCTCATTGGAAAAATGAAAGAAATGTAACTAATTGTATCTTAAATGTTTTAAGCTGCTTTGAATAAAGGTGTCAGCGAAATAAGTACATGTAAACAGCTGTCTATCTGTATATCTATTTATTTATAGTATTGCTGTTTCTAGCAACATGTTGGCAGATACAAGATCTTCACATTTGGTAGGTCACAGAGAATGACATTATGCTCTGTCCTATGAGAAGAAATGTTCATCCTTTAAGTTTTTTAATATGTTCATAACAGAGGCACGTTTTGCATAAAGACATTAGCAGAGTATTTCCACAGTAGCCATTTTATGCTGCCCATGGGAAGAAGGGAACATTAAATTTTTTTTTTTTATTTTAAATTAGTGCTATAGCCTCCAGAGTATAATAAGCCTAGCCTTAAAAAAGCCCCAAAGATATAGAAATTAATGACACAATATTCAACGGACAAGGTTCATACAAGGGATATGAAAAACGGCTGCCGCATCTCAGGGATGAGAAACAAGCATCCAGTTTATGTCATTAATGCTTTCATTTGTTTCAGTCAATCTGTATTGTACATTTTGCAGCTGTTCTGAAAACATACAAATAGAAGAAAGACTTGCTTTAGAGCAGAAACCGAAGTTACAATAATAATAATAACAATTGATTACATTTATATTGTTCTTTTCTCACTACTCAAAGTGCTTAGACAGAGGGGAACCACTTGAACCACCACCATTGTGTAGTACCCACGTGGATGATGCGGCAGCAGCCATTATTGTACCAGCATGCTCACTGTCCATTAGACAGTTAGAGACAAGGGATGATTAGGGGGGCAGAATGGACTGGGCTGTGATGGGCAATTTAGCTAGGATATTGGAATAAAAGCTTCAACTTTCAAAAGATGCTCAGAGATCTTTAATGACCACAGAGAATCAGGACCTTGGTTTTACGTTTCATCTGAAGGACGGTGCCATGTTTATGGAAAAATGTCCCTATCACTGCACTGGGGCATTGGGATCCACACAAAGACCACTAGGTAATGGCCCCTGTTGGCCTCACCAACACCTCTTCCAGTAGCAACCCACCCTTTTTCCTACATGGTGTCCTATCCAAGTACTGGCCAGGCCTGAACATGCTTAGCCTCAGGTGACTGACCTGTTCTGAAGCACTGGTGGTATGGCTGCTGACAAGATGGCTAACTCTTCAGTGCAGTTACGCCTTGGCTGAAGACGGTCCATATAACATCCCTTTCTTACAAACAATACAGTGCAGTGTTCTTTAAAGCTAATCAGCTCTCCTAACATGAAAGTTATAAATTCTATTACCATCAAACTCTTATAAAGGTGCTAAAAGCTTGGACAAAATAACAACCAGCATATATCAGAGTCAAAGATCAAGGACATTATTATAAAGAATTAACAATGGAGGAACACACAACATAACAAATGGTTTCCATCCTTAGAAACAGTTGTACTCTGAGGAAGAACAGAGTGGTTTCTGCTGCTCTCCGTCATCATAGCCCTTTCTGAAGTCACTCTGAACTTATCACAGCAAGCTAATTGGTAATGCTGCAACCTTGGGACACTCTGTGTTCAGGATTTAATAGAATAATGTTAGATAGAAGCTCTCCATTCAGACCACTAATTTAGGACTCTGCTTTCTTAACTAAGACTATTTAGTAAGTGTGGCTAATTTTTATGCATTAACTTTTGTATTGTGGACGCTGGCCCGGACACACACAGTTGGACATCATATTTCACCCAACACACGTGTTTATTTACAATATTTACGGTGCACAAACCCCAGTGCCTCCAGCATCGACTCCCCCAATGTCCAGGCCTCACAGTCTCTGTGCCACTCTTTCCTGGCTGCCTCCAGTCCTCACTCTAGCTCCGTCCTCTTCCACCCAACATTGGCCAATGACTGGAGGGAGGTGGCCCCTTAAATGGGAACCCGGATGAGCTCCAGCTGCTTCCCGGCATTCCTCTGTAGCCACACCCCAGTGTGGCGGAAGTGCTGGCTGCGCACCCGGAAGCCGTCCGGGTGTCCCCTGTCGTCTTCCCCCCAGCACTTCCTGGTGTGGCGGAACTGCTGGGCTCCCGGGATATTCAGGCACTGGGGCGCCGCCTGGCGGTGGCCACGGGTTCCTACAGGGCTGGGCTTCCAAGCCCTTTACCCGAGGCCCCCAACACAACCAGGACGGACGCCCCCTCGCGGTCTGGAGGAGGCACAAGCCCTCCTCCGGTCCTCCTGGGCGTCCCGGCCGGGCTCCAGCCCCAGCCGGGTACCACACGGGATATTCCGGCACCGGGGCGCCGCCTGGCGGTGGCCACAGGTCCCTACAGGGCTGGGCTTCCAAGCCCTTTACCCGAGGCCCCCAACATAACCAGGACGGACGCCCCCTCGCGTTCTGGAGGAGGCACAAACCTCCACAGTACCACAGTATCTATGTGTTATTTTTTTATTTCAATTTTTCATTGTTTTATATTGTTATTACGGCAACATCTTGGTTAGCAATACACTAGTATTTAACTCTGATGTGTTGTTAATTGTTATTAAGTCCTTGTATAACAATAAAAGAAAGAATAGTGAAAATTTCAACATGCCAACTTTTTCAAATGTCCCCGATGATTCTCTTACCCACTCCCACTCAAAAGACATTACAAAATGTAGGCCACCCGCTACATTTGTGTGTTTCATGTGCACTGTTAAATATGATAAAGGCACCTGACGATAAGGAATAATGCACTTGAGTGATACACCCTTGCTTGTAGTCCTATAGCTTTCATTTTCCCTGCGTCTTTTTTCCTTTGTAATCTTTGTGGGCTTTCCACTGTGATAAAACTCTAAATCGGGGTGTCCAACTCCAGTCCAGGCGGGCCGCAGTGATTGCAGGTTTTCATTCTAACCATCTTCTTAATTAGTAAGCTGTTTTTGCTGCTGATTAATTTTGTTTTTTTGCCTTAGTTTTAATTGACGTGACTCAGACCCCTTAGTTCAGGGGTGTCGAACTCTGGGCCTAGAGGGCTGCTGTGGCTACAGGTTTTCATTCTAACCCTTTTCCTAATCAGTGACCAGTTTTCACTGCTAATTAGTTTCCTTTCCCTTCATTTTAATAGCCCTGTTTTTAAGGATTCGTTGCTCTGAATTGATTCTTTTCTTCATTAAATGACAGCCAAACAGAAATGAAACATGAAACAAGGAAAACAGATGATGGCTAAATCAGGGTTTCAAACTCTAACTAATTTCTCTCCAACCACTTTCTTAATGAGAAGCTAATTCTTGCTGTTAATTAAACCCATTATTTCATTCCATGGCTTGTTGCTGCTCTTATTCTGCTACAGCAGACATTTCCAAAACTGTTGATTTTCTGTTTTTTTCTAAAAGTACCGTCAAAATGTTATGGTGACCTAAGAGATCAACCTTACTGAGACCATCACCTTTCCTTATTTTCAGATATTGTGTGATGGGCACAGGTGAGCTGCTCATGTGGGTGCTTGTTTTTTGTTTCATTATTGTTTGGTTGCTAATTAAGGAAAAAGAAACAGCCAAAGGGTCTGAGTTAAATTAATTAAAATGAAGGCAAAAGAAGTTAATTATCACCAAAAACTGGTCACTAATTAAGAAAAAGGTTAGAATGAAAACCTGCAGTCACTGTGGCCCTTGAGAACCGGAGTTCGACACCCCTGCCTTAGTCGTTTCTTTTTCCTTAATGAGCAGCCAAACAATAATGAGGCACAAAACACGGCGCCACATAAAAATAAAGAAAGATGAAGCACTCGTTCATGTTGGTCTGATCAGGTCACCAAAACATCTTGATGGTGGTCCTAGAAAAAACAGAAAATCAACAGTCTGCTGTGGTAGAATGAAAGCAGCAACAAGTCAAGATATTTATTAACGGCTTTAATTAACAGCAAGAATTGGCTTCTCATTAAGAAACTGGTTGGAGTTTGAGCTCCAATTTAGCTGGTCATCTGTTGGCTCGTTTCACATCTCATTTCTGTTTGGATACCATTTATTTAAGAAACGAATCAATTCAGAGGACTGAATCCTTAAAAACTGGGCTATTAAAATGAAGGGAAAAGGAGTTAATTAGCAGTGAAAACTTCTCGCTGATCGGGAAAAGGGTTAGAATGAAAACTTATAGCCACTGCGGCCCACCAGGGGCCTCATGTATAAACAGTGCGTACGCACAGAAATGTTTGCATAAGAACGTTTCCACGTTCAAATCGTGATGTATAAAACCTACACTTGGCGTAAAGCCACGCACTTTTCCATGGTACCTTATACCCTGTCATACGCAAGTTCTCCGCTCGGTTTTGCAGACTGACGGCACCCAGCGTCAAAGCAGTGCTATTGTTCCTGTGTGGTTACCCTTTATTTCTTAGAATCACATTCCTGACGCGGCTTTATAAATACACTGAAACTAACCATATATTGTTTATTAGTGTAATGCATCTGATTGTAATTAACCTGTAACAATATAATGGCACAGGGAATAGCCATAGTATTCCAAATATCATAACTGCTTTAGCGTTGTTATTCTCACTGCACCTTCTTCTTCTTCTTCTTTTTCTTCTTTCAGCTGCTCCCTTTAAGGGTTGCCACAGCGGATCATCTTTTTCCATATTACTCTCACTGCACCACTCGGAGTATTTATATCACTGTATCTGAGTGGGGAATCACAGCAGCAGCTGATCGGAAAGAGAATTATCGGTATACAGCATCAAGCACATGCTGCCTCAGCCACGGCAAAACGTTTCAAAGCCTTTCCTGTATGGACCTAGCGGTTCAGAAACAGTTTAATCCCAAGAACTATAAATGCACTCAATCAATTGCCCCTTGTAGAACTGTTTGTATTTATAAATACAATTACCCCACTGTAAACTTGCACTACAGTTATAATATTGCACAATCTGAGCCACTTTATAAAGCGCGTATTTACATATGATGATATCATTTTTAAGATGAAATGCAGTAAAATATGTTGATTATATTATACAGATAAAACTTTAACTTCATTTAAATAATCTGTATTGTTAATAATTAAACATATGAGGACACGGTGCCACAGCGCTAGCAAGTTCATGTATTGTTCCTGCCTTGCACTGTATATTTACTGAGGCTGGCGCGACACTGGAAGGATAGACGGATAGAATAATTAAACACGTACTATGAAGATATTCCAATGTTCCTTAAAAGTTTTGAAGAATTGTCGTTGTAAGCTTACAGATGGCTTAACATCTATTACAGAGCTGATTGTGTGGTGATTGGGTATTTGGGGAAAGAAAAGTAAGGACAGGAATTTGAATTTAGTATGTTTGAAAGAGACAGTACTTCTACAATAAATTATTTCATAGAAGGTCACGCATGGCGCAGCATCATCTTGTGTGAGACATGAACAATCACTGCGCCATCGTGTTCCCATGTTTAATAACATGCTTTCATTCCAATCATCACGAAAATAATATCACGTATACATCTCAGTATTTTAATTATTCAGAGAGCTGTAATATCACGAATGTAATGGATTCTGTGTCCTGTCAGATAAAGAGAAAGAACGGAAGCACGTAGTGATTCACACACAGAGCACATTGAAGATCAAATACAAAACAAAGCATTTAACATGCTGCTTTAGTTATGATGGGATTTAAGAAACTAGTAAATTAAATGATTTTAAGATGAAGTTTATGATGTTCTACTTTAATGACAAAATAAACTACGTGATTAAAGTGGAAATTTCGAGATTAAAGTTGACATTTCGTGCTTTTTTCACACTGTGTGCCTATTTTTTTTTGTCTGTACCCTAATAAGCTCAGACGGTGGGCTACAACTCGCCTTTTCACGGCGACTTTGATATCTGACAACTTCTTTTTTATTTCCGGCACTGTGCGACTTTGTGAACTTGAGCTTTCAAGTTTCTCCAACACGCTATGTCACTCGATCAGCTTCCTTTTGTTGATTATACCAATGTTTAAATCAACAAATAGTATGTTTTTCCTTTGCCTCCACTTGGTATTCGCTGAAATTCTTATATTTTCCCCCATGCTCTTCCTATTGTCTTTTTACAGAAGGCTGAGCTTAACAGCTATTTATATTGATTTGCATATTTGAAGAGGCGTAATTCTGGGAGGAATTGGGGCGGGACAGCACACATGTGGATGAGCGTTACTTTTCACGCTGACCGGGATTTATGTAGCGGAAGAACGGGGAAGCTGGAGTACGCACAGATTCCTGCGTAAGCACATTTCGGCTTTTGTGCTTATGTCGTGTTATAGTGCGAATTTTACGCACAACGTTATGCAAGAGTTCCCAGGGCTGGAGTTGGACACCCCTGCACTAAATCTTTTACATTTCCAATATGGCCACAAGAGGGGGCACCTACATCTTTTTCACTTTTCTGTGCTCTAACTCAGCAGATTCTAACAAAAGAAATACAGACCACACAGGAATTTACTGCAGCTCCACGCTTTTGATTTTCCTTTATCATACAAGCCCACAATCTCATCACTCATAAGATTACAGTTTCATTTGAAGGTTACATCCTGTCAGCATGAAAAACAGATAATATTACATACTTGCAAGCATGTTGCACTTGTGCCCATGCCCACGGCCTTCTTTATGTGTGTGTTAAATTCTTTGAATCAATAAAAAAATTGACAAAAAAAAAAAAAATTGTACCGCCAGGTGTGTGTTGGGAAAAAACGAAAAAAAACAATTTCCTACATACATTCTTCTTCTCTTCACGCACAGATTCTGTACGTCTTTCAAACTAGGCTAGAACAGGCTAGAAACTGTCCTCTTTTAAAACCTGTTGCTTTCTTCCTTTTGGTGGCGACTGCAACAGGGGAATCGCCCTACCTTCAGGTGCCTTCCACACTAGTCCAGTGGCCTCTACGCCTGGCTACGTAGAGCTGATCCGCCGGACCGAGACTTGAGTTCCCCAGCGACCAGGGTGCTCAAGCTGGGGCTCACTCTCCCAAGTCTCCCTGACTCCCGCTGCCTTCTCAGTCTTATACAGTGAGCCAACTATCTTCTGGGACACTCCAGCTCCTGAGATGGCTCAGCTGGAGCGACCACTTCATGCAGCCCCACCACGAGTTTCGGCCAAACACCCATTCCAGGGGATCTCCTCCCAGCTGCCTGCACTAACTAGCATGCCTGCTCTCACACACTAACACATGGGCTCTCAGCTTCCTGCCTTCCCCCCTTCTTAACCTTCATCTGTCTTCTTTTTCTTTTCTTTCCCCTCCACACTCACGCTTATCCTATTTATAATGGGGACGTGGCACAGGTGCAGTGATTAGCAGCTCCCAGCATCAATAACGGACATGGGCGATCCCACACCTGTTCACTTCAGTGTGGAAACACCCATGCCCATACCGTGCCCGGGAACCACACTACCATGCCCTCTCCTTAAGCCACGAGTGCAGGGATTATTTATTAAAAACTAGCCATCCATTTTGAGCCATGGACCCACTATATCACAATGCTACAACCTTGATATAAAATCATAGACTGTATATGTAAGGAGAAAGTGTGAAAAGAAAGCACCCCCTATGTTAACATCTCCATTGGCTGCAGTATGGTCCAAAGATATAAAAAATGATTTGTCTTTAGGTAAATCTTATAACAGAATGATGACCATAGGGAGAAGACAAAGTTATAAAGTAAATATACAAAACAAAGGATATCTTACTTTAATTGAGAGGTAACATTTTTGGGCTTGTCACCCCACCAGACATCACACAATCAATGCTTCAACTGTTCACCACAAAACTCCTTCTCTTTCAACCTCCTGGCCTTTCTTCATTCCTTTAAATTGCCCTACAGGTTATTTTGGTGTTAAGCTCCAGAGACTCTTCTCAGGTGTGAAGTATTCCTGTTAAGCTACAGTACCACCAGTTCAGAGTGGCTCCAGGCTTGTTAAAGGGTGCACCTTAACACTAGAATTACCAGAGCCTATGATAAAACTTGTAAATCGGGCCCACCTTAAATCCATTCGCAACTCTCCTTCAGCATCTTTTGTCCTGCAAATATGCCGATTAAGACAAGCAGCAAGCAGCTTGCTATTCCATCCCCCACCGTTGCAGAATGTTCACATACCAAAGAAAACATGTTTGCTTGAATTACAGTACATCTAGGGGTAACATTAGTATTTTACATTCTAGCACTGCGGGAGACATAGCAGTGCAGTACTGTATAGAATACAGGTTTACCTTTACATTTTTTTTAGGTTAATGTATTAAGCTGAGTTTAAAATGAAATTAAAGTGTTTTGGGGGCATATTTAGGGTTTAAACTATAAAAATAGGCATTTTTTGACCACATCCAAAATTTGCGGTTTTTCACAATTCGCGGGTGCTCTAGGAACGTAATCCCTGCAAATTTCGGGGGTCATCTGTAGTCCAGAACAGTGCTGCTCACCTTTTGATAGGCTCTTGAAAGCGTGACCACATCTTACCAATACCAATATGGTCTTTTGCAGAACTGATTTTAAAATTTTGTTACTTATTTTTAAATGTTTGAAAGGAGAAAGGAGTGCCCCCCCCCCCCTTAAATTTCAGAACTTATTAATGTTTACACACCAACAAGAGCATTGCGGTCTACTAACCAGATGCTCAAAGTGAAGATCGGACATTTGTGGTGGCCGCTCTGTCTCTTTGAAAGAGGTTACTATATCACATTAGGTCCAGCCTGACATGAAGTGATTTAAGGTCATCATTAAAGTCTTATTTCTTTCTGCTGGCCTTTGACCTCGTAAGAAGTTAAATATTATATTTGTATATGTTGGTTCATGTAAATTCATAATTATGTGTGTGTATGTACAGTATGTGTGAGACGGAGTATTTAGGGTATATCTTTTATGTTTGTTTTTTTCATAATTGTGGTTTTGTTATTGTATTGTCACATGCACATTCTTGGTGAACACCCTAAAGGCTTATGTGAGTGTAATTTACCGCCAAGACATGAGGGGGCACTGTGTAATAATGTTCTCTCTTCTCCTTCTCCTCCTGCAGAAAGGAATATTGACACCTCTCCCACTGTGATATCACTTCCGAAGTCAGACAACCTAGACCCAGCCCTTCCTCCCAGAATCCATCAAAAGAGGAAACACCGCAATCTTCGGCAGACTGACTGATTGCAAGGACATCTCATTTTTGCACATTACAATGTGTTTAATTTTTATGCCTTTTGCATAACTTTGATATATAGGGTTTGCCTCCGGGTGCCCCAGACCCTTTATCTTGTGCTCTTGTCTCCTTTACATTATACATATTTTAATTGTTCATTTTAGCTTAACTTGTATAGCACTTTGGTTAAATTTAGGGTGTTTTAAATGTAGTTTCACTTGACTTGAATGACACATTAACTCAGTGAGTTGAAAGAGGCATAATGTTGGCACAATAACTGACATTAAACTACACTTACTGAGGATTGTGGGGCGGGTGTTGTCTCTGTTAAGAAAATGCTTATGGTGGCTATATACCTTGAGATGGCATGACTGGGATATGCGCTTAGAGCACTGAGAATAACAAGCAGCTTCTTACCCGTGAAGAAGCTTATTGCACAACTGGATGTGCCACCAGATACAGTCAGTGACACGCATGCATGACAGCAGAAAATGATGACAAAGTATGTACTGTACTATGTCTCCGTGACAGCTGTTACATGTTCATCCATGTCAAAGCTAGTAAATAAAACAGAAGTCACTAGATAAAAATGAACTGAAATTCAGTTTCAAAGGTTTTATGTGTTCATTAATTTGTAAAATTGCTTTAAATAATAACTGCCACAACACAAAACCCATCTCTATTTGTAATTAGTGTGTAGCCTGCTTGGGTTATGAGACGATGTTTGCTTTATGAAGTTCATAGAATTGAATAAGATGTGGTGTATGGCCGGCCATTCATCCCGGCCAATACCCCCAAGCCGCCAGGTGGAGCCCTCCCTGCAGTATGGAGGTGCCTCGAAGACCAGCAGGGCATCCTGGACATTGGAGTTTTTATACACAGCCCTGCTGGATACCATGGGGGCCACTAGGAGACGCTGCAGGGAGGAACGAGGGTTATTTGCCTTACGCCCCAGAAGTACGTCCAAGTCACATGGACAAGGGGAATGATGTACTTCCGGGGTGAAGAAAATAACTTTTCATCTGACCCGGAAGTGATAAGAGGTCACATGGACAGGGGATTGGAACACTTCTGGGTCAGGGAATATAAAAGGATTGTGGGAGCTCCCAGACGGCAAGCTGAGCTGGGTGGAAGGGTGGCAATGCGTCTGGGAGTGGTGAAGAGTTTATTGATTTATTATTGTGTATTGTTGGATGAGTATAGTGGAGAGGAGGGTGCTTTGTGCACTGTTGCATATGAATAAAGTCACCTTTTGGACTTTTATCTGGTGTCTGGCATCTTGGACAAGGGTTCAAGGGAGCGATAGCGCCCCTGTCTGTCACAGTGGCATAGTCGGCAGGATTCTCTAGCGTCGTTTGCAGAGGACCTGTATCTAAATTTTCTGTGGGCAGAGAACCCTGAGAAGACAACGTTCAGGCATGCAACATCAACACAGGATCCTACCTTAACCAAGTCCGGTATGGGGAAGAAGAAGGGCAAACCAAGTGACAACGCCTGCAGAAGAGCCACGCTCGTAATGGGCGATGCTCGGGAGGAGTTACGGAGCGGCCACAAGTCCGGAGAAACATCCAGGGACCAACGATCGTTCTGAGGTACGTGCCAGGAATGTCATCGATAATCCATTTGAAATAACACACTTTATCCCGTGCATGTACCTCGGAGATGATCACCTGGAGGCTCCGCGGGAGAAAGGAGACTTACCCGAAGACAATGACACGCTCCTGTTCGGGACAAACAGCATGAAAGAAGACTTCCGCATGTCGGCGACCAGCGAGGGACACGTGATCAACCCTGGTGTTTTCTGGGAAGGAGGAGGTCCGCGTCCCGCTGTTTGCGCCTTCGTAGCCGAAGATACGGACTTGGACATTCCAAAGGGGAAGGGGGAGGCGAGCAAAGCACCGCTCAACCCAAAAGAAGGTAAGGAGGGCCGGGAAATGGCTGATTGGGATGTCGATAAAGTAATAAAGACAGACCGCATTCCGCCGAAGAAAGCAACCCGGTCCTCAGTACCAAAGAACTACATTTCCCAGAAGCCTCCACGAGAACCGTCAGAGCATGTGCCAACAGTGGACGGGCTCATTGGCTCCCGGCTGGTAGGTACGAAGAACAAGGAAGTAAGTATACCTCCGGCCGAATTAATTAACTCTTTTGACATGCAGGAACTCGAAAAACTAATCAAGCCCGTGCGAGGTGTTTTCTAGATGCTGGCGGCAATTAAAAAGATCGTCGGGGATCTGGGAGAAACGGCTGAGGCACCCATCCGAAAGGTAACAGAGTATTTACAGTGAATCGGACAGGAGCCTCCCGTATTACATGATGTGACGGTACAGGTGAGTAAAGCTGGTACCGTATATAATGAAATAGGGATGCAGAGTGACACAGGCCCGCGTTTAATCCATAGCAGGTGCCAAGTGGATGCATGCCCTACAAGAGAGACCGGATCATTGACCGAGTGGTCAGGGGAAGGGCCAATCAGTCTGGAGCAGCTGGATGGTGCTGTCTTTCGAAGTGAGTCGGTCCTAAAGACCCCGAGCCATTTCAAAAATAAGTCTAGAGGGATGCAGACAGAAAAGGGTCTCTTTTTATTAAATAAAGAGACTCAGACTGTGGAAAACCCCCAGAGTAAGCAGGAGATCCCAAAAATAAAATGGGGGTCTTCTGACAAGAAAGAGAAAGGCGAGACAGAACCATTAGAGGCGGCGGGGGTTTCCTTCCCAGCAAGAAAAGGGGCGGACCTAACATTTCCCAATTGTTTTCAGTCCCGCAGGGGGAGAATAACAGGAGGACGGAGGCAGTGCTACGGATGCCGAAGGTTGGGCCACATTTGGCGAAACTGTCCTTGGAGAGCTGGGGACAAGCTGTCGAATTGGACTAATATTGCCCCTAGATTCTCCAGGGAACAAGAGATAAGGATCAGTCAAGGCTCGACCTGAACGTCCTCTTGGAGAAAGACCTCCCTCGCGGGACAGGCCGCTCCGAATTATAATTCGTCACTGGGGGAGGAGTACTGTGGTGTATGGCCAGCCGTTCATCCTGGCCAATACCCCCAAGCCGCCAGGTGGAGCTCTCCTTGCAGTATGGAGGTGCCCCGAAGACCAGCAGGGCATCCTGGACATTGGATTTTTTATACACAGCCCTGCTGGATACCATGGGGGCCACTAGGAGATGCTGCAGGGAGGAACGAGGGTTATTTGCCTTACGCCCTGGAAGTACGTCCGAATCACATGGACAAGGGGAATGACGTACTTCCGGGGTGAAGAAAAGGACTTTTTATCTGACCCGGAAGTGATAAGAGATTACATGGCCTGGGGATTGGAACACTTCTGGGTCAGGGAATATAAAAGGATTGTGGGAACTCCCAGACGGCGAGCTGAGTTGGGTGGAAGGGTGGCAACGCGCCTGGGAGTGGTGGAGAGTTTATTGATTTATTATTGTGTATTGTTGGATGAGTACAGAGGAGAGGAGGGTGCTTTGTGCACTGTTGCATATGTATAAAGTCATCTTTTGGACTTTTATCTGGTGTCTGGCGTCTTGGGCAAGGGTTCAAGGGAATGATAGCGCCCCTATCTGTCACAAAGGTAAAGTTGCTAATATGAAGTAAAATACATTTATTGAAATGAGTTTTCACAGTGTGTAAAATGTTAAGTATAACTAAAAATACATCAAGGAAAACAAAACATTTATAAAGAAACTTTCAAGAAATGTGTGCTTAGAGGGCCTGAAGTTTCCTTGGATGAATCGATGAGCTCAATCATTCTGAGTCTGTTTCAAACTCCACCCACCTAGGGGAGGGGTCTGTCGCATTGTCATGTGCTTGACTGCCCTTCGGGCGGTGCCACACATGTAATGAAAATCTCCCTTTGAGCTGTTGTTCTATTCGCTTTGTTCTGAGCTGAGGTCTTGTTTTATTTAGTGAAAATTACATAGAATATTGGCTTTCATCTGCAGCTCTTGATCAATTTGTAAATAAATACAGAGGGAGCTCAGAGGTGCAGATTTGTAAATGAAAAAGAACTCAGTGCTTGACTGATTTGTCAATGGCCTGACTAATCAATTCCAACCTAAATTTAGCAGCCAGCTTTGATTAGTGCAGTTTAATGACAAAAATAAAAGAGCTCAAGGCTTTAACACTTTAGTGGACCTCTTCATGTTCTGCATCAGGCTGTCAATAAGATTAACAATAATTAATAATAAAATAAGACCTGGCCTTGAGGTGAAAAATGATGTACATAAATCTTTGCTATTCAGAAATAGTAATGCATTTACAAAAATCTTTTGAGATAGAAAATATGAAAACATGTATTTTGACAGGATGCTCGATTGACACAGAATTGCCAGGGTGGAATGGATGCAAGGCAGGGGCCTTGGCAGTGGGATAAAGTAGCCTTGATGAACCTTAGTATGTGCAAAAGGCCGGATGTTTGGGTACCCCATGTTTTAGAAAAAGAAAGAAGACTACTTGATTATTAAAGGCTACAGGGAAGATGAAACTGGTGAATTTATTTATTAGCTGCCAACCAAATAGAATTAGCTTAAGAGAGGCAGCAATAGTTTAGTTTCATTCTTATTTGCATTTCTTTTAATAATGCCACAAAGAGTAGGACACTATTCTACAATATTCAGCTAAGAATGTTCTATGATAGCCTTTCTTAAATATGCAGAGGCAACCATGACAATTCTGACCTCACTTTCTATTGGAAAGGAACTTCACAAAGGATTGTCCTTCTTCAGTGCTGCATACAATCTGAGACAAGTGAATAGGAGCAGAAATCTTCCATCCAGTACCCCCCATCTAGGAGGGAATACTGTTTGTGTGCTTCCTGACTGTATAATTAAGGGACAATCTGCCCGTTTTTGCACCATTTAATTTTTTTTAACCTTTAGCACTTAGCTGAATGATTTTGTAGTATAAAAGGGATTTTGTAGTATTTCAGAGATTCTGGATTACTAGAATATCCCCACATTAAGTTATAAATTCCTGTAACCACTTGCTACTTGAAAAGGGATTAAATAGGAGGACTGGGTAACCTACAGATCTTTTACTCACTGCCTTATTTCAGACGTCAGCAGTTTAGTTTAGATGCTGCAAAAATGAATCTATTACTCTTTTACTCTTTTGTAACAAGACCTTAACAAAGGCTTCTTTTGGTCTTCATAACACTTACAAAAATATCAGTACATATGTTAGTCATCTCTGTAGAGTGTGGCATATTGACATTATGGTAATATTACTTGTTAACATGAAGGATTCTCAGGTCTTATACTATATATGCAATACTAGCAAAATACCTGCACTTTGCAGCAGAGAAGTAGTGTGTTAAAGAAGTAATGAAAAAGAAAAGTAAACATTTTGAAAACAACTTAACATGATCGTCAATGTAATTGTTTTGTCACTGTTATGAGTGTTGCTGTCATATATATATATATATATATATATACTAGCAAAATACCCGTGCTCGCAGCGGAGAAGTAGTGTGTTAAAGAAGTAATGAAAAAGAAAAGGAAACATTTTAATAATAACGTAACATGATTGACATTGTCATTCTCATGAGTGTTGCTGTCATATATATATATATATATATACATATATATATATATACACACACACACACATAAACATCTATATACATATACACACATATATACAGTTACATTTTTGTAGCTCTGATGTGTGCATCAATGTAATCGGTGTACCAGGAAATCATGCACTGACAGAAGTTCCCCTTTGCTTAGAATACAAAGTGTGATTAAATGCGTTATATTTTAACGCGTTATGGAGCACATGCATCGAAGCTTCTCAGCTGTGCTTTTGCTAAGAAAAGGAAACATTTTAAAAATAACGTAACACGATTGTCAATGTAACCTTTTGTAAGTAGTGCCTGGAGGATTCAGAGTGTGGAGAAACTCTAGAGACAGTGTGAGTATTAACTTGTGGATTTTTCTGTGAGTATTTGGTGGCAGCGTCACAAAGTTGGTTCCGCAAGACTGCATTGGTTGCGGAGCTCAGCTCAGAGCGAAATGAGGTGAATGGGAGGGAAGATGATGACGTGCCTCCTCCACCCGCCTTAACTGTCAATCCCCACACAAAGACAGTCTCTCGGAATTTGCACAGCCCTTCAACAGCAATTTTAACTTAGTTACAAAGTGATCAAAACTCTCGTTTATATCCTGCATCCTCTCATTAAACTTGTATCCCGCATTAGCCGTGGGCATGACAAACGCCAGCGGCAGCCTGTCTATGAACTTAATTTAAACTTTAGGTTTACACCGTGCTTTGTTTTCGAAGTAGCTGCACTCATGAATATGCTTGTATGTGTTTGACCGATGTTGACTTACTAATTTTGGTCCTGAAGCCAGTCATTTCATCAGGTTTGGGCTGCCGACACCTTTTGTTGGTACTCGAACTGCTACTGCTATTGTTAACAGCATACACGGTTTCTGTGTTCGCTGTAACATGCTTTGTATTTAGATAGTACCGTAAGGTTGAAGTGCTTGGGTGGTATGGAAACTCCTTTTTGCACAGTTTGCACAAAACCACGCTTTTATCAAGGCTTCCGTAGGTTAGTCTTTTGAAACGAAATTTTCCTCAAATCAGTCCTAGCAACGCGATTTCTTCCGACTCTAACATTTTTGTAGCTCTGATGTGTGTATCAATGTAATCGGTGTACCAGGAAATTATGCATTGACAGAAGTTTCCCTTTGCTTGGAATGCAAAGTGTGATTAAATGCGTTATTTTTTAACGCATTATGGAGCACATGCATCGAAGCTTCTCAACTGTGTTTGTGCTAAGAAAAGGAAACATTTTAAAAATAACGTAACACGATTGTCAATGTAACCTTTTGTAAGTAGTGCCTGGAGGATTCAGAGTGTGGAGAAACAGCGTGTGTATTAACTTGTGGATTTTTCTGTAAGTATTTGGTGGCAGCGTCACAAAGTTGCTTCCGCAAGACTGAATTAGCTGCGGAGCTCAGCTCAGAGCGAAATGAGGTGAATGGGAGGGTAGATGATGACGTGACTCCCCCACCCGCCTTAACTGTCAATCCCCCCACAAACACAGTCTCTCGGAATTTGCATAAGCACAGCCCTTCACCAGCAATTTTAACTTAGTTACAAAGTGATCAAAACTCTCGTTTATATCCTGCGTCCTCTCATTAAACTTGTATCCCGCATTAGTCGTGGGCATGACAAACGCCAGCGGCAGCCTGTCTATGAACTTAATTTAAACTTTAGGTTTACACCGTGCTTTGTTTCCGAAGTAGCTGCACTCATGAATATGGTTGTATGTGTCACTCGCTCGCTTCTTATTGTTTCGCTGCCTTCTCAATTGTATAATGCATGTTTTCTTCAGCGCTTTTTGGAGTTCTTCCTTGTTTTCTACGTACTGCGTTGACAGTCAGTTCACGTGATTACGTGGGAGGCGTGATGATGTCAGACGAAACTCCGCCACCCATGGCCATCGAGCTCAACTCCATTACAGTATATGGAGAAAAATAGCTTCCAGTTATGACCATTACGCGTAGAATTTCGAAATGAAACCTGCCCATCTTTTGTAAGTAAGCTGGAAGGAATGAGCCTGCCAAATTTCAGCCTTCTACCTACATGGGAAGTTGGAGAATTAGTGATGAGTGAGTGAGTGAGTGAGTGAGTGAGTGAGTGAGTGAGTGAGTGAGTGAGTGAGTGAGTCAGGGTTTTGCCTCAGATATACAAAAAGGTTTGGGGCAGCCACCCAGATATTATACCTGACTACAAAAGTTTAAATTAGCACTGAAGTTGACAGCTCAAGCTCTCAAAATGGTGTCTTTATAGACCAGGTCCCAAAAGTGGTATCGTCTTGGATGCCAGGACCGAAAGTGATGTTTCAAGATGGTGCCAGAACTGGAAGTGACGTCTTTCAGGACTGCTGAAACCGGAAGTGACGTCTTTGAAGAGAAATCAGTTTTCCCATATTTGGTCTGCAGAGAGAACAGAGGAAAGTTTAGCGCACCCCGCCACCTTCTGGCCTGGCATGGAATTACCTTCTTTTCGTCCACTTACAGTAGCTTCCTCCTATTTGTACGTGTGTGACAATACTTTACTTATGCTTTATATGTGTTATGAAGACTCAAGGGTGTGTACGTTAAGGTCTTGTTACATAAAAGTAAATGAGTAATCAATGTTAAAACTGCTTAAATTATTTTTTCCCCTAATTAATGAACACTCAGTGCCACAGAATCTTCAAAGCACAAAAAGGATTTTAGTTTTATTTATTTATTTATTTTTTTCCAAATTTATTAAACATAAAAAAAAACAACTATCACATTAACACAAATATTCAGGTCCTTTTCTCTGACACTTGAATTTGGCTCAAGTGCATCCCATTCAATTGATCATTATTAAAATGTTTCTACACCTTGTCTGGAATCCACTTGTGGTCAGTTCCATTCATTTCGGGTGTTTAGTAAATGTGCACACCTGCTTAGATAAGGTTCCACAGGTGACAATGTTTATGAGAACAAAAACCAAACCATGAGGTGAAAGGAATTACCAGCAGAGCTTACAGATGAGATTGTGTCAAGACACACATGTGGGGAAGGCTACAAAAAGATTTGCAGCATTAACACTAGAATTACCAAAGCCTATGAAACCACCTTAAATTCCTTCGTAACTCTCCATCAGCGTCTTTTGTCTGGTAAATGTATCGATAAGCCCAAGCAGCAAGCAGCCTGCTATACCATCTCCCCCACCAAAGCAGAAAGGGCCCAGCTCAAGCCTTGATTATCTTAAAGTGAAGTGCTGGAGTTTTAGAGGGGAAATAATAGATCGTTATTTGGAATACATGCATTTCATGTGTGTTCTGTGTCTACAACAATCTATGTAAACACATCATTAAAACAGAAACATTTTTCATGTTTTAGTAATAAATGGCAAAATGTAGACATGGACTGTATAATGTGTGAAGCCAGAAGGTTCCCAAGTGGCAGTTCAACAAGTGGTGTCCATAGCTGACTTGACATAATGTATCTATCCTCTAATTATTTACTGTTTTCTTTCAACAGGTACATATTTTTGATAACAAACTCAATAACATAAGAGGATATATAGTTTTGTACCATTTATCATGCATGTGCGATGATCACCTTCCAGGCTCGATTGAGGTAAGCGATATGACACCAGGACGAGAGCGGGTTCTGTCACTAACGGTATTCTCGACTATTCCCGCAGCTCAGAGAAGATGCAAAGTGAGTTCCCTTAACCCTGACTGTGATGCTCAGAAAGGGCCCCACCATTTTAGGTCAGGGCAACATAAAAACAGATGGCCTCAGAACACTATGTCTCATTCATGGTCTTTGAGGTGAATCGAGTACCATTTAACGGCAAAGGACGACATGTCAGCTGTCTTTATCTTTGTGCCATCATGCATTGTTTTGCATTTTGTTTTTTGTAAGCTAAATGAGATTACCAGGGTGGTACCCCAACATATCTTGCTGTCTCACAGTGGTTCCCTACGAGCAGTCCCACATTATACTGTACTTTCAATAACATTAAAGGATATATATTTTTGTTCCATTATAAACTCAATAACAAAAGAGGATATACAGTATATTGTGCACCATTTACATGTAAACATAGATGTCAGCTATGATAACTGAAGGACAGGCTTGACTGATGAGTTTTCTGATAGCAGCTTTTATTGACATAACTGTTTTTTTTGCCAAAAGAATAAAAATAATAGGTTATAGAAGTAAACTACTGTAGATCCCATTTTACATATAATATAAGCACATCTGTGAACATCTTCCCCAAAAATAGATGTTCATATTTTGCAAATCACAACCAAATACGTCAAGAAAACATATTCTTTTGTTTTCCTCAACAGTGAAAAACTGACTTACTAATATTACAGTTCTTTCTTATAATCTGGAAATCTTGCTTGATTGGCTAATTCTAAAAGTGGCAATTTGTATAGTAAATTTATTTGATTGTGTTGTAATCAGCAAAGAAGAGGGGTGTGTTAGCATTTTGAAAGGGGGCACACAGTCAATGCTTAATCTACAGCTCCCTGATTGTAGAATATGCTTGACTAAAAAAAGGCATAGGAAGTCATGTTCTATGCAACTAGAAGTGTTAAATATTAATTAAACATAACATAACACATTGAAAAGTATGTTTTTTGCTTTTAATTTAAAATTATTCTTGGTTTGCTTTATGGGTTCTTTTCTTGCCTCTGATTGCTCCACTACAGATAGTCAAGAAACACATTTAAATAATTTTTTGCTGAAGAATCTGTAGGAAAAAGTGACATAGTCTACACCAAACTGTAGCTCTGCAGAAGAAAAAGTTGCCACTTAACAGAAAACAAAATGACATCATAATAAAAGGTTCTGAGCTTTAATTTACACTACCTAAAAAATTTAAAATACTTCATTTTCAAAACACACTCAGAACATCAGCAGCTGTGCTATTTCTTTCTACTCATTGCCATGGGCAGAAATTCCCCATGAAATGAGATCAGAAAATTACAGGGGAAAATGATCAATACCCATCAGTCACCTGCAATAGCTCTTGCTACTTGGACACACCGTGTCTATGCCTAAAGGCCACCTAATGTGTACCTGGTCTATCTAAACATGCAGCTAAAATAAGGAGACATGGCAGCATACTGCCCTACGGCGATTTCATCTTATGCATTTGGTACACACTTCCAAAGACTGTTTTTAGAGGCAGTTCCAGATATATCATTATGGGAAAAATAGGTGAAATAAATAAACAGGTAGAAATGAAAATTCAGTTCATGGGAGATCCCCATGAGAGATGGGCTTAAAGTGGAGTAAATAAAGAAGATATGCAGACGAGAGAGTGGTAGACAAATGGGAACTATGCTAGTGGAGTTGAAGAATGTGGAAATACAAAAGATAGAGAGTGAGGTTTAAAGGATAGACAGGATCAGTGCTGGGGGACTGTGAAGGACAAATTTAATAACTTAATCTTTTCTTTCTGAGAAAACAAAAACAGCTTGATAATGGGGAGTGCAATGTAATAAAACAGACACTGATGGTAGGACTCCTAAAATGATCTGATAGTGATCTGATTCAGCCATATAAAATACAGGACATATTCTGCATGAAATTTAACAAAATAACATTTTTGGACAGGCCTGAGATTTGCTATATAGTACTACAGGGATAGTTGGCCCTTGAGGGAATGTAGGCTGAAATGTTAAGGAAGCTGAGGATAAGACATTCTTGAAACGTTGATCAGAGTTAGGTAGTTATAACCAGGTTATATTTATACACCAGGAAATATGAAAAACTGTTACGGCATAAACGGAAGATAAGGATAATGGATATTTGAATGGATGTGATGGAAAGTTACCTGATAAACTGATTAAGGGCTGTGTCTACCGTGTAATGAAAAAATGCCCTGAGTGCTTTACTATCAAAACAAGTGTCATCCCCAAAGAAGATAGAAAAGAAAAATTTTATAATATATGTGGGACAATAGATTTCAAGGTTTTTATTTAGTTATGTTTACACAAGAAAACATGAAATTTGCCCTCTCAGTTGCATGTAGTAACAGAAAAAATGAAAGTCAAAAAACAGTCTCAAGACAAAAACAGCAGTCTAATCATAGTGGCGGAGGCAGCCCTAAGTTCTAGGGCTGTCAAATGATTTAAGAGTTTTATAATGGATGGATGGATGGATAATTGAGACTAATCACAACATGTTCCGTAATTACATGTTTAACCAAGGTGATTTAGCAACATCTAGTAGTCCCCTATGAATGTGACTAGTCTACAACTTGCTAGGTGCTCAAACGACCTACTGTCCTTCATATAAATCCTTGATAGGTGACACAATTGTCCCATGTGAAGGACCTGTTTAAGAATCATTAGTACTCACTGAAAGATAAGTCTCTCAGTTCAGTGTCTTCAACTAAATTTAGAAGTCTGTAGTCTAATGTGATCCGTTTTACAATAAATAGTGGGACCTAATGCTTTAGCTTTTGTTTCATTCATTAACTTAAGTCACATTTTTCATTCATGGACTATAGTCTGTCGCAGATTTTGCTGCCTAGCACTAGAGTTTTTAACAGCACCATTTAGGTGGAGTAATGGTTATAAGGCTAAGGCTCCGCACTGGTATCTGGAAGGTTGCAGGTTTGAATCCCTGTTACTGCCAAAGGGGATCCTACTCTGCTGGGCCCTTGAGCAAGGCCCTTAACTTGCAATTGCTCTGGGGTGAAGTATTGGGATAGGGCAAGAAAACAAGCACTAACCTTTCACAGAAGTCAATCAGCCATGGTGTGTGAATTGGAAATTATAGAAATCGTCCCTCATTTGGAGCCAAGATGAGCTGTGAAGGAGTTCAATGGATGACCCTGTGCTCTAACCCTAACGGGTATGGAAAAACTATGAATTTCCTAATTCAAGGAATTGTATAAGGTGAAATATACAATAAAAAAATGTGTGTTTTGCTTTTAATTGATAAGCCAAGGACATTATACATCTGTGATATTTAAGTTTTCCTGTACTACATTATCAGGCATCAAAAGTTTTGTTCTTTGAACTGCCTTGGAGTGTTTTAAATCAAAAATAAGCATCATAAACTTCATCTTGCTCATTCTTTGTTAATGGAAAAACATAGGTCAGGGATTACCAAACTTTAAGTCAAGGCATCCCCAAAATGTTATACCGTCTGTTCAGGGTCCCCACTAATATAAACAAAATGCGATGAAGCGGACCATGATCTTAGATCTTGATTACTGCTAATTGTAGTCATACTGCATGATTTCGTGTAATAGTAGACCCACTAATCAAAGCAAATGCTTAATTACAGCACACTATTGACACATATGTGATTAAATGTCAAGTGATATCTCTAGGTCAGGCATTTTTGGCCAATTATCTTGGTGTACCACCTCTATGAATTGAAATATCAGCCTAAATAGGAATTTATTTTTAAAGGATGGATGAAGTTTACCTAATTATGGCAACTCTGTCCTGTGGGTGAGGTGGTGGGAGCGGGTGAGAAAATAAGCACTCACCTGAGGTGCTCACTCTAACAGAAATCAATCAGTCTTGGTGAGTGGTGTGGAAATGATGGGGAACTTTTCTCATTTGGAGCCAACGTGAGCTGTGAAGGGCTTTGGTTTGGAAGAACAAGAATGGAGTGTCACAGCAGGAACACCATGAGATGGGGAAATGGAATCGAACCACATATCAGTGTGGAGATCCGTGTTCTGCCACTGTGTGTCCCTTTAAGTCCCACTTTTTAACCCTTTTTTTGCTCCCTCATGTACCACCTGAAAGTTGTTTGTGTGCCAATCTGTTCTCTGATAAAGCTACATTCATATACGATTACTTTTATGTAAAAAAATTCAGTTTACTGTATATTTATTTAAAAAATATGCTGTTTAAAGACAATCTTTAATGCAAAAGCAAAATATTTTTTTTAATAATGTCAACCTCACCGGGGCCGCCTCCACCAGTTTGAAAAACCACTAGCTTAGAGAACAAGGGGTATGATTAACACCATTAAGGAAAAATAATATATTATACATTTTAAAATGAATAGCATGCGTTAACACATTAAATTTGACAGCCCTAGTTTTGAAACTTTTGCAAGTGACTGCTGGAGTTGAAAATGGCATTAGTACAATTATTGATATACTGGATATCTTATATAGTCTTATAGTGTACAAGGGCTAAACAGGATGAAATAAAATGCTTTCAGAAGTTTGTTTTTTTTATGACTCAGACTATCAAAACCTATAAAAACTAAATATGAATGTCGTTGACAGGCCCCTGCCTAACTGAATCTCATATTTTGCAATGCTAAAACCTTATTAATTTTTTCTTGCTTCACATAATATTTACTACTAAGTAGTGCCTAACTCTCTAATAGGATGATTTGGAGTAATACCCAAAAAGTTTCCATAACTTAATAGACAACTTACTGTGGTAATTTATACTACATTACCAGTATGCCAATCTATTTTGCTCAACTAGAAGAGTTTTAACTAACTTAGCATAAGATATTGAGAAAGGGTATCCTATGTGAGTTAAAATAGGGAAAAATCAAATTTCGCTAAACTCCAACTCCCATGGAGCCCTGTGGTTGCCATCCAGTGTCCCGGTTGAGACAAAGCCCTGAGCATACTCTCTCCCGCAGCCCTTCCATTATATAGGCATCCTGGCTGGGCAAGGGACCCGGCTGTCTGCCACACAAATCACACCAAAGTTAAACCAACCAATCAGATTACTCAGTGGGACTGGACACACAGAAATAGTGTTTTATTAGATAAGAGATTCCTCATAACACAAATCTTTTAAACAATTAAAGTGAGATAATTGACAGCAAGGACGTATATAAGAAAGGGGGAAGAGAGGAGAGACTGAAAGATGAGTTTGTGAGGTGAAGGGACTACACTACTAGTTTCAAATGTCGAAATGAAATGTTAACATTTCAGGCCTAACTGTTCACCAAATTCTTAATCAAGATTTATTATATCACCCGTATAAAATACAACTACTGCATAATTTTAGGAATAATTTAGCTGTGAGATTCAAACTTTTTCTCTCTATTTAGTTAAATGAAAACTGGGATATACTGAACAACTTGTGAATTCATTTATAAGAATGCATTGCTTGTTCAAAAATCTTATTTAAAAAACACTGTTATTTAAATTAAGAACAATTAATAGCATTGATTAATTATTTTTTGTGTTCTTTTCTTATCTGACACCATGAGTCAAGTGATCATTCATGCTGCCTTTTCAACATTCATCTTATCCTTGTGGCACACCTGTTATGAAGAAAAATATATTTCTCTCAGGTTAACTAAACTTGACACTAAGCATGTATACAGGGAGTGATATACACCTGGAGTCTATTCACTGTTTTGAATGATAATTATTGTTTTACTAACAATATGTTTCCTTTCCACTTTTCTCTATTAGTAATATTTATCTGAGAAATGTGTTTGAATTGAAACAACTACAGCTTTTTTATTCTGTTCCCATTCTTGTTTCTCTAGGCATGTCTGCGCTGCCATTACAGTAGTAATCCTCTTCTTGGGACCTACTGTAGTAGGGTACTGATTTTGTTTTTTGCATGTTCAGAGTATAAATTTAAGAACCCCTGTTGTAAATTAATACAAATATCTATCAATTAGAAAGTGCAAGTATGAAAACTAAATATCCAATATGTAAGAAGTAACTAATATCAGCAAAATTGAATTCAGCAGTTAAAATAGAAAAATATATCACTTTTATTACCGCTGTGCCATTTCAAACATAAGAAACAGAAAATAGAGGACTCTGTGCTTCTCCCATCTTGGTGCTCTTTATACTATTAAAAAGACACATGGTGATCAAAAGAAAGCATTTACATTTTTAATTAACATCTTATGTTTAGTAAATAATAAGGTAAAGATTCAGTTAACTTACTTGTACACAGAAGTCTGATCCATTTGCACAGGACCATTAAAGAGATATGATGGAAAAAAATCGAAATGCATGTTAGGATGTACAGCTGCATTATGCTTGTAGCATTTTAATTTGATTGACTATCAAAGTCTTTTTGACTACGTAAATCTAATTCCTTATGAGTGCTTTAATCAAGAGAGTGTGCGTCATGATGAACAAACCATTAATACAGAAAACATACCTTTAATTATAAAAGTTCTTTGAGACTCACCACTGTTCACTTCACTCCGTCTCCCTTAAACTAAATTTAATCTTCTCTGTTAATGGTATTGGTTCAATACATTGTAAAACTGAAAATCTGTTAGCTTTCGAAGTGAAACTCAAAATCTTCATTTCTTAGTGAAGACAAAGTCAACTTCAATAAAATGTTAAAGTAAAACAAGCTATCATATAATTCTGTAAAACAGTACATTTCCAGTAGGGATCTGAGAGCCACTCCATCTGATGCTGTTCCTTCACTAATCTTTCTCCAACCTCACATTTTCTCTCCTCTTCCACATCCACCTTCTGCACCGATTCAGAATTTTCCTTTGCTCTGAGGCAATATCTGTCTCACTACCCAACTCAGTGAGCCAAACCATGCCAGGATCCCTCCTGAGACTCAATGAGAACAACATGACAAGAAAAATGGATTACATTGGATAAAGCTCTCATCTAAGTGCTTTTGTCTAAACAAGAAAGTGCCCCCTTTATAATGCTCCTACATATCACTCTGAAGGGCTCATTGTATTGCAGATTTCTCTACATGGCTCAACACCTTTCTAACAGGCCGCCTTACCAGAGTCTGTCTCTCTCTCAGATCCATCTGCATACTATATAATCTACAATATAATAAAATGCTTAGGTATGTGTGTCTAGTCCCTCAGAGCAATCTGATTGGTCAGTTCAACTTTGGTGTGATTAGTCAGTTTGGCTTTGTAGACACAATTGAAAGAGGAAGCACAAGTGTGAGACCAACGAGGAAGTGTAAAAGTATAGGAGGCAAACTGAAAGAGAGTCTTCTTCAAGATAAGAAAGTATAAAACTAGATAGGAAGTGAAAAAGGTGCCTCGAAAATAATAACAGAGTCTGAGAAGCAGGCTTTACAGGAACATGCTTGAGAATGGGAGTACTGGTGAAGCGACATTAGTAAAGGCATAGGAGGCATGCTGAGAGAGTCGCCTTTATAGACTGAAATTATAAGACCAGACAGAAGATGAGAAAGGTGGCTCAGAAATAATGAAGGGTGTCTGAGAAGCAGGCTTTATTGGAATGCACTACAGAGTGGGAGTGCCAGTAAAGAGAAGTTAGTAAAGGTGTAGGAGGCATGCTGAGAGAGTTGCCTTCAAAGATGGAAAGTATAGGTCAGGCAGGAGGTTGAGAAAGGTGCCTCGAAAACAAGTATATTTTAAGGGAACATGCAAGATGCCTTCAAAAATAACAAGTGCAAAGCCAGACCGGAGGTCAGAAAGGGGTCTCAAAGATGAGCAGGCTTTCTGGGAACACGCTTGAGAGAGGGAGTGCCAGTGAAGAGATGTTCAAACACACGTGGATACCAAGGAAAGGAGCTGAAGGTACATGTAGAGCAAAAGGCAGACTAAAACAGCAATGATTTGAGCACACAGTCTCCTTGTCATTGGTTGGTTTTCTTTAAGTTTAGTGAATTTGTTGAGTACAGGTAGGCATAGTGTTGCTGTAGGTATCAGAATGTCCCCTAAAACACTAGCTTGCCGATTCATTTCCTGCATCAGCCTCACTGAGCAGGCCATTTAACCTGCCTGTACTGAGAAGCAAACCAAAAATCAGAAATATATCTTGATAATTAAGTACTGGAAAAAGACATCATGAGTATGGCCACTCTGCTGCCCTCATGGCATCAAAAGAAAAATAAATACAGGAAGGGATGGTATTAGAAAATTAGAAGCGTGACATCTGTCAGGTTCCTGTATAGCCCAGATGTTCCTGCTAAGGAAGCATAACCCCACCACCTGATTCCACCCATTGGCACATCTACTGTATAAAACTGGTTCCTCAATAAACAAATGACAGTTTGATTACAATGATGAAAGAAAGAACAGGCTCAAGAGTACAAAGAAGAAAGACCGGCATTATGCTGTGATGGTGGTTGCAGTGAGTTTATGCATGTTAAAGAAGGCTGTTGTCAACTAATTAAATGTAAATGTTTACACTTGAGACTCCAACATTGTGTCTTCTTTCCTGTGCTTATTTTATAAAATATTAAAATAGGAATTCTCCAAATGAAAAAAAAATCATACCTTCATTTTTTTTTCCTGAACCCACTAAATATATACAGGCCACACTCAAACACACCCACACACAATTCAGAGATGTCACTTAACTGAAATTGATTAAAGGCCATATTTATAAAACAAAACTAATATGCTTATAGGAATTAAAGATTTTATCACAGAAACTTACTGTGAATCACTGACAACAAGCTATAATATGCTTTATATTAATGTTAGAAATCATTTTACAAACACATTGTGAACGTATTCATTGATTTATGTTTTGGTTATCTTTTAGTATATCTTAGCTATTGCCATCATGTAGCTATATAGGATATAGTAGCTAGGATTAAACATGTTTGCAGTAGAGATGGGAAAACTAATAATATAAATATTTGCATGAAAAGAGTGAGGACAATTACCATGCTTACATGTATTTGTAAAAAATAAGCATCAGAGGGAATTAAAGGTAGACACCTCAGCACACATAAATATATTCAACATACATGTGCAAACATCGTTTCGGAATAGTTTGGGTATTACCGTGTGGTCACATAGGCATAATACATAGAAACAAAAGGCAGTGTGCTCTGTGGTTACTCTCTAAGGTGGGCGTTAGCATATCATAATCTCTTGGACCAATAGCGTGAGTTTTCCGCATTCAACCCATACGACCGACATAATAAAATACCGGAAATTATATGGTAAAATCAAGCCCTAACTTATCCATAGGAGAACTTAAACGAGAGTATATACAGTAGGTACCAGAGCACCATCTGTTGACATGCAATGGAACTACCAATAGGAGTTAGCCTATCTTGTGGCTTAAGTATCTTTTTGTCTATAAATTAATATTAGAAACTTAAGATGACTTTCAAGATTGTAATATGTAACATGTCATGCCAATGGGTAAAAGAAGAAAAAAATTACATGTAGCTAGTCCTTGGATACTTATTAAGTGAAAGTGATTTGTTTTTTGTGAAATGCTAATTACTCACCGTTGCAGAAAAGAAACTACCAGAAATGCTACAATACAGCCCACAAAGACTTGCTTCACCTCTTATGCAATCCCTGCAAGGTTAGTAAAATATTAATAAAATCAAAAGATATCATCAAGTACAATCAAGATCAAACAAAACAATAACAGAAACACAAAAGGAAAATGAGTAGCACAAAAAAAACAAGAAAATTTTGAACTAACAATTACATTAAACTTTCTATTACACAAGGAAAAAAACATAACCAAAGTTTTTTTCGCAGTGAGTTTGCTGGGTTCGCCAGTGACCTTTTTTCACTGAACTTTTCCCTGAAAATCTGCTATGCAGCCAGCTTAGACAAAATTTTTTTTCCCAGCATTCCATGATGCTTTGCGAGGCCAGTGTGATATTATAGAGCTATGGATCTTCTAATTAAGGTCTGTTTATAATTCTGAGGGCCAAGCTTAAAAGAAGTGGTGAGGCAGCACCTTAAATCTGGATTACTTTACTGATAGAAATTCACCAGGCTAATACTGTGGAACATTTAAACAAACAAAACTGCTAAAACTGATTATTTTAATTTGGCTTATTCACAGCTACATTTTAGTTGTACTCTTACAGTAACAAATTATAAGTATAGAAGTATCATATTCTTCAGGGATTGCAATCTTTACTAATCTGAACTTTGCTCTCTTTTCAGTTTCTTCTGTGGTGGCATTTTGCACCACCACCACCTGATCAAAGCACCAAGTAGTCTCCTGTCATGATGGAATGCAGATGGGCACTGCAAAAGTCCACAAGACCAATTTCATCAAAAATCTCTCAGACCTAGCCTGGAAATAAAAGAGGAATGATTTAAGCACAACTATGTTAGTTAGAATGTCCAATGGGGACTGGGCAGTCTTTTGGCCTTGGAACCCCTGTAGATTTTTTTTCTCCAGCTTACCTGGACCTTAACTCTGGAATCATCTTTACAGACTTACATCATGATTTTATATATAAGGGCACTACTCTTCTACTAATTATTTATCTATGTTTTATAAGATCGTATAGATTAATTTTTTCTTTGATATTCATTCATTAATATTCTTGCTTAATCTTATTTGTTTTTCTTTTCTTGTAACTTTATCTTTGACATCTTGTAAAGCACTTTGGGCAATATTGTTTGCATGACAATGTGCTATATAAATAAATGTTGTTGTTATAACTGCTATTTTGGATGGGGATGTCACTACCTAATCTTTGCCATAGATATACACACATAGATGTTGCCATATATATTTATGCTTTACAGTGATGCATTATATATCTCTCTATTATAAAAATATCTTGGAAGGCTTGGAAGGAGATGAGACATGATTTTCTTGGAGACACTTTAATGTCCCGCGAGACAAGGCAGTGAGACAAAACAACTGCTGCTGTACAGACTTTTAAATGTTCAAAATGCTGCACGACATGCAGATCACACAGCACGGCAGCAGCAAGTCAGCAGCTGATCAAGCAAAGAGGAGGTAAAAAAAAAGTGTATTTGTTTCCCATTGTTTCACTGTTTAAGAGGGGGTTTCAGAGGAGCAACTGCATCTCCTTAGCGTGCATTCCGCCCCCCTCTTGACAACGCGAGAGGCAGAGACATGATGTGGCTGGCGTGTAGTGTGCCCTGGGAGGGGGGAGGGGGAATAACTCATTCACTGCAGCTTTATTACTGGCAAATATCAAGAAATAAAAAATGAAAGAAAATGAATGAAATAAAAATAACAATCTCTTTAAATTGTATATCTGGTTAACCAAACCCGGGGGTAGGTCAGGGAAGCGAGCAGGGGGCAGAGCCCCCTAGTCTATTGTAAAGATACTTTTTTGTTATGCTTAAATTCATTGCATGTTATTGTAACGGCCGACCCCTCACCCAGACCGAAAGCTACACAACCAAGACCTGTGGCCTGGCTAAAACTGAGGAATCTAAAGACAACAACAAGCCATACCCCTTTTCCCCCAAATCGATGATTAAACAGGCAATGCAAGTCAGAATGTAAAATTAAGTGCAGATATATTAAAAAGTGATAATATATATATATATATATATATATATATATATATATATATATATATATTGTGGTCCCCGGCTGGGGCTGGAGCCCGGCCGGGACGCCCAGGAGGACGTGAGGAGGGCTTGTGCCTCCTCCAGACCGTGAGGGGGCGTCCGTCCTGGTTCTGTTGGGGGCCACGGGTCGAGGGCATGGAAGCCCTACCCTGTAGGGGCCCATGGTCACCGGCAGGCGGCGCCCCGATGCCGGTTTATCCTATGTGGTCCTCGGCCGGGGCTGGAGCCCGGTCGGGACGCCTTGGAGGACCAGAGGAGGGCGTGTGCCTCCTCCAGACCGAGTGGGGGCGTCCGTCCTGGTTATGCAGGGGGCCTCGGGTACAGGGCTTGGAAGCCCAGCCCTGTAGGGACCCGTGGCCACCGCCAGGCGGCGCCCCAGTGCCTAATTATCCCGGGAGCCCGGCACTCCCGCCACACCAGGAAGTGCCGGGGGGAAGACGACAGGGGATACACGGACGGCTTCCGGGTGCGCAGCTGGCACTTCCGCCACACAGGGGTGTGGCCAACGTTAAGTGCCGGGAAGCAGCTGGAGCCCATCCGGGTTCCCATAAAAGGGGCCGCCTCTCTCCAGTCGACGGGTGGAAGTCGGGAGGAAGTAGACGGAACTGGAGAGAGAGGACGGGAGGCGGCCAGGAAGGCACAGAGACTGTGGGCCCTGGACATTGGGGAAATCGGTACAAGAGGCACTGGGGTTCGTGAGTGCACGAGACTTTGTATATAGTGTAAATAAACAGTGTGTGGGTGCAAAAATGTTGTCCGTCTGTCTGTGCCGGGGCCAGCGTTCACAATATATATATATATATATATATATATATATATATATATATATACAGTATATATATATATATATATATATATATATATATATATAATTTCCCCACCATCCCAAAGGCACAAGTGAAAGACACTATACATATACTATTTACAGCAAGCACATGGATATAAAGTAATAAAAACAATACAAAGCCCTCTCTTGCCCCTAAACAATAAATGAATAAACACAGAACACAAAACACAGATCAAAAACCAACTGCAATGAATGGATGAAATAGAATGAGTCCAAAGTAATGAATGTCCTGAATTAAATTAAATACTATTCAATATGATATGTTTGCTTCTTCCCGAAATAAATCAAAACAATCTCACCGTGTGAGTCCTCGGCAGTGGTTGAAACAAATCCAAACCCCAAGGTTTCTCCCAACTGGCTGACTTATTGATGATCCGGTCAATGAAAAAAGCAGACAGTAAGGTTGCACAATGAGAAGTAAACGATGGTTTTGTGAAATTAATGCGAAATGGCTCCTCTGTCCTCTCGATCTCCTCTTGATCCTGGTGTGTCAACAGGAAATACCAGTATTGGGGTTGCTGCCTCCCTGTATCATCCTTCCCCATTTGTTTCATGGGAACAACATTTCCATAGACACATAACTGACTTAAACGGGATGATGCCAAAAGGACGCAACTCAGCACAAGACACACTTAAAATATCTACAATCATGTAGCTCCACGACATTATGTTTTCACTGCTGGAATGAGCATGTTATGCTCCTTGGTATGTAGCTCAGATCTGGTAGTGACAGGTACAGCCACCAATATCATAATGCTTACTCCTTAAATCACAGGCTCTGAGGGTGTTAGTTAGTTGTATGGCCACAATAATTGGTCCCTAGACCTCAGGCACATTTACAAGACCATTGTACCATAAGAAGCCACTCTAAACTAGTTAATTTACTCCTTTCCCATCGACTTCAATGTGTGAATATTTTCGTACTTTCAGCAAAATCAAGATGAAGTGAATTCAGCAGGTTTCACTCATCACTAATGAAGACTGTACCAAGGAGTTTAAAAGGTTCAGAAAACTGGCAACTTAAAATCAGCATCTTAAGTCTTTAAAAAGAAAAGTCCACCACTGCAACACCACATTGCCACACATGAACTCTGCTAGGTTGTGTCCTTTCAGAAGCTGTTGTGCCATAATGTCAAACAGTCAGTAGGTATGCAACAAAAAAAAAAAACAAAACCACAGATAGCAACAGGAGAGCATCAGCTAAGGAAAGATTAAAAAAAAAAAAAGGACAGCATAAGACCTGTCGGGGAATTGTTTAATTAATCATTATGTTTGAAGATAATGGGCTCAGTAAGCCTGGTGAATTTAACAAAACTAGGGGTGGGAAGTAAAAATTAAAAATAATAATAATAATATGCAAAAAATAAAAAGAAATTAGCAGGGTTATGTGTGCACTTCCCTAATAAATAACTAGCGACTGGGAGCCCAATCGAATCGGGCTACAAATTCTACGTTTGTAAAAGCCATACTTTCTCTGCAAAGAATTATTTGTTTTTTTAAGTCCTTGAAATGATTTTGTTATCATGGCACTGATTTGCGCTTAAAATAGACCTTTTTGGCAGATGTAATGAAGAGCTTCCTGTTTAAATGGGGCTGCAAGACGTGAACTCAGCTCTTTGGCGCACCTCATTTGATTTTTTCTGGCGAACAAATTTTCAAAACAAACTGTATTTTATGACTCTAATCAGAGCCAGAGTAATAATTATGTTGCCGTGGTCATTTTAGATCTGAGATGGGCTAAAATTTAAACAATGACCGTTGTTAATACCCAGCCGTCATTACTCAGTTTGCCAATAGATGTCAGAAGGACAGATGCCAAAACCGAACTGCCCAAAGTTAGATTTCGGCGTACCAAGCAAATGGCAATACGTTCTAAATTACTTACGGTTCCGCAGCTGTCGAAGGGTTTAAGTCAGTCGACAATGTTAGTCCTGGAAAGTACGCCCCACCAAACCAACGTTCCAAAAACCAACTGAACTTACTGTTATCTGCACAAACCAACACCGAATTACTATACTCGGCCGTCCAGCCGTGTCACTGAAGCATTCGAACATTCTTAGCCAATCATGCAATACTGTGTCCGCATTTGCCATGTTATGTTCTAACTACAGAGGCAGAGTCCCATTGCATGGTTCTAACTTGTATTGAGTTGAGGTATTAACGTGAACACCATACATACGGGGTATTGACGCAAACACCATACATACGGATAGTATCAAATTATATATAAGGATTATATCTGGACAATAACTGCCAGCAGAAGCTAAAGCAAAATAACCACAGAGAACGCATTGCTGAAGAAATTGTTCCCAGATTTATTTATGAACTAGTTCTGCTTTTCATATACAGTATTTTTGCTTGCTCTGTAGTCATCTAAAGATCTAATTCATTTTGCAAAGTTCTCTGAAGACTATACACAGTTCATCCACATTTGGATTTTTCTAATGAATGCAAAATAGAGTAACAGATACTAAAATGATCATTTTTGAATGTAAGCAATCTAGATAAATGATATCGGCCTCCCATGATTTATTTGATTTTAGCCTTTTTAAATCTAATCCATTACAGGTCCCTGGGTAAGTGGCAGTCTTAGAATAAAAACAAGCAAACTATTTTATTGACATATTCGATCCACCACCAAGTCAAAAGTGGTGTTAAATTGAGATTTTTGTTCAAGTTCCATATTGCAAGTTGCAACAGACAGTCCTAAGAAATACAGGGGTGAGTATTTGCATGGTTTCCAAAATAACTGAGTCCTGGACATCCTGCCAGGTTAAGGCCCCTTCTTTCATGTCCTGTTCCTGCTGTCCCTGACTGTGATACTACCTGTCAATCACAGCTGCTAAACACTGACAATCTAGGAGTCGACGTGATTGGCCTAGCATGAATAGCTAAACAGGACAAACTATGGAGTTGTAGGACTACATTTGGTTTGCAAGCATTTGTTCTTGTACCTTATGTTTCGGCTCTGTATAGTTTTCATTTTTAACCTTGTACTTACTGTATGTGTCTAGAGCTTTACTTCCCCTTTTGTTTTAATCATTTGCTTTATTTAATTGTGTACAGGACCCTGATGTTTTCTGACATCATTTCTTTTTTTTGGACATTAGCCATGATTGTAATTTCCCTGAATTCTTGTCTTCTGAATCCGCTCTCACCTTGGTCTGAGTTCTGAGTTCTCAGCTGTGAATGTGCCCTCTCGCTAAGTAGCGTACAACCAGCTTTGTTTTGTTGATCTCTTTTTAAAGTAATGAAACAATTGTTTTCAATGTGGAATTTCTGCATCAAAAGTCTGTAAACTCTCAGGAACATTCAAGCAAGTGCACTTTACAACATAAGCTGGCATTCATTCCAATAAGATCTTACAGATTTGTACAGATACTTTTCTTTGCCATCTGTCTTCTACTTATCATGCAGTGTGGAGTAAAAGCAAGAGCGAGCTGCTATGAATTCTAAGTGCCTAAAGGGCAGACTTACAGAAATAAGTGCTTTGTGAAAAACACAAAGGGGGTGTCTGCTTAGTTAACAATGGGAAATTTAAAAGAGTAAGTGTATGTAAGCAATAAAACTGCAGCCATAAGCACATGTCAACAACACATAAAGGCTACACTATGAACTGACAAGACAGCATGGCTTAGATTGTGTTTCAGCAAAGTACACTATTAGGCTACATGGCTCTATGTTCATTTAGATGTTATTCCATTAACATGGCACGAAGGACATTGTTTTAAACAGAGGATTAAAGAAACAAAGAATGCTCAAAGCCTTTTATTTATCTTAACACCTAGCCAATTACTAAATTATTTTTAATTTCATAGTGTTTCTTTCACGCTGCTCCTCCTTAACAAAATGATTTTCTGACTAAACACATTACAGTAATAAACATATTCTCTTTTAAGGACAAATAGTAATAACAGAGTCTAATAACTGTAGGGTCTTAACCTCCTTAGCATTAACCCAGAATGACTCTTGTATGAGTAGCTCAGAATTCACAGTAAATATGGTTATTCCCAAGTCTTACTTGAGTTAATCTGTTTTGATGGCATATGCAGCGTTAAGCCCAAATAACACTCATAGCAGTATTCTACTGCCAACTTATGGATGAAATAACATACTGTGAAAGAAAACAAATTTTTCTGAACGTTCTCCCAGTCTATGGTAAATTATTAATATAAAGAATGGGACAGGAACTTCAATACTTCTAAAAAAAAACACATGAAACCTGTAAAACCAAACTTGGAACAAGCTGAAACAGGACCATTAGTTGAATCGAGTAATAGTGATGAAATTGTGAATTGGTCATCAGACGTTGACAAGGAGAGTAAAACTAATGCATGATATGGCACTGCACAACTGAACCACCATAATATGCTTGGTGAATTTGGTTACTTGAAGATTCAGGATAGTGCAAGTACTGTAGCTGGATAAGAAAGACATTAGCTCCCTAAGCTGTAATCACTATGCTGCAACGTCATTGTTCGTGTCAGGGGAAATGTCGAAGTCAGAAAGCCTTGGAGTTTGGTAGCCTGCAATAACACAATGGGTGTGTCAATCATGTCGATGTGTTACATATGCAACCTCAGAGGCTTGCACTATTACTTAGTATGTGTTTCAGTATAAAACCTCAGAGGCTTGGCAGCTTAACTTAATATATGTTACATTTACTTTACATATACAGTACATAGTTCACTATAAAATACCAACCAATATGAATATTCAGACTGCAAACCTCAGAGGCTGAGTCCCAGTGTGCATCCATGGTAGAGTAAGCTATGCATTTTAGCATAGCAGGAAAATATAGTAATTTGCTATTTATTGGTATTGAATTCATAATTATATACAGTAACAAAATGTAAAGTTATAAAAACAGTGAAATAAGGAATAAAAGAAATGAACAACATGCATTCTGGAAGACAGAAATATTCATCTTGCCTTCGATATCTGAAACCTATCCTTATATATTCTGAGAACCTGAAGCAAGTCAGAGGTCAATCCTCATCAAGATGGAACAATACCTAGCTATACAGTCTTCAAAAGCGTTAATGCCAGTTCCAATTAATCACAAGAAATACAAAGAAAAGGGAAACAGACCAGGGGCCTAATGCATAAACGGTGCGTACGCACAGAAATGTTGCGTAGGAACGTTTCCACGTTCAAATCACGATGTATAAAACCTACACTTGGCGTAAAGCCACACACTTTTCCACGGTACCTCATACACTGTCCTATGCAAGTTCTTCGCTCGGTTTTGCAGACTGGCAGCTCCCAGCATCAAAGCAGTGCTACTGTTCCTGTGTGGTTACCCTTCATTTCTTAGAACCATATTTCTGACGCAGCTTTATAAATACACTGAAAGTAACCGCATATTGTTTATTACTGTAATGCATCTGATTGTAGATTACCTGTAACAATATAATGGCCCAGGGAATAGCCATAGTATTCCAAATACCATAACTGCTTTAGCGTTGTTACTCTCACTGCACCATCTTCTTCTTCTTCTTTTTCTTCTTTCAGCTGCTCCCTTTAAGGGTTGCCACAGTGGATCATCTTTTTCTATACTACTCTCACTGCACCACTCGGAGTATTTATATCACTGTATCTGAGTAGGGAATCACAGCAGCAGCTGATCGGAAAGAGAATTATCGGTATACAGCATCAAGCACATGCTGCCAAAGCCACGGCAAAACGTTTCAAAGCCTTTCCTGTATGGACCTCGCGGTTCAGAAACAGTTTAATCCCAAGAACTATAAACACACTCAATAGCTTGCTCCTTGTAGAACTGTTTGTACTTATAAGTACAATAACCCCACTGTAAACTTGCACTACAGTTATAATATTGCAAAACCTGCGCGTTTACATATGATGACATATCATTTTTAAGATGAAATGCAACAAAATATGTTGATTATATTATACAGATAATACTTTAACTTAATTTAAATAATCTGTATTGTTAATAATTAAACATGTGTGGACATGGTGCCGCAGTGCTAGCAAGTTCATGTATTGTCCCTGCCTTGCGCTGTATACAGTATTTGCTGAGGATGGCACTGGATGGATAGATGGATAGAATAATTAACCATGTACTATGAAGCTATTTAAAGTTTTGAAGAATCGTCGTTATAAGCTTACAGATGGCTTAACATCTATTACAGAACTGATTGTGTGGCAATGAGTATTTGGGGAAAGAAAAGTAATGACAGGAATTGGAGGTTAGTATGTTTGAAAGAGACAGTACTGCTACAATAAATTATTTCATCGAATGTCGCGCACAGCGCAGCGGCATCTTGTGGGCGACATGAACAATCACTGTGACATCGTGT
The DNA here is from genome assembly GCA_026402145.1 of Polypterus bichir lapradei. NCBI lineage: Eukaryota > Metazoa > Chordata > Cladistia > Polypteriformes > Polypteridae > Polypterus > Polypterus bichir. The sequence goes on along the minus strand of JANRMT010062861.1, from coordinate 46,262,979 downwards.
TCCCATGTTTAATAACATGCTTTCATTCCAATCATCATGAAAATGATATCACGTATACATCTCAGTATTTTAATTATTCAGAGAGCTGTAATATCAAGAATGTAATGGATTCTGTGTTCTGTCGGAGAAAGAGAAAGAATGGAAGCACGTAGTGATTCACACACACAGAGCACATTGAAGATCAAATACAAAATAAAGCATTTAACGTGCTACTTTAGTTACAATGGGATTTGAGAAACTAGTAAATGAAATGAATTTAAGATGAAGTTTATGATGTTTTACTTTGATGACAAAATAAACTACGTGATTAAAGTGGAAATTTCGAGATCAAAGTTGACATTTCATGCTTTTTTCCCACTGTGTGCCTATTTTTTTTTGTCTGTACCCTAATAAGCTCAGACGGTGGGCTACAACTCGCCTTTTTACGGCGACTTTGATATGTGACTTCGTTTTTATTTTGGCACTGTGTGAAGTTGAGCTCTCGAGTTTCTCCAACACACTATGTCACTCGATCAGCTTCTTTTTGTTGTTTATTCCACTGTTTAAATCAACAAATAGTATGTTTTCCCTTTGCCTCCACTTGGTATTCACTGAAATTCTTATATTTTCCCCCGTGCTTTTCCCATTGTCTTTTCACAGAACGCTGAGCTTAAGGGCTATTTATATTGATTTGCATATTCAAAGAGGCGTAATTCTGGGAGGGGTTTGGGCGGGACAGCACATGCATGCATGAGCATTACTTTTCACACTGACCGAGATTTATGGAGCGGAAGAACGCGGAAGTTGGAGTATGCACAGATTCCTGCATCTGGATTTTTCTGTGCGTAAGCACATCTCGGATTTTGTGCTTATGTCACGTTATAGTGCAAATTCTACGCATGGCGTTATGCATGAGGCCCCAGGGGGTTATTTTTCGTACATGGATTACTCGTTTAGCCGGATGTAATTGCTGACGATTTGGCATGATCCTGGATCTCTCGGTTTTTCGAAACTCTTGCTGGATGTGTTGTCGTAGCAGCACATCCAAATCCTCATACATGCTCAGAGCAGGTTTGTTCTATGTAAACAAGGATTAGCCCACACACTTAATCAGTGTCCGTGCATGGAATTCATTCATTCATGGCTTCGCTGTTCATGAATGAGCGACCAATTGATATCGGTGCGCAAATTATAAGAAGAGAATGTCATATAGAGAGGGTTTTGGGCAAGATCCTTGTGGTGTTATGGGTCCACAGCTCATTTAGCAAAGGCCAACAGTTTTTAAATAAATAATCACCACGCTCGCAACAGCTTAGTGAGGGGGCGTGGTGGCCGTAGCAAGCCGCAGGGCAATCTGCGGTGTGGGTGTTTCTCACCTAGTGCACAGGTGAGGGACTGCCCACATCCGTGATTGTTCCTGTGGCTAATGTGCTGCAGCTGCTATGGCCCTCTCTCAATATAAAGAAGCGCGAGTTGGTTAGAAAGAGAAGAACAAAACGGAAAGAGAGAGAGAAGGAAACGGAGGTTGCAGCAGGAAGCAAGAAGCAGTGAGGAAAGAGAGAGCAAGTCGGTGCAGCAGGAAGCAGGCGAGAGAGCGCTCGCAGGCAGCTGAAGGCAGCCTGGGTGTTTGGCCAACACCAGGGAGCAGTAGTGGTTGTGGTCGCTCCTGCAAAGTTTGATCGGAAGGGCGGGAGTGACCAGAAGGCGTAGTACTCTCCGCAGAAGGTGGCGAGAGTCGGGACTTGGGACGTCGTGTTCCCTGAGTGAGAGCCTTGGTCGCAGAGGAATTCCCAAGTCACTGTCAGGGGGAGCCGACCGGAGCCAAGGATCAGTAAGGCGACTGATAGTAGTAGTAGAAGCAGGTACTGTGAAGGTCAGCTGCAAAGAGAGCGTCTTACTTGTTGTGGGGCCCAAATGGGTGAAGCAGGTGAGACGCTAGTTTAGAAGAAGCACCGGGCTTGACATTGGTTTTTAAAAGACTGCTTCCTGATGAACGATTTAACCTCGTTGTTTTAAGAAGATTTTTCTATTTATTGATTTTAACCTCCACAATTCACTTCTGCTTTTATCGGATTATTTATTGATTGAACAGTTTTGAAGCACTGCACTTTGTGAACACTGTTTTTTTTGTTGGATTTTAAATAAAAGCACTGTTCACTTTTTCATCATCCCCTTGCTCTGTTGTTATTTCCTCACTGTCTAGCTCATCAGTAGCATTACCGACAGTGTTGGGTTCAAGGTCTCCCGAACAGTGGATGGGAGCATGGAGCAGAACCCACATCGTCACAATCCTTTATTGCTCCCGGAGGAAATTCTTTTTGAAAGATACCGCTTTAGCCGGAGGGGAATATTGTACCTCAAAGATTTATTAGCACCTTATATTCGAAGTCATACTAGGCGAAGTTGGGCTTTCACAACCATACAGACAGTATGCATTGCTTTGAGGTTTTTTGCAAGCGGCACTTTTTTTTACATACTGTAGGCAATGCGGAAAATCTGTCTAAAAGTGCAGTTTGCCAGGCGATTCGTAAAGTCTGTTTGGCTCTGAAATATTTCCTTCGGGTTTTCATAGTGTTTCTTAAACACCTGCTTGTGCAGAAAAAAGAGTCTTTTCATGCCATTGCAGGTAGGTAATACCCAGGCAAAAACACCCACAGTTCCATAAAGAATCTCACAACCAGCCTAACATTCTCATTACCCAGGATTTCCAAATGTGATTGGGGCACATGGGACTGATCAGAGTGGAGTTTGATCAAACATTATTTTGAAAATTTACCTCTCCTCCTGATGAATAATCAGACAGTGTCTACATCAAATATTTGACCTTCGTCAATATCTCGTTGATCAGACACAGGTTCTAGGGATATGACATTCCCTGCAACTGACCCAACAAAAAAGAGGGCTATATGGAACATACCTATGGCACACATTGAGGGTAAATATATGCAATGACCATCCTTTACCTGAAATAAAGTGACCACTGCATCCTGCCACTGGTTCTGAGGAGGAGCTTCCCCCTGGAATGCCCTCAGAAACAGGGCAATGTACATTTTGCTGGAGAGCCAACTCTTCTGCAGGGGTTAGGTCTGGACCACGTAGCACCTGGTAGAAAAAGGCTGTCCCTTTGCCATAAGCAGTAGTGGACTATAATAAATAAATAAGAGGAAAATGCAGAAGTGACCTGCTTGTACAATAATACTGTGTTCTGAAGGCCCAGGAATAATATATAGATTTTTTTGTTTCAGAAATACAACTTGGCTTCTAGAAGATGCCAATATATGAACTGGCAAGAAAAGCTGTTGATATTGCAGCAAAAAGTAAGATATTACTGTAATCTAATTACATTTCCAAGTAACAACGTTGTGTCACACTTTACATTCTCGTAATCACATTACAGTTACTGACTTAACCAGAATTTTGCTAGTTCCATTACGCTCATGTTTCTAAGCACATTTTATGCAAATGTTGAAAACATCTTGACGGTTAAATATTTTATATCACATAATCTTTGAGCTCGAGAATGTGCATTCTTCATTTGGAATGCACCACATATGCACATTATTTTCACTCAGCCATTATAACATTGTCAGATCTGTATTAGAGATGTGTGTTATTTTACAGCATTATGATATCTCATTGTGCTTCAGGATTGGATTGAGGTTGACTTTATTTATATTGTTCAGCGCTGACAAGTTGCATCATCCTGGAAATGAGACACCAAATGAATGAGCTGGAATGCCATCATGCAAACAAACAGCTTTAGAACCAGAAGTCCTTCTGACATCAGTGAGCAACCTAAAAGAGCAAGAATCCATTGACATTCAACACCAGCCCTACAATATTAAGAAAAATAGGTTTTGAGTTTTACATTGAAAGACAACTGTTTTTCATCTTTAAGAATATTATTGACAGAGAGAATTTAAGTCTAGCTTAAGGGAGACTGAGGAATATGAACTGTAGCATGTAAATGGGAGCTGTTATGATAAAACATTAGCTGAGGTATTATTTTTGTTCATTGTGATGTACAGGAATGATCAAAAAGCTCATAAGCAATTTTATTTACAGAAGCAAAACAGTCTTCAATATCCAATTTAAGCATCATGTGTCCTAAAATAAAACGGTTCCTCCAGACATGCATACTGATTTTTCCAATTACACCTTTTTAACATGTACCCAAGTATGTAGGTGACGTCTGTGCAACAGGTACGTCAACTCAGTCTTTACTGTAATTTTTAGTGACTGTGATATAGCTAATTACAAAATATATATGCTTTCTCTTTGAATAATATGTGCCTATTGATAGTCTAAAGATCAACAAGATGGGAGAGACACAGGTGTACTGATTGTGTTATATAATAAACACAACAGAGGATAAAGAGCAACAGATTAAGAACTCCTTTAGATACAGACCTATAAGCATTTTGAATTCTGTTTCTTGTATGGATGTGGCTAAATGTTACATTCTGAATTTTTTTTTTTTTTGTGTACTGTTAAAGATAAAAATTCTTCTTTGTACTAGTTGTGAGTGTGCGTGTTCGTATGATAACACTAGTTGTCAGCTGTTGTGCCTTGGCTTATTTTCTTGAATCTGTTTAACAATGTCTTCTGTTTTTGTACTTTCCGGCTGCCAGCAAATTTTCCTCTGGGAATAATAAAGTCCACCCAAACCTAACCTAACCTAACAGGCCTACCCAATCAATAAGAGCTTTTGTCAGCTAGCCTGTGAATTGGCAATAATTTTAAAGCTTACCAACTTCATGTTTGCCAGTGTTCGAGTGGTTAAGACCATTTTATTTTTATTTTTTTTGCTTTGCTTTACTATTTTTTTACTGACTAAAAGCCTCTGCATTCTGGCGCATATATTAAAAATGACACAGTGCTATGCATCTATTATATAGTGCCTTTCACATCTATTTATTCATTCATTCATTCATTTATTTATTTAACCCTTTCATATCTATCTATCTGTCTATCGAGTCATTCCACATACTCTCGTGGTCCTCATCATGCACATCTTGGCCTGTCCAGTACCTGACCCGTAGGACAAATCCAGGCTGAAATGTATTATACTCTTTCCACCATGCTGCCTAATCTGATGCCAGCTTTCCCATTTCTACTGCGCTCCAGAACTTTAGTCTGTGACATCCACAGTCTCCTTATTCTTCCGATGTGGAAAGGAACAAATTCACCTACCTCCTAAATTTAATCTACACCTGTCTCTAAATTGCCCAATCCTCTGCCAACTTGCCCAGTTTCCCATTTTGCCAAAACCTATACCATAATGTCCACACATCCACCGCCATAATCTTCCAATAATGTAAACGTCCATCTGTCCTATAACACATCCATAGCATAAGTCCAATCCAAATCTTATTCTGCCTTTGCCCATAGAGTGCCCAGTCCTTGGCCATTTCCACTGTATTCCATTAATCAACATCATACAATCACTTGTCCTCTGATTTTTCTGAAGTTTTGCATCCCAGTTTATCATTTACTACACCCAAAGAGTTATTCCCACCATAATTTTATTCTGCACTTGCTGCCAGTCTGCCCAGTCCTATGCAAGTTTACCAGGCTTACGTCACCTGGGCACAAATTCACATTATAAGATCCACAAACCTCTACATCTTAAAACATAACTAGTGCCAACCCCCATCTTGTACTACACCCACAGGACAAGTCCAACCAAAATCTTTTTCTGCCTTTACACTCAGGATGCCTATATTTCCTTGAACCTAAATTTTCTCGTTTCTTTCAGACCTGAAAATTTCTCAATTACTTTCAGATTAAATTTACCCATTTCACTAAGCCTACCAAAAAAGATTAGCCTCATACTATTGTCTAGATCAGTGTTTTTTAAACTCTTTTCCTTATGGCACACTTATGGTAACCAAAATCATCCCAAAGCACACCACTATCTTACTAACCACAAAACCATTATGTCTCCTACACTTGCTCAACTGCCCAAAGTGGTGGGACTACCAAAGAAGCCAGTAATAAAGCTGCTCTGTCATTAGCGTTCACAGATATGGCACTTAGTTAGTGCTTTCGTGGCATCTCCAAGCTGCTTCACCCTTTTGCCTGCCCCTTACTGCCTCAGAGGTAACTCATATGCTCACTATCCACTATTGCTGGGAGACTCGCTGGGGACCACACAACCAGGGCAAATGGACTCTAGCAGCCTGAAGACACGTCTGAAGTGCTCTAAGTGCTGTGTCTGCAATACAGTGATCATAAAGTTGCTTTTATGCGAGCTTTACCAGGTAGATCTATCTGCATCAGGCAGGTATCAACCACCAGTGGAGCTTGTCCCTCTCAGGCTCAGACCCAAGTATACTGCACTATTACTTCCAAAGCACACCTGGGTAACTCACACAGCGCATCACTGTGCTGCATCACACTGGCTGAAAAGCACTGCTGTAGATGACTGTGGCTACTTTCATGCTGCTTGCATTTTTCAGAAAAATGTTTTTTTTCTAGCATCCTTGTCATTGTTCACAATGCTTCAACACTTTGAAACAGGAAACAGGGAAAGCAGAAACTCTATTTGTTATAACAAGAGTGGAAAAAGTCAGTGTGTAAGCTCATACTCACCTGCTACTGAATTCTTAAGTCAGGTTTGTCCAGTCTAAGCTGCTTTCTCTTCTTTTATTCTTCAAGTGAACGATTTATGAAGCGTATTTCATTAAAGAAGTTGCCATTTCCATAAAGTTGTGCATGCTCGTCTATAGTTACATTAATGGTAATTGTGAACTGTGAACCATTGAATGAACTTTGACGATTGACTAGTCACTAGTGATGAGTGAACATTGCTGAGTTCGCTTCACAGTGAATTCCCCAAAATCACAGAAATGTTGCAATATTTGCTGAACTTGGCAAATTGCGTTAAAGTCAATGGGGAAGTACTAACTGAGCTAGATTTGACTGGATGATAATGGTGCAGTCATCTTTAAAGTGTCCCTGAGGGTTAGGGAAACATCTGCCAACTATACTGGACCAATTAGTGTGGCCAAAAAGGTGACCTGAGCTGTGCGGTAGCAGTGCCAACCACTGTAACACCATGCCTCCATTACATCAAAAAAGAAAGAAACATGTTGTAAATAGTAATAAACCTTTTGTTATTATTATTATTTCATAGATTCTCCTGTGTTTGGGGGGGGGGTATCAGGATCCTTCAAAGTTTGTTTTTTATCTGTACATGGCTAATTATTATGCATGCATAAGGCATGCGCCTCCTTCTCTTATACTAAAGTGGCACTCGAAGATCGACCCACACATTGGCAAAACCCTTTGAATAAACTTTCTGATTAATGACTTATAACATTCTATTTATCAACTTGATTTATGGTTTTAGCATCATGGTTCTGGTAATAACTTGTATTTGCTTAATGTCTTTTAACATTTCTCACTCAGACTGTTTTACTGTCTAGTATTTCATAATTTTGGGCCGTTTAAAACCATCTTCACAGTTGTTCATAAACCCTGTTGACGGCTGGCAATTCAAAGATATCAACTGCATTAAAAAATTAGGTGGACGCACTCTATGCAGCACATCAATTTATTTAATTTTGCAGCCGGGAAATGATATATGGGTGGTTGCCCCAAACATTTCTATGACTCTTTGTCGAGTTTGTGACAATAGTTACTTTCAGATTAAACAGAGCAAATTATAAACAGAAATTATTTAAAAACACATGCAGAACACTTCATCATAAACTGGTAAAAGCCTTATGGGAGTCACTTTTTGAACTGAAGACAGGCCTCTTAACCAATGAGTGAGGGAGGATCAGGATCCCCATTTGACCTTAGTCTGTTGTTTAATGCTCTGTCCAGCATTAAACCAGTGTCAGGTATATCAAGTTTAAGACAGCTCTCAGTAAACACAAAATGCCCCCGTGCTGTTCACCATGTTCATCAATCTTATTTGACAGCAATCGAACATTGCCCATTACAAAAGTTGGCAGACTAGTTCTTAAACATTTTTGCCTTTCTTTTACTCTCGTGCCGTGTTGCCATCTCTCTCTGTGGGTAAACAGCTCCTGCAGCAAAATGAAACTGAGCTAATTAGGCGCTCGTGGCACAACTAGCTGATTATGGGATTGTTTAATGCACCCCCTTTTTGTTTTCACAATGTCTCTTAAATTTCCAGGTGATGCAGGAAGCTTGTCGTAACTCCATCAAGCTTTGCAACCCGTTTGCAGTGCAGTCAAGACAAGCCAGCACCTGGGTTTGCATGCATTGCAGTTCATCTGTAAATTTAAAATTAATTTATTCGATTTCTAGAGGCTACTATCAGTGACAAGCCAGAAGCCAGATCAGATCTAATGTTAAATAAGACTAATAACTAGTAAAACAAGTTCAGAAACAAAAAGAAAAAGAGTGAGAAATACAGAGCTTCTGTAAAAGACTGCTGCTTGCACAGCTCCCTGAAGTTTGAAAAAATATGACTTTAAAAAATTTTTCTCAGCCAAAACTTCAAACTATATGGGGTAAGTGACATATAAAAAAAATATCATTTCCAGGATGCATATACTGTATGATAAATACTGAACTCTATCAAGAAACATAATAAATGTGAAGAGATGTATTAGGAAGAAGCAAGTTTTATTATCAACAGTTAAAAATGTAAAGAAACTGTTAATTAATTAATTTTCACCAGTAACATGACTAAAAGTATCAATATGAATGAGAGTGCTAGAAGCCTGACTTCGTGCACAGTGCAGACTTTGAAGCATGCGTGCTGTAAATCTAACGCATTTCTTTGCGCAGTCCACTCTTATTGCACACAACACATTTGGTAGTTGGTGACTTCTTGTGCTAAGTGGGCAACAGAATGTCCATATAGCACTCTTCTGGCGTTCCAAATGAGTTGGACGCCTTGTGATGAAGGAACGCTTTTGGGGCAGCTGTCCTCATCAGAGCCAGAGCCTACAGGTTTCACATCATCCAAATGATTGTCATTATCTCGATCACTGTCATTATCATCAAAATATTCATCTTAAAAAATTGTAGTTTTTTCAAAACATCAGCGACTTTAAATCTTTTTCGCTATGACATAACTATGGACTATCTGTTTATAGCACTGTTTTCCACAAGCTGCTGCATCTAAAAAAATCAGTAGATGGCAGCACTGTATTAGATGACTGAGACTCGACAGCAAGCTGGCTATGTCTATAGTGGATGTATACTGAGGTACGAGTTATATCATACATCGTGCCAAGACAGGCTCAATGAGATTCAAAGTATTAAGTATTCTCAGATTACAAAGTGCTATTGTTAAAATACTTCTAGAGTTAGTGATAAAAAAGTAGAAGCAGTATGTATTGTACACAGTATATCCATTGTGAAAATTATGAAATTAGGAGATTTACAAAATGTGCTGCATGTATTTTTAATCACCAATCAACTGGCATTCCTTCATATGAAAAGTTTCATCTTTTCTTTTTAATTATGTATATTTATTTTTTTCATAAAAATTGCACAGAATATTTAATTTTTAAAGTTATTTTGAAAATTTCATACTACAGTGTTTTGGCAACATCATTCCACAACTGTTTTGTTTTATACATTCAGCACCATTTTGTCATTTGGATTCATTCACTACCATCTTGTTTATGATTTCAGGGTCGTTGCCAATTTTATGACAGGATGTTGCATCATCACAATGTCTTGTCATTTCCTCATAACAGATGACAGAGCAAGGGCTTTTTGTTTGGGAAACACTCTTTTAATTGAAGACTTTGACTTCTTATCCTTGTTCTTATGGCTTTTTTTGGTTTTTACGTCATTGACTTATTTGATCTTCTGGCTCTGACCCCTGCCTGTAAAAATGTCAATTCTTTTGGTTTCTGCTCGTTATTTTAATTATTCATATTCTGAGCCTTTTGTTCTGGATCATTTGGTCTGGCCATTTTTTGGTCCAATTTGGCCATAATAAAAAGAACATGTCAAAAGTTAAAATTACACAAATAAATCAATAAAGTAGCATAGCATAATGTTTGATATGTGAGCTTGACAAACCTTAAATAATTTAGCTGATGGGATATCTCTGGAGTGATACCTATATAAATATCACTACTGTTTTCTCCTTAGATATACTGCAGACACGCCCAAAGTTGTTACTCTGCTACTCCTCACATCTCTGCTGTACAAGCACTTTGTCTGGTGTCCATTACGCTTACTACTTATTTAAACAGGACCAGCATATCAAATGCTACAATCTGCAATGCCTGACAAAGCTAAGGTCAGTTGATTAGTGGACAGTCTGTTAAAGTCATTGGATCACAACATATACTATGATGTAGAAACCCAAACTATTATTTTTTTGCCATTATGATGTGTGGTGTATGATAATAAATGTAGTCTTGATCGTACTCAATCCTAATATAATGCATTTGTAAGACACTGTTTGTTCCTGGGGAGAAAATTCACAAGGTTGCAATCACCACAAGTAAAGGTGCTATAGTAAATCAATTGATTTCTAAATAAGAGGTGAAGATTATATGAGTCTCACTCCTAGGCAAGAGTAGCAGAGCCTTTAGTCCTAACAGAGTTATATTTAGAGCTAACAGTGTCTTCCGCTTTTCTTCATTTCATAGCTGTCCTTGTTCACACCAATGCCAAATGCCATAAACAGCTCTGATTTCTTTACCTTACATTTTTATGTTTCTACAATACCTAAACTTTGTTCTAATTGAGAGGTTACAGCAGTGTAGGGTTTGCTCATACATACAGGCTGTCTATCCCCTGTCGGTGTGGAATATGCAGGAGCAACACAGGAATAGGGGCAACTGTGTAGCCTTTGACTATGATTGAGTTAGTTTGCTGTTTTTGTTTTCTTTCTGTAACTTATGAATAAGTCTTTTGATCTGAATGCATATGTAATTGTACAATTTTTGCAAATGAAAAATTTGGAAATTTTAGGTTTTCTTTTTTTTCCTTATCAAACCACACTACTGTTCTTACATTAAAAAAACTATAAAGCATTTACCTTACATAAGAAAAATGAAAAGACTCACCCACTGAAAAACAATCAGTTAATCACTTGTTAAAATCCCAAAATGCAGTATTTGGGATGAGGGATTAAAGAAACATCACTTTTAGTTTTTTGTGCCTATTATGAATTCAGTATATAATAATTTAAGATGAATAAATTGTGGTATTTTGAAACCTCCAATTCCTAATGGGGGTATGCCAAGAAAAAAGACTGAGAATCCCTTGTCTAGGGATATCACACAACATTTAATCATATTAGTGTCAATAGTCTGCTGTAGTTAAGCATTTACTTTAATTAATAGGTTTACTATTATACAGAGATGTATTGTGTGACTACTGTTACAGTTATTTACAAACTATTACTAACCCTTCTCTATTCTGTTTCTCTTCTCGCTATCCTCTTGTGGCACTTGGTACCATTCCTTCACTGCCAAGTTGTTTGCATGTCTATGAAAAACTCATCTCCTTTCATCAGATTGGCCGGCCCAGCACTAACTCAGATGTAGAATGGCCAGTAAAGAGGAGGCAGCAAGTTGGCCAAGGTCTCCAGGGCTCTGATTGTGTCTGGCTTGTCTGACTCCTTTTCTACAATCTGGTCATGGTTATGCAATTAACTGATGGACAGATATTGTTGTTTTTTATTTATGCTAATTAATTTCTACTTTGTATTTAATATATCTAACAAACCTTTATCCTTATATTTGATAGTTCTGTATTTGCTGAGTGGTATAATCTGTTCTTGCACTTTGCCTTGAGAGTTGTCATGGCACTTGGTAAAGAGTGCTGTTCAAGAGCAAAATTGCTTCAACTATTGTATTGTATTTCTGAGGTGGCAATGATAGATGGGCCATCTAGCTCTGTCAAGAGGATTACTTGTGATCTGTTTTGTGTGTGTTGTATCTATCCTATTTTTTCACACCCATTGCACACCCAACCTAATTGGAAGAGGGTTTCTTTCTGAATTGCCCTTTACAAGATTTCTTCTATTTTATCCCTACAAAAGTTTTTTTTTTGGGGAATTTTTTCTTATATTGTTAGTCAGTCGAGGCATTCTGTCAAAAAACAGGGCCTGTTAAAGCCCATTGAAGCATTCCTTGTATGATTTTGAGCTAAGATAAAATCAATTGATGCTGCTGTTGTACTGTTAGCAGTAGCCAAGAATCCAACATTGGTGACACTGGATTTATATTAGTGGGGGTGCCCTGAATAGGTGTAGGCAAAGGCAAATACTGCATATATCTGCATACATAAAGCATTGATAGTTCACAAGAGAATGACACTTATGAACACTTTTTTTTTCTTTATTTATATAGCATCTTTTACAGACACAGTGACAAAGCGCTGAACACCGTAGAAAACAATTAAAACACACAGCTGTAAACACTTAAAAATAAAATAAAATTAACATTTTCACAAAAGAACCATAAACAGAAGAGCCAAAGCTTCTACCCATATGCTAAACTAAAAAGGTGCCTCTTTAATTGTTTTTTAAATGTATGAGTTGTATCTGCAGCCCGTAAAGCAAAAGGAAGGCTATGCCACCATTTCGGTGCAATGGACTGAAAAGCCCGATCCCCATGAGGATTTAGTCAAACCCGTGGAACAATAAGAAGGTCCAGGTGAGATGACCTAAGTTTGCGACTGGTAGTATAACGTTGTAAAAAATCTGAAATACATTGCAGTGTTTGCCCATGCAGAGCTTTATAGGTGACTATTAAAATTTTAAAATGGATTCTAAATTTCACTGAGAGCCAATGAAGAGAAGAGAATATCAAAGTAATATGAGACCACTTACCTGGAGTGGGTTAACAGCCTAGCAGCAGCATTTTGAATAGACTGAAGGCGCAGTAGCAACGTCTTCTTTAGATGGTGAATGTATCAGATGCAGAGTTGTCTGACATGAATCCTTGGTTATTACAATATAAAGATTTTTATTTAATTTGTGAAAACATTCTAAGACTCACAGCACCGTAGTTTATGAAAAAGAGATCTGAGTGATGTTACATTTTCTAAGATTTAGAAACACACAGAAAAGCATAGCAGCCAGATCCAAAATGGGTAACATTCTTGATCAATCATAAATGATCAGCATGAAAAAAACTACATTTAAATCATGCATTATTACAGTTTGTATTGATTATTCAGCTTTGTGCATGGAGAGCAGATGCAAGAAGTATAAATAAACCATAAGTGAATTGCTCAAGGTCACACAATGTGTCAGTGGTGGATATTTATCTACTACCCTTGTGCTTTACAATCCATCATTATAGCCTATAGGCCACACTTCCTCCTTCCAGACCTTCCAGTCTAAAGTGGTGCCATATATATAATCCATAAATGGGAATATTATAATGTAATCAACCAAAAAGCTAGCTGATTAAACCATGTGTATTCCATCATGATATCTATATTTATGTGTAGAGGCAGTATGGCAAGCTGTCAAAGTAGCTTCTGCTGCTAACTCAGAGGTCCTGGGTTTAAAGCCTGGTTACATCAGTGGAGTCTTTTTGCATTTTTTTACATATTTGTGGATGTTTTATCTTGATACACTGATTTATCTCTCATAGTGTTTCTTACACTTTTTTTCTCATAACATAATCATGCCCTTCTTAATGTCTTCAAGACACAATCCATGACGACCATCAGATTTTGGGGTCCCCTTTGCAAATCACTGCCAACAGTCATAGCAGAGTAATGTTAATTACTTAAACTGCCACCGTGACCAAACACAAGGTACTCCGCAAACTATACGTGACTTTTCCATCTGAATACAACTGTGAGTCACAAACCTGCATGATCCAAATGGCAGCAACTCACAATCCAACCCATAGTTTAAGGAACTATAACAAACTATAAACTCTGCCTACAAAAAGTATTCCCCCCTTAATAATAATTAATAATTCTTTACATTTACGTAGCGCTTTTCTCACTACTCAAAGTGTTCTCCATGCAGGGAGGTCCCAAGAAGCAAACCCACAATCTCCTTAGTGCAAAGCAGCACCTCTACCATTACCCCACGTGTGTGGTTTTGAAAGTTTTCATATTTTATTGTTATATGACATTAAATGTCACTGACACCAATCAAGAGACAAAGTGATAACATATCTCTGCAAAGTGCTCTAAATTAATTACAAAAAGAAAAAACAAAATGGTTCCCTCTGGGGGATCCAATTTCCTCCCACAGTCCAAAGACATGCAGGTTAGGTGTATTGGTGATTCTAGATTGACCCTAGTGTGTGCTTGGCGTGTGTGTGCATGTGTTTGTGTGTTCAACCTGCGATGGACTGGCACCCTATCCAGGGTTTGTTCCTACCTTGTGCCCTTTGTTAGCTGGGATAGGCTCCATCAGATCCCTGCAACCCTGATCAGGATAAGCGGGTTAGCAAATGACTGATAAAGCACAACAGAATTGAACAGATAAGCATTCACCTCCTCTAATATGACACACCTAAATTATCACTGGTGCAGCCAAATGGTTTTAGAAGTCACAGAATTAGTTCAATGGAGATCAACTGTCTGTGGTTTCAACTGATTGTAGTAGAAATGTATGTGGAAGGTGCAACTTGTTTTGAGTCAGTATGGTGACCTAACCTACACAATGAAGCAACTCTGTGAAAAGGTGATTGAAAAGCACAAGTAAGGGGATGCATACGAAGTAAATGTCCAAGTCAATGAATATCCTTTGGAGTCTGGTTAAATCAACCATTAAGAAATGGAGTACGGAAAAGCTGTAAATCAACTTGGAGCAGACTCTCCACAAACCTGAGTGATTATACAAGAAGATGACTAATGATGGAGGCCACCAAGAGGCCTATAACTCTAAATGAGTCAGAAGCTGCAGTGGTTGGAGAAACTGTGCATAAAACAAGTGGTACCCTTGGGGGTTTCACCAGTTGCAGCTTTATGGGACAGTAGCAAAGAGAAAGACACAATTAAATAAAATGTTTCTCAGAAGGCACATGGGAGACTCAGAAGTCACCTGGAAGAAGGTTCTATCGTCTGATGGGACTTTTTGGCCATCAGACTAAACACAATTTTTGGTATATGCCAAATAGTACACTTTATCAAAAAGACATCATTCCCACCTAGTGGTGACAGTATCATGCTGTGGAGATGCATCTATGCCTTGGAAGGCTTGTGGAGTGTAAACTGAATGCAGCCAAATTGCTGGTAAATCCTGAAGAAAAATCTGATGAAGTCTACAAGAAACCAATGTCTTGTGAGAGGTTGTTTTTCAGGAAGACAATAAACTCAAAGCCTAAACTATACACTATTACCTTAAAAAAAACAATATTAATGTCTTGTAGTGGCTGTGGCAGATCTGGATCCCAATCCAATTGAGGATTTATGGATAGACTTGAAAATGGCTGGTCACTTTTGATCTCCATACAACTTGACAGAGTTTGAGCAGTTTTGAACAGACGAATAGGAAAAAACTGTATTCTCCAGGAGTTAATATGTGAATGGGGTTAATACTTATTCAATTAATTATATTGTGTTTTATATTTGGAATGAATTTAGGACACCATTCTGAAATTTGTTTTCACTTAGAATGCTTTTCTGTTGGTCAGTGTCAAAAAAGACAAATTAAATCCACTGTAATTTAATTTTGTATTACAATAAAATGTTAAAAACTTCAAAAAGGTGTGAATACTTTTTATAGACGCCATATGCTGGGGTAATTAGAAACTCTAAGCTGGCCCAGTGTTTGTAGTTTTTGAGTCCTCCTTGCCATGTACTGTAGTGCCAACCAGTCCAGGTTTGGATCCCACCTCCTTGTGCCTACTGTTAGAAGAGAAGACACCACAATACTGAAGTGTATAAGTGATTCAGAAGCTGGGTGGATGTTTTCAGTATGTGGACTGTGTCTGAACCTACCTTTGCATGTATCTGTAAGCTACTGTCTGATTTCAGGACTGAAATCTCAGATTCCACTGGAGTTACACTGAGTGCACTACCAAGGAATAACCCACTGGTCTTGAATATTATAATCGTGTAAAAGATAACCCTACATAGCCAGTAGTCTCAAAGTCCAGAATGCTACTGGTGTGCTTAAAGTTATTTGTGAAGATTTACTAAGGTGCCAGATGCAAGGGGGTGGGTATAGAGGGTCTCATTTTCAGCTCCATCTCAAGCAATCAGTTGATTGGTAATCAAGTACTTTTGAGACCATTATTCGCTCAATTGCCTTATCTTTAATGCATGTCTCCAATCTGGGAGAGCTTTTCTTTCAAAGTGAGTTCAGTCTACCGTATTTGGGTTTTCAAAACCTATCTGTGCGCTTCTCTCAAAGTGTTAATTGCAAAACCCACAGTATGCTATTTTAATGTAAATACTTTGCACAATTACAAGAGAGTAATTATAAATATGTACAAATTGTCTTCTAAATTGGCTGCTACTTAAAGAGGCAGGATAATGGCAGTTTTCAAATTAAAATATAATTAGCACTCTAAGGTAGGATTGCACTGATTTCCATAAAGCACATTCTCCTTTCATCAAGCAGTGTTCTACAGAGAAGGCTTGCAGCATGGCTCTCTTCACTTCTTAGCTTGGACATCAGCATGACCTTCCTGCAGGACAGCTAATTCTTTTTGGTGAATAAAACTAGCAACACCTCCTTCAATTACACACCTTCTGACCATGTGTTGCTGTTCTACGAGTCATCATGCCACTCCTCCTTCTCCACAGTGTCTCTTTTGATCATGCCTGACTGACAGTGATGTTGAGGAGCATACTCTCATAGTGAGCTTTTCACTATTCACCACAAGTGTTAGAGACGCCCTAGAAAAATAAAGTTCTGACTTGGGAGAGGAGACTGAGGAGACAAAGAAAAAGACAAAAAGCCATCATATTGTTTAGATGCAGTAGTTGCAGTGCAATGTGATTTTGTCCCCTGGACTGATCTAACTGCAACATCTGACTGATGCGGTTTGGTTCAAAGGTAGCACTGAGGCTATCAGGAAGAAAATGCTAGAAGGAGTCAAAAAACAGAGTGAATAATGAAGCCGCTACACCATATTTTAAGTCAGACTGAAATGTTTTTCACAAATTAAACAGATTTATTTTTGGACCCAGAATTGTTACACATTTATTCATTGGAAGAATTTGTTCGCTGTTGGTGCTGTTTAACAGAAAGGGTATGGGACAGTAACAGTGTACTATATTTCAATCATTGATGGCAATGGTCTCTATTTATTGTCTAGGGAAGTGTTCACCATGGTTTTGGAAAAGCCACCATTTTCCATTTAACGTATGATAAATATGTTGGCACATTGGGTCTTTATTTGACGATGTTTATTTATTTAGTTTTAAAGAACCTGGGCCTTGATGTGTTCATTGCTTTCTATAAATATTACATTTTGGCGTAAATCAAAAAGTAAAGGAGGAGGAGGGGGAGGTTGGGAGCACACCACAAGTAAAGGCAATCTGAAAATTACACGGTAACTACAACAGATGGAAACTGATGCAATGCAAGAAGTTCATGATGACTTATGGGTAGTTCAAACATGCACAGGGCAACGTTTTGCTGTTAGTCTAGTTGAAACCAAAGTCAAATGAACATAGACAGTCCGCTGCGGGATTTCACAATTGTTGAACAACACACCGTAGTGAGATTTCTTTGGGCAGAGGGAGTGAAACCTCCTGAAATTCACTGAAGGGTGTTGGCTGAGTGCTGAAGTGGAAAGAGTAGGATTCAAAGGAAAGTTTGAGAATGGGTAGAAAGGCTTAAAGCAGGAAGATCAAGTTTAACAAAAAAAGCTTCATTTAGTCGACCATCAATATTGCCCACATCGACATGGCGAATGCCTTCATCAGGGAAAACCTATGGATTACGTTGTCAACTGTTACTGCACTTTTGGATATCAGGAATGGATCTGCACATGCCATAGTACGTGATAACTTGGGGAACCATAAAATTTGTGCAAGATGGATACCCTAACAGCTTACAGATCTGCACAAGCCAACATCCTTTGGGGAATTTAAGCAGGTTTCACTCCCTCTGCCCAAAGAATCTCACTAAGACATGTTGTTCATCAGTGGTGAAATTCTGTAGTGGAGTGTCCATATTCATTTGACTTTGGCTTCAACTTGAATAATGGTAGAGTGCTGTGCTGTGTGTGTTTAAACTACCCATAAGCCATTATGACTGTGTTGTTTTGCATCAGCTTCTATCCATTGCTTTACTTTTTTTACCCTTGTATATTTTTTTATACATCTAATGAAGGCAACATGGCCAAAATATGGAGTCTCCTGTGTTCTTTTCCTTTTCAGCATAGAAGTAGCACTTTACTTTTTATTTCTGTTATACTCATTAAGACAACTTAAATGGATTGTCTGGTTACATTATATGGCCAAAATCATGTGGACATCCCTCCAAATTATTGAGTTTAGGTATTTCACCCACACCCATTGTTTACAGGTGCATAAATTCAGCTCATAACCATGCAATCTGTCAGTCATACTGAAGAGCTTTGTGACTTTAAACATGTCAATGTCAAAGAATGCAACTTTTTCTACAAGTCAGTACATGAAATTCCTGCTTTGCTAAAATTGCAAGAGCTACTGTTGTGAAGTGGGAGTATCTAAGAGCCAAAGCAGCTCATCCACGAAGTGATAGACCATGCAAACACACAGAATCGGGCCACCAAATACTGAAGCGCATAGGGCATAAAAATCACCATACCTCTGTTGCACCACTCACAACAGAATTCCAAACTACCTCTGGAAGCAGTATTAACACTAGAACTGTGCATGGAGATCTTCATGAAATGGATTTCTATAGCCAAGCAGTTGCACGTAAGCCTAAGATCATGATGTGCAGTGTAAAGCTTCAGCTGGTTGCTGTAATGTACTCCGCCATTGGACTCTGGAGAAATGGGAACTAGTTCTTTGGAGCGATGACTCAGAGTTCTCTATCGGACAATCTGATGGATAAATGTGGGATTGGCAGATGCCAGGAGAATGCTACTTTTTGTACTGCATAGTGCCTATGTGGTGTTATGGGTCCATAGCTCTCTCAGCAGAGGCCAGTTTTAGTTAAATGAATAATCACCGCGCTCGCGGCTTAGCGGGGGGGCTTGGTGGCTGTAGCGGATCTCAGGGCGATCTGCGGTGTGGGCATTTCTCACCTAAGTGTACAGCTGAGAGACTGCCCACATCCGTGATTGTTCCTGAGGCTGCTAATGTGCTGCAGCTGCTATGGCCTCCCTCAATATATAGAAGCGTGAGTCAGCTAGGGAGGAAAAGAACAAAAAGAGAACATAGGAAAAGAAAGACGGAGGTGGCTGGAAAAAGCAGGATGCGTGAGAAAGAGAGAGAGAGACGGTGCGGGTGAGTGAGCAAGCAGGCGAGCGAGCGCTCACAGGCAGTTGAAGGGAAGCCTGGGTGTTAGACTGACATCTGGGAGTCGTAGTAGTGGTCACTCCCGGTGAGTGAGCATGTAGCAGGAGTGACCAATGAAGAAGAAAGACTGTCTATGTAAGGCCGGGATGGCAGCGGGAGTTGGGAGGCTTGGTGGAGAAGTCCTTGGTGTGAGCATCCTGGATGCCAAGGATTCCAACTCTCGGGCCTGGGATGAGTGCCAGACCAAAGCCAGGATCGGGAGGCCTCCAGACCTGTGTTGGGGAAAGAAAGGACAGCTGCTGAAAGAGCGTCTCGCCTGCTGCAAAGCCCAACCGGGAGAAGCAGGTGAGACGCTAGTTTAAAAGAAGCACCGGGCTTGTAGTTGGTTTTTAGAAGACTGCTTCCAGCAACATTTTAACTTCGGGTTTTAAAGGATTGATTTGTGTATTGTTTTTAACCTCCATGATTGTCACTGTTTTATTGGATTATTTATTTGATGAAGACTTTTGAATCACTGCACTATTTTGAACACTTTGTTTTTGTTGACTATTTTAATAAAAGCACTTTTGCACATTTATACATCATCCCCTTGCTATGTTGTTGCCTCACTGTCTAGCTCATCTCAGTTATAACTATCGACGGTGTAGGGTTCAAGGGCTCCCTAACAGCGGATGGGAGCATTGCAGCAGAACCCGCATCGTCACAGCCTACAATAAAACTTGGTGGAGGTGGGATAATAGTCTGAGGCTATTTTTTGCAGTTTGAGCTAGGACACTAGGTTCCCGTGAAGGTTACTTCTAATGCTACTGCATACAAAGACATTTTAGACAATAGTGTGTTTCCAACTTTGTGGCCACATTTTGTGGTAGGCCCTTTTCTCTTCCAGCATAACTATGCTACTGTGCACAAAGCCAGGTGATTTGTGATTACTTGGATTTTTGAACCTGTCCTTTATTTTTGATTTTGCCTTGTACTTTGTATTGGGACTTTATTCAATACTGTATAGACATGGAGGAGGTCGAGTGACCTGCACTGAGCCCTGCTCTCAACCCACACCTTTGGAGTGGATTAGAACACTGATTTTGAGACAGTTCTTCTCTTCCAATATCAAATATTTTACTTTACAAATGTTTACTTGGCTGAATGTGCACAAATCCCCATTGGCACACTCCAAAATCTTGTGGAAGGCCTTTCCAGAACAGCAAAGGCTGCTATACCTGCAAATAGGAGCTAACTTCGCATTAATGCTCAGGATTTTGAAACTGGATGTCCAACAAGCCCATATCAAATCAATTCAGTTCTCATTTGCCACAAACAAATTGTACATACAGTACAATATGTAGTGAAATATTTACTTGCTCAACTCTAATGACTGAATATAATGAAGAATATAAAAGGATCATAACAGTAACACTCGACTTTATAAATATTCAATACTAATTAATATAATTATGCATACAGTATTTCATAAATAATAAATACTAACTAAATGAATAACTTAATAACTTAAACAACTTAAGTGTAAGAGAGTTAGCAATGGGCATCATGTATTTCTAGACACCTTCCTTATTCAAGATGTGGATGGACTATGGCTAAAAGCACCTCCCCAGTCTCTGTGAACCGGACTTTAGGCAGTGGCAGTGTTTACCTGACTGCAGCACAAAAAAGAGGCTATTGTTGGAATGGCTGGTGTCAATGATATTTTTCTTTGCTGTGGTCTGACATGGTGTAAATGTTCTGGAAGTTAACCCAATTCTTTACCATGTTCAGAGCCTTAGGAAGCCCCTTTTCTCCTCATTGGAGGAATAAAACAAAACAGCAGTGCAAAACTGGAAGAAATAAGAGATTAGAAATAAATAACTAAATCATATGAGGCAGTGGAGTGTAAGGGTATTAGAAATGGACAGACAGACAAAAACAAAGTTTTATATAAATGACACAATCTGTTTCATCAGTGTGCTCAAACTCACTCTCTCCACAGTGTTGTTCACTAATGGCAATTGCATCCTAGACTGCTGAAACAATAAATTGTCATTGAACTCTGAGGACATCTATCTCAAACTCCCTTCTGCTTTATAGGATGACTGAAGGTTGCACAAATGAATAAGAAAGATATACTGTAAGAGAAAAGGGGGTGATATTCCACGGTCTTCAAACAGTGCCACTGGTGCAATCTCAATCCATGTATCTAAAGGAGCTCACAGGTCACCATTTAACACCATCATAGACACTCACCCCTGCATTTGCAAACTAGAGTGCCACCATCTGCTACTATCTACACTGCCACTGAATGCTGCCCAGTGTGTTATATTTCAGCCAGGGTCCGTCTTCTAGCTGGGTTTCAAATCCTTGTTTTATGTCCTCTTTGTTCACTTTCGAGTCTTTATGTTAATGTTACTTTTGTTTATTATTTTTTGTATTGTTTACACCTGTGTTATATATTTTGTGTTTTGTGAGTGGTCTCCAAGGTGCAGGGTCACCTGTCCATCACTGCAAGGGACTGGCCTCAGCCCTTTAAATGTGGAAGCAACCCACAGTTCTTTTCGGTTTATCTGAATGCGATTGTGGTGTGATTAGTTGTTGTGTGTTTTTTCTGTGATTTGTGATCACTTGGATTTTTGAACCTGTCCTTTATTTTTGATTTTGCCTTGTACTTTGTATTGGGACTTTATTCAATCTGAATAGCCTTTGCTTTTTCAGGCAATTTCTTTTTGCTTTTTGTGCTCCCCAGAGCTTCTTGTTATTACAGAGCATATTTGTAATAATAAATCTTTTATTTATAAAGATTTTTTGTGGCTCTTTATGTATTTAGCAAGGGTATTTGACGGTGTTTCCCCCTCTAGTGGGCAATTTCGGAACTATTCAGAACATATGTGCTTTGGGACCTTCAAGCACATAACATAGCGGCACTGCTGTAGCATTTGTGAAATCCTTTTCCAGACCTTGTCATCAACACACAGAAAGGCACAGGTGGGTTTTTAGTTAAATGAAAGATTATTTTTAACTTAATTAAAAACCATAATGAATGTATTAAGTGAAAATGCAATGATTTCACAACTATATGAAGAACAAAGAACACCATGGTGGCTCATTTCTGTCTTTGTGTGTTAGTGAGATCATTGGGTTCTTAATACATATCACCTAGAAAGAAAGAAAGAAAGAAAGAAAGAAAGAAAGAATTAAGGTTGCTTGTTATCGAAGACAATTTGAAAATTGTATTTGTTAAATTTGAAAGTGTGAAGCATGAGTAAACACGCTGAAGAAATGCAGAGCTGGCGAATACCTGCAGCTGAAAGGAAAAAAAAAAAAGAAATATAACAAAATAAGCACACACCACAAGTATTGAACACTGGCAGAGCTTGCATGGTCTTTTCCTTTTTAGATTTACCCTCTGTACATATGTGTGTGTTTTTACCTTTTTTATGTGCTATTATCACAATTTAATATTATTTAGCCTGCAGCTTACATTCACAATTAAAAATGTATCACATTTGAACTTATTTTGCAAGCCATTTTTTCTACTTTATTTCTTGCAAGTGAAACTTTTTAATTAGGTGTCAAGGGAATAAAAAATAAAGGGTCTCTGCACTGTGGTCTGAGCCAACCAGGAGGTAAATAAGCACAAGGCCATTCCCTTTCATTGTATCACCTGCTTTCTTGTACACACATGCACACATACACACACCCACACACACACACTTGCACTGTGTGTTTCTATGCTGTATACAGAGTGTGTATCCTGCTCACATAAGTATTTGCACAGCAACGCTTCAGACTTCCTTTGTGGCTGAAATTCCCAAATGGTATTTTTACAGAAATAACTTGTTCTTTTTAAAATAGTTCTCACTAATGTGATAATGTCATAAAGCTGAAAGGAATAGTTATCTTGTTGTTGCTGATTATTCTTAACAACCGCATGGTGGTGTAATGATTAATTACTCATCAATTTAATATACAGATACATAGCTGATGTAATATTTAATTTGCAGGCCAGTTATTTTACTTGTTAGTTAATTGGTTGGTTGGCTAATGATTAATGTTGAGAAGCTACCTGGTTGGTTGATGACTCAATTGTGTTGTCAGTTGTCTGGGTGAATTGTTAATTGGATGATTAGTTGATTTGTTAATAATTTGCTTACTTAATAACTGATTAACTGGACCTGCCTGTTGTGTAAAATGATTGGTTAATTATTGGTTTCTAACTGATTTAATAATTATCCAGTTGATTGTTTTGTTGGAATTAAACTTGATTGATTGGTTTGTTTAAGAGATAATTACTAATTAATGTATTGATTATGTATATTACTGGTTTATTAAAATCAATTGGCCAATGATGTTACAGACTGATTTTCTCTAATTAGTTTGTGGTTTGTGTGGTTTGTAAGGCTACATCCACAGTGTTTTAAAATGTAATTAAATCCATCCACACTAGCGTTTTCACGTCATTTGCAAAAGTATCTCTGTCAACACTAAATGCATATGACATAGCCATTCGCATACACTTGGCATGCGCATATCGGTGGAAACAGGAAGAACTGTCCTCTCTGATGGGATGGTTATGCTGCCTTCCACAGAATGTAGCATGAAACAGTAGAATCTGGTCAATTATTCGTCTTTTGCGCAAAAGTATGCAGAGTTCAGACTACACAAAACACAATTTAGATGTATACAACGCGAATGCCAAGCAATACTCTGCAATCCTATTTTCTCAGACCTTACAGACCAGGGGCCTCATGTATAAACAGTGTGTATGCACAAAAATGCTATGTAAGAACGTTTCCACGTTCAAATCACGATGTATAAAACCTAAATTTGGCGTAAAGCCACGCACTTTTCCACGGTAGCTCATACCCTGTCGTACGCAAGTTCTGCGCTCGGTTTTGCAGACTGGTGCCACCCTGCATCAAAGCAGTGCTACTGTTCCTGTGTGGTTACACTTTCTTTTTTAGATCCACATCCCTGATGCGGCTTTATAAATAAACTGAAATTAACCGCATATTGTTTATTAGTTTAATGGATCTGATTGTAATTAACCTGTAACAATATAATGGTCCACAGAATGGTCAAACTATTCCAAATACCATAACTGCTTTAGTGTTGTTACTCTCACTGCACCTTCTTCTTCTTCTTTCAACTGCTCCCATTAGGGGTTGCCACAGCGGGTCATCTTTTTCCATATTACTCTCACTGCACCACTTGGAGTATTTATATCACTGTATCTGAGTGTGAATCACAGCTCTACAGCAGCTGATTGGAAAGAGAATTATCGGTATACAGCATCAAACACACGCTGCCTCAGCTATGTTGTCTATTGAACTGCACTCATACGGCAAATGCTTCAGAGGCTTTCCTCACGGTTCAGAAACAGTTTCATCCCAAGAACTGTAAACGCACTCAATCAGTCCATCAAGTGCTCCTTGTAGAACTGTTTGTACTTATAAGTACAATTACCTCACTGTAAACTTGCAATACAGTTATAATATTAAACAACCTGAGCCACTTTATAAAGCGCGTATTTACATATGATGTCATATCATTTTTAAGATGAAATTAAGCAAAATATGTTTATTATATTATACAGATAAAACTTTAACTTCATTTAAATAATCTATATTGTTAATAATTAAACGTGAGGACACGGTGCTGCAGCGCTAGTGAGCTGCTGGCTCTCAGTTCACGGATTGTTCCTGCCTCGCGCTGTATCCTTGCTGGAGCTGACGCAACACTGGAAGGATAGATGGATAAAATAATTAAACATGTAGTATGAAGATATTTCAATGTTCCTTAAAAGTTTTGAAGAATTGGCGTTCTAAGCTTACAGATGGCTTAACGTCTATTACAGAACTGATTGTGTGGCGATTGGGTATTTGGAGAAAGAAAAGTAAGGACAGTAATTGGAGGTTAGTACGTTTGAAAGAGACAGTATTCTTACAATAACGTATTTCATCGAAGGTCGCGCATGGCTCAGCAAGCATCTTGTGTGAGACATGAACAATCACTGCGCCACCGTGTTCCCATGTTTAATAACATGCTTTAACTCTTATCATCATGAAAATATCATATATAGATCTCAGTATTTTAATTATTCTGAGAGCTGTAATATCATGAATGTAATGGATTATGTGTCCTGTCGAAGGAAGAGAAAGCCCGGAAGCATGTAGTGATTCACACGCACAGAGCACACAGAAGATCAAATACAAAAGAAAGCATTTAACTAGTAAATTAAACAATTTTAAGATGAAGTTTATGATGTTCTACTTTAATGACAAAATAAACTATATGATTAAAGTGGAAATTTAGAGATTAAAGTTGACATTTCTTGTTTTTTTCCCCACTGTGTGTCTTTTTTTTTCTCTGTACCCTAATAAGCTTTCATATGACACTCAGATGGTGGGCTATGACTTGCCTTTTTATGGCGACTTTGATATGTAACTTCTTTTTATTTTGGGCACTATGCGACTTTGTGAACTTGAGCTTTCGAGTTTCTCCAACACGCTATGTCATTCGATCAACTTCCTTTTGTTGTTTATACCACTGTTTAAACCAACAAATTGCATGGTTTTCCTTGCCTCCACTTGGTATTCACTGAAATTCTTCTATTTTCCCTTGTGCTTTTGCCATTGTCTTTTCACAGAAGGCTGAGCTTAAGGGCTATATATATTGATTTGGATATTCAAAGAGGCGTAATTCTGGGAGGAGTTGGGGCGGGACAGCAGACGCGTGCACGTGCGTTTCTTTTAACACTGACTGGGATTTATGGAGCGGAAGAACGTGGAAGTTGGTGTTAGCACAGATTTATGCATCTGAATTTTTTTGTGCATAAGCACATTTCCGCTTTTGTCCGCACGCCATGTTATAGTGTGAATTGTACGCACGGCGTTAACCTTGAGGCCCCAGAAGCTTAGGAGAGATTTCACTAGATGAGAATACACTCCCAAAACAACAGACACTCAGATCAAAAGAGCTAACTGCCAAACCCTGAGACAGCCTTCTGGGTATGAGAACTGCATCCTCTTTGTTGTCACCTATAACCCTGATCTGGAAGTATTTTACAAAATTATAAAAGAGCTTCAGCCCAAACTAAATAAGGATGACAAGCAGAGAGATGTATTCCCAGAACTTCCCCTTCTGGCATACAGATAACCACCCAACCTGAAGCAACTAATTGTCTGAACTCCCTCTGTAAAAAAACTGAAGATATATATCCTTGCCTACGTAAAAGATAAGAAGCTTATGCTCATTTTTTGGCCAACAAGAACATCAGATAAAGGGATAATTTTTACTGCAGATCATCTACTCACTTAATTCTGTGCATGAAATGTCCCAACAATGGACTCAATGTGGTAGGAACTGGACAAAAACTGCATCAAAGAATTAATATACATCAGTTTCACATTAAGCACTATATAAATACTGTATATACTCGCGGATAAGTCGGGACTTGATTTTACCATATAATGTCCAGTATTTTATGTTGGATGTATAAGTCGAATGCGGAAAACTCATGCTATTGGTCTAAGAGATTATGATATGCTAACACCCACCTAAGATATATACCCGAACTATTCCGAAGCAATGTTTGCACTGATTTGTGTTTTTTGTATCTCACACCCTCATACACCTTTATCGTAAGAGCATCCCTTATCTATGATGGAGCATTCGATCAGAAGAAAATATGAAGCTGGTTTTAAGTTAAACATCGTTGAAGTAGCAAAAGAAATTGGTAACTGCACAGCTGCAACAAAATTTGATGCGTTTGAGAAACTGATGCGAGATTGGAGGAGGCAAGAAGATGTAACACAAAGAATATGTCACATTTTTGAATGGGCGTATAAGTCTGGGTCTGATTTTATGATCGATTTTTTTGGGTTTCATGACCCAACTTATACATGAGTATATACGATAAATGAATCAAAATAAATAGAACAAAAAAGAAGGGAGAGAATCTGCTTCCTGAATTTAACAGTAGAGTTACCAGAGCCTACAAAAAAACTCGTAGATCTGGCCCACCTTAAATCCATTCACACCTCTCCGTCAGTGTCTGTTGTCCTGTAAATGTGCCGATAGAGACAAGCAGCAAGCAGCCTACTATTCCATGCTCCCACCGCCTCAGAACGTGCACAATGTTCTCCCAGCTCATGCCTTAATTGATTATCTGGGAATGAAGTGCTGGAGTTTTAGAGTGGAAATAATAAATCGTTATTTGGAACACATGCATTTCATGTGTCTTCCGTTTCTACAGTAATCTGTTAAAACAGAAACATTTTTCATATTTTAGTAGTAAATGACAAAATGTTGGCATAAACTATATAATGTGTGAAGCCTGAAGTCAAAAGATCAAATAAACACTTTCACAAAAGGTTCAAGGAGAAGATATCAGCATCTGTGGCGTAGTGGTGAGAGTTACTGACTTGTAATTAAGAGTCCCAGGTTCGATCCTGTCTGCTTCCTATATTTGCCATTTTCAGGAGTGAGCTGCTCTTATCTATACTAATAAACGGCAAAGCCCTCACTCACTCACTCACTCACTGATTGACTCATCACTAATTCTCCAACTTCCCGTGTAGGTAGAAGGCTGAAATTTGGCAGGCTTATTCCTTACAGCTTCCTTACAAAAGTTGGGCAGGTTTCATTTCGAAATTCTACGCGTAATGGTCATAACTGGAAGCTGTTTTTCTCCATTTACTGTAATGGAGATGAGCTTAAAACCCGTGGGGGCGGAGTTTGACATCATCACGCCTCCCACGTAATCACGCAGTACGTAGAAAACCAGGAAGAGCCCCAAAAAGCGCTGAAGAAAACATGCATTATATAATTGAGAAGGTAGCGAAACAATAAGAAGCGAGCGAGTGATATATACAACCATATTCATGAGTTCTGCTACTTCGGAAACAAAGCACAGTGTAAACCTACACTTTAAATTAAGTTCATAGACAGGCTGCCGCTGGCGTTTGTAATTTAGTGCCTGCCCATATAAGGCCGTCCGTCAGCGGCAATCCAATAGCAATCTGCCACGGGTAAATATTCACGGGTGTAGGACTGTGCTTATGGAGAGGAAGATGAGATAGTCAGGGTGGTGTTTGGCACAAACTCAGCGAAACTGCGAGAGAAAGTTTTAAGTACCGGGACTTCGGTAGCATTAGATACAGCCATGGACATAGCACGACATGGCAACAGCACAGCTGGGAAACTTCGATGCATGAACACTGAGCGGCTCATGTGAACTGACGCAGTGCACAGACAAAAAGCAAGAGTTCCGAAGAGCGCTGAACAAAAACCGAATTACACAATTGAAAAGGCAGCAAAAAAATATGAAGCGTCTGATACATACAAGATAAGTATGTAATAAGTACAGCTACTGCAGAAACAAAGCACACGGTGGAAAAAGTGAATGTCCCGCTAAAGGAAGACAGTGTTAAAAAAAAACCCGTGCATGCAGTGTGTCAGGTCTCAGATAAAGAAGAAGACGAGCTGTTTATTGATGCAGTAAGAAACGAATCTTTTTCATAGCTTATTTAACACACTACGTCTCCGCTGCGATACGCGGGTATATATATATATGTATATATATATATATACCCTGATCTACATACTCGAATAATGAATACTTTATTCGCAATCAATGATTGTTTTGGTAAAGCCATACTCAGTGTATTCATTAGATGAACGGTAAAAAAGTAAGAGCGAGGGGAGGGTCACTTATTGAGGCATGCAGGCAAAACCACATTAGCACGCGGGCTCGATGTACGAAAAAATATATCTTTTTCAAGTTCTATTTAGTCCATATGTGTCAAATTCAAGGGCCACGGGCCACATCCGGCCCGGCGTGTAATTATATCCGGCCCGCGAGATCATTTTATATACTGTATTATTGTTATTAATGGCCCGGGTATATGAAGCGCTGGTAACACAATAAACTACAGATCCCATAATGCAGCGCTTCA
>JANRMT010062861.1:46217188-46228718 GCA_026402145.1 Polypterus bichir lapradei | reverse complement strand
AAATTTTTCCTTTTCTTTTTCATAACTTCTTTAACACAGTACTTCTCCGCTGCGAAGCGCGGGTATTCTGCTAGTTGTTAATATTATAGAGTACATACATACATTTGGTTTGCATCTGTAACAGACGGTGTGTATTTGTAGGACATGTGAAAGATACCTTTTTTTCACTTTCACACAATAACGATACTTACTAAGGGGAGCTGATGCTGTTAGTTTTTATTTGAATCTGGGAATAACTGTAGATGTGACTGGTGTTTTGAGGCAATGGAACTGTACATTTTCTGATCTGGAGGGATAAAAGCTGACACATAAACGCTAGTGAATCTGCCTTCTTCGTATCTCACCGTCAACTGTTTTTTTTTTTATTCAGTTATATTGAGTGTTCCTGCTTATGCTGAATTAGTATGCACCTTATGGTCTATGATGTCAAAAAAAACAAACAAAAAAAAAAAACAGAGACATAGGTATATATGATATTTGGAATTATTCATTCAGAGAGGTCAGTTTAGCGCTATATGCAATCATCAGATCCAAATGTTTACAGTTCACACACACGCAAGGACCGAACTTCCTACATTTACGACACATGTACCTGTTGCAATGCACACACTTCTCTCTGTGCTGTAGTTTCTACACCTGAAAGAAAGAGACAATATATGTGACATTTTGAAGAAATCATTTTATGACCTGAATAGTACCAATCAGAAAACATCATTGCACTAATGCAATATTGTTTGAAAACGAACAGCGTCAGATTGGGTGTGAATTTATGCTGGCGCTGTTACTCAGAGTCCGATCAGGAGGGGCGGGGGATTGGAGGTATCTAGGGGGAGTACAGTGTGATTGTGATTGAGAGTAAAACTGAAAAAAGCTAAATCTGTCTCTTTCTTTTTTCTCCGTGCTGTGTTGACATCATGCACTAGAAGGCATTAGCTACACATGTCGTAAATGTAGGAAGTTTGGTCCTTGTGTGTGTGTGAACTGTTAACATTTGAATCTGACGACTGCATATAGCGCTGAACTGACCTCTCTGAATGAATAATTCCAAATATCATATATACCTATGTCTGTTTTTTTTTTTTTTTTGACATCATAGACCATAAGGTGCATACTAATTCATCGTGAGTAGGAACACTTAATAAAACTGAATAAAAAAAAAAATCAGTTGACATTCAGATACGATGAAGGCAGATTCACCAGCGTTTGTGTATCAGCTTTTATCCCTCCAGATCAGCGAATGTCCAGTTTCATTGCCTCAAAACACCACTCACATCTACAGTTATTCCCAGTTTCAAATAAAAACTAACAGCGTCAGCTCCCCTTAGTATGTATCATAATTGTGATTGAGAGAATAAAAGTGAAAAAAAAGGTAACTTTCACAAGTCCTACAAATGCACACCGTCTGTTACAGACGCAAACCAAATGTATGTGTGCACTGTATAATATTAACAATAAGAGCAGCTCACTCCTGAAAATGGCAAATATAGGAGGCAGTCAGGATCGAACCTGGGACTCTTGATTACAAGTCTGTAAATCTTACTGCTATGCCACAGAAGCTGTTATCTTATCCTTGGACCTTTTGTGAAAGTGTTTAGTTGATCTTTGGACTTTAGGCTTCACAAATTATATAGTTTATGCCAACATTTTGTCATTTACTACTAAAATATGAAAAACGTTTTAACAATGTATTTACACAGAATATTGTAGAAATGGAACACACATGAAATGCATGTGTTCTAAATAATGATCTATTATTTCCACTCTAAAACTCCAGCACTTCACTCCCAGATAATCAATCAAGGCATGAGCTGGGAGAAGTTTGTGCACGTTCCGGAGCTGTGGGGGGATGGAATAGTAGGCTGCTTGCTGCTTGTCTTTATCTGCACATTTACAATACAAAAGACACTGACAGAGAGGTGTGAACATATTTAAGGTGGGCCGGATCTACAAGTTTTTTCGTAGGCTCTGGTAATTCTAGTGTTAAATGCTTATTCTAAAATGTTATTGATTAATTCTTTAAATTTATATAGCACTTTTCTTGCTGTAGCCCAGGTAGAAATGTGCTTAACAAACTGATGTATGTAAATAAGTTACTGATATAAAAAATGTAAATGTTTGTGTTTTAAACTGTTCATTTTAGTATAGCAGTTCATTTATGTGGTTATGCAGACTTTTATTTTAATAACCGGATGTAGTAGAGAAAACGGAAGTGTGTAGAGGAACCGGCTGTAGAGGAGAATGGGGAGCAAGGGAAAAAAAGAGAGGGCGTGACACAGAGGTGGTGTAGCAGAAAGTTTGGGAGACAAATTATCAGCAAGATAATTTACCAGAATACGAACTGCTGATATAGACAGAGAATTTCAATTAGATGTTCGCAGTGTCTATCCAGCGACGAACCACTCGTTAACTCAGCGAGGGGAAGTAGCAGCGTGAAGAGGCAGCAGCTAACTCAGCTCAACGCGCTTCTGGTGGACGTTCGCTTATTTGGAGACACTTTTGGATTAGCTCAGCAGTGGTTCCCTGCTCACGGACAGAGGCAGAGGGGTCAGGAGGATTTGTTGGACTGATACCACCATTGCCAAGTAAGGTACCTCTTTCATTTTATTTGTTGCTCCTGGTGGAGTGAAAGGACCGCTAAGTTTTTGGTCACAACGCTCACAAGCACCGAATCAGGCCTGCAATGTTTTGTTTCAATACAAGTGACAAGACTGAATGTGTTTTTATTTTATTATTAATAGTGTAATATAGTTCCTGATTATTTCCAGTGTTATTGTGTTTTGTTGGTTTATAATAAACGGGGAGTTTATCATTGTTTTATAACCTAATTTCTTGGTGTTTATTATAAGTTTATGTGTAGTATAAACTATTGGTTTGGGAACGAATGTTAACGGGTAACTTAATCTACCTTTATTTATTTGTTATTACCTGTCCAGTATATTGCTATACTTAATTAATAAGGTTTTAAACATAGTGACCTGAGACTCAAAATATTAAAGTAATTAGAATAATAATAAATTAGGCATTGGAGTAAAGAACTCAGGGCCCCTTTCTACACACAGTTAGAGTAGACGGGCTACATTACTACTCAAAGTACTCAGCAATTGCAGGTTAAGGGCCTTGCTCAAGGGCCCAACAGAGCAGAGTCCCTATTGGCATTTACGGGATTCGAACCGGCAACCTTCCGAATGCCAGTGTAGATCCCTAGCCTCAGAGCCACCACATCCTGCTAAGTCTTGAAAAGTTTTGTACAGATCCTCTAAGTGAGAATTATATTTTTTCCAATTTTAGATAATATATAACATCAGTTACCCACTGACTTAAAAGAGATGAGTTAGGATTCTTCCATTTGATTAAGATAAGCCTACATGCCAATATTGAAGTAAAGACGATCACAGTTTATTTGTCCTTCTCCACTTTAATCCTATCTGGAAGTACACCAAACACAGCTGTTAAAGGATTAGGAGAGATTGTGACACCAAGGCTGTCTGAAAGGCATTTAAACATTTTTGTCCAAAATCATGTTAATTTGATACACACCCAAAACATATGGCCCAATGAGGCTGGAACTTGATTGCAACGTTCACAGGTTGGATCTTGCCCTGGAAACAAGTCAGAAGATTTCATTCATACATTATTGTTCCCTCTTGTCAAATAAATCTTAGGTTGGAGAGGTTTTTTAATACTTAACACTAAGGATGTCTCATATAAGAGTTTTAGAATCTTGTTTTTTTCCTGCTGTGTCAATAAACAGTGGTAACCCCTGTTTCTGTATTACACCTTGCCTGAAGAAGGAGCCTCAGCTGTCACAAAAGCATACACATTGTAATCTGCCCAGGTGTCATTTTGCTTCACTTCTCATTACATCCATAAATGGCTAACATGGTACATCACTCTACTACTATAGCTGTATACAGGTAAGCAACACTACGCACGCCATGGAAAGCGACTCCTTTTTTTCAGCTGTGTTGGAATATGCTTTTCTTCCATGAAGCAAGAACTTCCATGAAGCAAGAGCTTCAAAGTTCTGTGTTTTCATCTGTCCATACTGAAATGTGAAGTCAGCATTTTCAGAAATATGCAGAAGCTGGGTAATATTTTCATCTTTGCATAGTAGTGTAGAAGAAGATCAAGTTGATAAATTTGTTGGTCAGTTGTCTGAAATACTCTCAGTGGCCACTAAAAATGAGGATGACACCTGCCAAACTTATCTTAGTGTCCTTGGTTGTTTGGGGAGTCCAATCTTCAAGCTGTAGATCTTAGACAGATGCCACTTCATGGTTGTTTGTTTAGCTACTGAATGATTGATTTTCTGTTTTATTGCCTGATCAGTTACTTGATTGCTTTCTCAGCTGTTTGATGATTTGCAAGTTTGCAGACAATTGAGAAGAGAGACTTAACTTTGCCATGTTATGTATGAGATGGACAGCTAACAAAGGATGCTGATATGAATTAATTAAATAATTTTTAATAAAACAACTAGGGGGCAGCATAATGGCATAGTGGCAATACAGCTGCCTCACAACAAGGAGAATGGGGTTTGTGTCTGCAGTGCTACCTACCTGGAATTGGCATTTTTTCCCCTTGTCCATGTGGGTTTTCTCCAGGTCCTCTGGTTTTGTTCCACAGTCCAAAGTTATGGACATTAAATGGATTGGTGATGCTAAATTAGCTCTGGAGAATGTGAGTGTATGTTCATCCTGCAAGTGGCTGGTACCCTGTCAAGGGATTGTTCCTGCCTTGCTCCAAATGCTTGCTGGGATAGGCTCCAGCTTCTCTTTGACCCTGCTCATGATAAGCAGGTTTTGGACAATGGATGGATGGAAAAAGACTATATTTTTTTATTTTTTAACTCAAGCTCAGCTCTGTAAGAAAGCAATTTTAGTTAGCCTAGCAGTTAAGGTAAGAATCAGGTTAGCCTGTCACATTTTCTAATCAGCCTAACGTGTGAATTGTTGACAAGCTGCTGAAATGATGTACTTTATAGTCCCGTGACATTTAGCTGCCATCATCATTCTCCTCATGTTCTCTTGTATTGCCATATTTAGTTTTCTGTTTTCTTCTATAACATCTTTAGTATTCCACACATCGCCTGTTACAATGCATTTATAGTTACTTTATCTTTCAGCTGCTTTGTTATAGTAAATTCTGACCCATCCATAATTTATATGTCATGTTAATTTTGCTGTCCTTTGGGTCTTAGAATAAATCAGACTAGTTTTTCATGTCAGGCAAGACATTATCTCACAAACTAACTTTTATTAATATGGATGACTGTATGACCCTCTCCTACACATAAATAATTAAATGCTGAGGTAATAACACAGATACATTCCACGATCGTTATTTTTAAACACATATCCATCCATCCATGCTGTAAACTCACTTTATCTAGTGCAGGGTCATCAGAGATTTTTAGACACAATATTTATCTCTGCACCATGGTGTGTTTTTTTAAGAGATAAGCAACCATAACATCATTACTAGGAAACTAATGTTATCTCTGTTTAAATGAGCAAATGTTTTAGAAAATAATGATAAATTATGCATTCTATTGTAGACATTTTTAAAGCTTTATCCACCTTTAACCAATATTGATTTTATATAGCAATACTCAAAGTAAGCAGCATCACTAAAACAGAGCTTTACAAAGTAAATGAGAATGTAAAAAAAATTATTCTGATTTTCCAGATTTCAGCTAAGGGCGTTTATTTTTTTTGCTTTTCCTCTTACCTCTTTCATGTTATGTTCCTCTTACTTACAGTATCTACCCAATGGTTGCCTATCTATAACTTAAGTTGGTTATGAGAGCCCTTCAGTTTAGTTTAGTTTAGTTCCTCCTGTGCAACTGGACACATTAAGTAGTAAGCATTGTTCAATGATTTCAACCAACAGCTGTGGTTTCCTGTCTTCCCATGCAACATTGATGATCTTCAGATTGTCTTGGAATGTGCTTCACCAGGTTGTTGGAGCCATGCCAGCTTTCCTTCTTCCCCCTAGGTGGCAACTATTGGATCACAGTCTTAGGCTGTCTGGCATCCATAGTACCTGCCTCGCTTCCCGCACTGCGTCTCTTTCAGACTGCAGGAGTTGGCTTTCTTTTAATTTTAATGTTGGTGATATGGTCACAGTAAGTGACACTCATAATTCTTCTCAGGCATCTCTGCTGGAATACACTGAGCCTGTTGGTGATCCTCTCGTCATTTGACCAAAAGTGCTTAAGTCATGCAGAACTTTCTGCAAGTCTTTCTTTGTGCCACCAGAAGTTTTCACAGGGATCTGTTCTAGGGAGATTTCCTGCATGGAGCCCAATATCTTTCTTGTCGTTGACTTTCCACTGTGACCACCAGAGGGCGTTGGAAAACAACAAACCCCAGACACAACCTCATACAAACAAGTCCCAATAACAATAAAAGGTTTATTAGCAAGAATGCCTTGTACAATTTTTCATTCTTCTCCTCTCTCTTTTTTCATCTCTCCTTCCAATACTCCAGGCAAGCTTCATCCTCTTCCACACGACTTTGACTTGCCTGGATGAGTTTGAGTGGTCTCTTTTATCCTGGACTCAGGAGTACTTCCCATGTTAGGGCATAGCCTGATGGAAATACTTCCAGGTCAATTCAGATCTCACAGAACCCAATGGGGCTGCCCCACGGGACTACAGGTCCCAGCATACCCTGAGGGCATCCGTGTGGGAATCCTAATCCAGGGAGGTTACCACCTAGCATATTGGAGGAGAAAATATTTATTAGTGCTCATCTTTGCAAGTTTTTCCATTGCACTGGCCTCCCTGCTGGATAAGGGTCCTTTGGCTGGGAAGCCAGTTCCTGGATGCTGTTTATTACACTCTTTATTTCACAATATCCCCACAAATGTACATACACACACAGACACATTTTATACATACATATAAGGGTAATTTCTGGCCCATACAGGAGGCCAGTATAGTGGAAGAACAGGGGGAAACAACCTGGCCAGACTACATTCTCCCCGACCAAGCTATGTGGCAGCCACCCTGGATTATGGTACCTGTGCAGACACCCGCAAGGCACACTGGGTATTGTTGTCCAGTAGGGCAGCCTTGTCGGGTTCCGTGGGTGCCGCCGGTGGTGCTGCAGGAATCCATCATCCCTACTTTGTAGGACTAATGTTTAACCCATAACTGCTTTCATTGGGCTATACCCTAGCACCAGAAGTACTCACAGGTCCAACATAAAAGAAGCCACTCAAACTCATCCAGGCAAGTCAGAGTCAGGTAGAAGAGAACAAAGCTTGCCTGAAAAGAGGAGAAAACAAGTATTATTGTCATTTACAAAGTTTTGTATGGCATTTTGTGCAAATAAACTTTTTATATATATTATTATATTTATATAAACTATTTTAATATGTACTTCTGTCATGGTGGTTGTGCCTGGGGTTTGGGGTACTGAAGCACCCTCTACTGCTCACAATATATATTGTAAGGTTTCTAAAATCTTTTGGGACTCCCTCCAATGGGACAACATGCCGAAGAATGTCCCTAAGTGAGATCGCTGTGGAAGACAGTTTATCAGTTGCCGAGGCAACCGCGGGCTCCCAGCGCTGTAGCGGCTTGCAGCTAAAGCAGATTCGAGTCGATCACGGTCTTACTATAAGCACTTGCCATCGATGGGCGATGCAAGGAACATTAGAAATGCAGGGAACAGGATTACTTGGCCATGATCCTGTGTATAGCAGAGTGGTAGATCCTGCTACAATAAATAACCGTGCTGTTCCTGTTTCAAGCTGAATTAAGTTGGTTTTGCTAAAGTATTGAGACTCTGCCTCGTGATTTGGGGTGCAAGACAGGGACTCACACGTCACATATACATATACAGTGTATCTATACTAATTACAGGCAAAGCCCTCACTCACTAACTGACTCACTGATTCATCACTAATTCTCCAACTTCCCGTTTAGGTAGAAGGCTGAAATTTTGCATGCTCATTCCTCACAGCTTACTTACAAAAGTTAAGCAGGTTTCATTTCGAAATTCTACGCGTAACGGTCATAACTGAATCCTACTTACGTACATATATACGGCCATAGCCTGCAGCTCGGTCGCCGTGTGAGGCGGAGTTGCGCCACCCATCACCACGCCTCCCACATAGTTGGCTGCCTGCCTATATTGCGTCCCCCATATCCATGCCTCCCACGTAATTTAGTACCTGCCCAAATAAGGATGTCCGTCACCAGCAATCCAATAGACACGCTGCCGCTACGAGGCGTTTGTCATGCCTAAGACGAATACGATTTTCGCGAGATACAAGTTTAGTGAAAAGATGCAAGGTATAAACGAGACTTTTGATCACTTGGAATTAAAATTGCTTGTGAAGGACTGTGCTTATGCAAACTAAGATGAGATGGTCAGGGATAGACTAGTGTTTGGCACAAACTCAGCGAAAGTGCGAGAGAAACTTTTAAGTGCCGGGTCTTAGCTAACATTAAATAAAGCCGTGGACATCGCAAGATTGCACGAGATAGCACAAGCACAGCTTAGAACCTTCGATGCATGTACTCTGAGTGGCTCACGTGAACTGACTGTGAATGCAGTACGCACACAAAAAGCAAGAGCTCCAAAGAGCGATGAACAAAAAACGCATTACACAATTGAGAAGGCAGCAAAAGAATATGAAGCGTGTGATGCATACAAGCATATTCATAAATGCAGGTACTGCGGAAACAAAGCACATGGTGGAAAAAGTCAATGTCCAGCTAAAGACAGTGTAAAAAATGTGGTAAATTGAACCACTTCGCTAAAGTTTGCAGGACTGGGAAAGGTAAACCTGTGCTTGCAGTGTGTGTCAATATCAATAGGAAAGCAAGGTGTAAAGCTTAAGTTTAAATTAAGTTCATAGACACGCTGTCGCTAAATATTCGCAGGCAAATCCACAACTTAATACCGGGAATGCCTGTTAAACATCTTAGATTCACGAGTACCGATTTGGGTAGTGAACATTTCAATGAATGAAACCTGTTATCTGTACAACGGTTGACACACACGGAATATAACTTGAACACAACACATCATCTAAATACGAACCTGATTGAAAGAAATAATGATAATCAAATCCTTGATGACAGCAACACTCATAACAGTCACAAAACAATTACATTGACAATCATGTTACGTTATTTTTAAAATGTTTCCTTTTCTTTTTCATAACTTCTTTAACATACTACTTCTCCGCTGCGAAGCGTGGGTATTTTGCTAGTAGTATATATATATATATATATATATATATATATATATAGTGTGACACCCAAGGCATGTACAGCCACCTTTTCCCCAACACAGACAGGCAGGACATGACTTTGCCACACAGCACACGGTTTATTTATGCAGTGCACAAATCACCAACACACAAGGCTCACAGAGCCCAACACAGGCCCCAGCAGGGTTGAGCTTCCATGCTCACAATCCATGGCCCCACTGCAAGCCAAGTAGGCTGCCCTCTGTCGGTCTCAGAGAGAAACGTTCTTGCAAATACTCTCTCCCCCAGTCCTTCCATACTCAGGGCGTCCCGGCCAGGTAATCATATGTAGCACAACAGTGGAAGTAGAGGTTCGATGGGATTTATTCTGGAGTCTGGAAGTTGGCTAGATTTTTGGAGAACTGCATCATCTAGGTTACTTTGACTACAGTAAAGCAGACAACATGTTCATTTGTGGACAGTCAGTCCATCACAGTGTTTCAGTACATAAAAAAGTAGAGGACAGTAGTTTTTGCTATTAAACTGGACATTTTGATTCTCTACTGTTTTATGTAACCTGTTGTAATGAAATGTTATTTGGTTTTTATTACGATTTGGAAGTCTGTTTTGTCAATGTTACTGTAAAGCACTTTGATCTACTTTTGTGTAGAAAATGTGCCATATAAATAAATGTTTTTGTTAGAGGAGAAGGTGAAGGAAAATTCCTCAGAAGTGGCAATGATGGGATATGCCAGAGACCTTGCACTCCTACATATGCTATACCAGTTTAACACCAAATATTTCCCATTTAATGGAGATCTGGATGATGTGTGGCCTTAAATCTTTGAAAGAACAGTTCAACATTTGTATTTCAATCATTTCACAACTCAGGCAAATGTTTATTAATGCATCCTGAGCTTAGTGTTAATATGCATGCCGTGATTGTTTGTTGTTGTTGTCTCTGTATTTACTTTTAGCTCATATTGTTTGCACTATGGATATTTTCCATTATACATACATCTGTGTTGCTGTGGTAAGGTTTTTAGTGCAGCAGAAATCCAAGAATGCAAAATTACTTTTGAATAGCAGATTAAGGTGCTCACTTTATTCATTTTAAGCTAGATTGTCAGAGACTGTTGTTTAGTAACCTGTTCAACCACCACAAAATTATTTTTACTACTACTATTCTTCCCAATGGATGTATTGTGAGCATCGATAAAGAATTTTAAAATCAAAACTTTACAGCAGAGCAGAAGATGGAGGAAGGTGATATACATTGACCAGCAGCAATAAACACTTGTCCTTTACAACCTGCACTTCAGTTCAAGACCCTGTATATTTATTTAGGACCAAATTATAAAATTCTTCACCATTGTCAAGAATGTGTTTATTCACACGTGCCCACGAGGACTGACCAAAAGAATCACAAGCAAGGGTTGTAAGAGAGGCCATAGGATTTACATATATGTCTACCTATTCTGTAGGTAAAGTTCCAAAGATATCATCTCACCTCAATCATGGCTGTCGAATGACTGTATGCTAATTATGACTCATTTCCACAAGTCTATTACAATACTTAAATTCACCAATAATTAAACAGGGTTTTCCACCAGGATTCTCCTGCTTCTTGTGCTTTTGCTTTGCACCATACTTCAAGCAAAATTGGAGGCTACATATAAAACCCATCAATCATTGAAGTGACACAGACAGATGTATGCCAACAACTGATGTCTTTTAGGCTTTTTGAGAGGCACGTGTAGGTGACACTTGAAGACGTACAACATTCATAGCAGTACAAATGGCAGGCGAGAAATGTTCTGAATATCATTCTAAGGATGCAGGATCTGATTTACCAGTCCTGAATATTTGTATTTGATGTACTTATTGAACAATCTGTAGACCAGTTTGAGCAACAGGGTTTATCTTTAGTCTAAGTCATGATACAGTATGTAATGTAATGGTTTTATTTTCTTTTATGTAGTTTATCTTCTGCTTTTGTACAAATCTCTTTATACTGCAGCAATATTCCAATATACTCGCCACAGGAGGAAGCTGTCTAGAAAAATGACTCTAAAGGCTTATTAAA
The DNA here is from genome assembly GCA_026402145.1 of Polypterus bichir lapradei. NCBI lineage: Eukaryota > Metazoa > Chordata > Cladistia > Polypteriformes > Polypteridae > Polypterus > Polypterus bichir. The sequence continues at coordinate 46,217,422 of JANRMT010062861.1, read as the reverse complement.
TTATTGACTTTTCTTCCCTCCAACTTTTGTTCTGTTGAATAATTCTGTAAACATTATATTTATATTTCTGAAAATGTTTCAACACATAGAAGTAAAGGCAGCATTGCTTGTTTTGTTGACCTGCATATCTTAAGTAACATATAAAGCAACATGTTTTACTTTATATTGTTATACAAGAATATACTGTGAAAGAAAGAAAGAAAGAAAGAAAGAAAGAAAGAAAGAAAGAAAGAA
>JANRMT010062861.1:46176561-46217178 GCA_026402145.1 Polypterus bichir lapradei | reverse complement strand
GAAAGAAAGAAAGAAAGAAAGAAAGAAAGAAAGAAAGAAAGAAAGAAAGAAAGAAAGAAAGAAAGAAAGTGCTCTCCCTGTAATTGCCCCTTCAAAGAGATGTTCAAAAGGATGGATACATTTTTCAAATTAGCTCAGCCACTGGTCTATACATTTGTAGAACCCTTCTGCCTTATCTTTTTTACCCTTTACCCATCTTTTTTTCCCCATTTGAAGGACTAGGGTGTTGTACTGTATTAGCCATTGTGAATGTAGTGAGAAGTCAAGCAAAATGACCCCTTTTTTGGCAAACTAAAAAGATTACAATATGCAAGCTTTCGAGGCAACTCTGGCCCCTTCTTCAAGTTCAAGTTCAAAGTTTATTGTCATGTGCACAGTAAGGAAACACGTTTCCCTGTACAGTGAAATTCTTTCTTTGCTGTCCACACCAATTGATAAAACCAACGTATAAAGATAAAGATAAATAATAAGTAGCAGATAGATAATAAGTAACAGAGGAAGCATAAAGTATAAGCGAGCACGCAGCATGTGGCGTACCTGACTGTTTCTCCAGGGCTTCTGGTTGGGGAACTTCCTGACTTGTAGTGTGGGCACAATGTTGTCAATACAGGTGCTAATGTACCCAGACACGTACTCAACATAGTCTTGTATGCTGATAGAAGAGTCCTCTAGAGTGGCTGCAACCCTAAACACATCCCAGTCTGTCTGAGCAAAACAGTCCTTCAGGGTGGTCTCAGACTCTGGGGTCCAAAGTTTAACTTGCTTAGCGATAGAGTTTGTTTGTTTCAGCCTTTGTCTGTAGGCTGGGTACAGGATGAGAGTGACATGGTCTGATTGTCCAAAGTGGCCCCTGTATGCACCACATATGTTGCTGCAAACATGATCCAGTGTCTTCTTCTCACTGGTGGGAATGTTCATGTGTTGGTGGTATTTAGGAAGTATAGTCCATAAACTGCACCGATTAAAGTCACCAGCTGCAATAAAAACAGCATTGGGATGAGCTGTCTCTAAAGCGCTGATGATGTCATGGAGTTTGCCGAGCACTGCCGCGGAGTTAGCTCGCGGGGGAATGTAAACAGCGGCCAAAAACACAGCAGTGAATTCCCTCAGTAGATAATAGGGTCGGCATTTCAGCAGTAAAAACTCCCCATCTTGTGAGCAGTGCTTATAAACAGTACATACATCTCCACAGCACGAGTTGTTAATAAACACATGCCTTACCGGAGGCTGTGGTGTGATCTCCTCGGTGCACGGAGTGTGTAGCTGAATAATGCATTCTGGGACTTTGTCCGAAAGCTAGGTCTCGGTGAAAATTAGAGTGCAGCACTGTCTTTTTTCCCGCTGCGCTGGAAAGACAAGATGTAAAACAGAAACTGGAGTTCCCTGTGTTCATATAGACACTAGGACAGGTACAGCATTGGAAAACCTTTACGTGAGACATCTTAAATGTAAAAAATGAATAGACCTCTCCAGGCTAAGATTCATTTAGCAAGAGAGAACAATGTATAGTCAAGATCTTTGGATAAGATAACTGTCCGATAAAGTCTGTTGAAGTTTATAGACAGGTTGTCATTTAAACCAGGTTGTAATGTGTTAAGTTTTAGCATGAGTTTAATTTCCCATTCTTTTCTCTCTTTTGCTGTGTTCTGAAGGAGTCCATAAGCACTGGAAAACAGTTTGCCTGGGGAGTTTGCGGCTGCACTCGCTTCCCAATCCAGGTAGTTTGTCATGTGGTGGGTGAGGCAACGCGCTGTAATCAGTGCATGCTCCCAACCTCTAACCTCTACTTGTGCTATTGTGTTCTAAGTGGCTTCAAAGCTACCAAGTCCTGTACATGAAGTACTGGTGAATAAAAGTGACTTTGATTCTGATTATTGTAAATAATGAACTTATTTACATTGATTAGCTACATCTTCTTCTTCTACATCAGCTTTGAAGCAGACTAAACCAAACTGGAAGTTGGCTTCAAGAATGAAGAACAATGTGGTGGGCAAAACAGGTGCAGAAAAGAGAGGAGCCGGTGGAACCATAAGAATGGGCAGAATAGGAGTAGGGGTTGGAGTGGGGAATGAAGACGTAAGGATCTCAGTACCCAACTGACACAGACTCCTCTGGGATATAAATAAAAAAAGATGCTCTAGTTTCTGAGAAACTAATTGAGACCCTTCCAACTGGATTTCTGAGAAGTAGATCCAGCCTCACAAAGAATTACTTGTTAATGTTAATAGTTAACATTCAAATTAGACAGAGTGGTAAGTCCAATCAGAAATCATTTATTAAGGAATCTGACAGAGATGTTCAAATGTGTTTTTAGCAAGAGGTCAAATTAAATCAAAGTGAACTTTATTGTCATCTCAACCATATACAAGTATACAGATAGACGAAATTGCGAAGCTCAGGGTCCACAGTGTAAAAACATGACGTGCAAATAATAAATTAAAAATAGAATTAAATTTTAAAAATTTAAAAATGTAAAGATTAAAGATTAAAACACAAACAAGACAAGACATTGTGCAAAGATAGGACAAAGAAGTAGCAGCAATATTGATGTGTAAGATATGTAATATAATAAATAAATAATAGATATAGATAATACAGAAATTATCAGTGTATGATAATAGTTGTTTAAGACGTGTGTAAATAATGACAGGTCAGAGTTTCACAGCAGAAGGATAAAGAGACAAAATCCTTAAAGGTCAGTATGAGATTTTCAGTTTTTTTCTACATGCACACTCATCTTTGCAGGACAGTGGTTTTCATGTTTAAAAGTTCTGTTTTTTTTTTGTTTTTTTTTTAGAGGTGGTTGAGACCGTGTGGAAGGCCCCAAGGGGCAGCCTGGTGTTAAGGAGTCTAACAGCTTGGGGGTAAAAACTCTCCTGCAGCCTGGCAGATTTGGCTTTGATGCTGCAATACCTTCTCTTGGATGGCAGAAGTGTGAAAAGTCCATGTGAGGGGTGTAAGGGGTCCTGCGCAATGCTGCAAGCCTTGCGGACACTGCATTTGTAAAATATGTCCTGTAGTAAAGGGAGAGGCACCCCAATAATGTTCTCTGCTGTCTTCACTATCCTTTGCAGGCGCTTGCGGTCGGATATGTTGCAGTTTCCATAGCAGACAGTGATGCAGCTGGTCAGGACACTCTCCATGGTGCCTCTGTAGAACATGGCGAGGATGGAAGGGGGAAGACGTGCTCGCTTCAGCCGCCTCAGGAAGTGTAGTCTCTGCTGGGCTTTCTTGATTAGTGATGAGGTGTTATGTGTCCACGTAAGTTCCTCAGTTATGTGCACACCGAGGAACTTGGTACTCCTAACAATCTCCACATCTAAACCATTGATGCTGACTGGGATGTGGGCAGGACGTAATTTTCTGAAGTCCACGATTTTCTCTTTTGTCTTGTCGACATTGAGAGATAGATTGTTGTCTTCACACCATGCAGCCAGCCGTTCCACCTCATCTCTGTATGCTCTTTCATCATCCCTGCTTATCAGTCCCAGCACCGTTGTATCATCCGCAAACTTGATGATGTGATTGGTGTTGTGCGTGGTGGTGCAGTTGTGAGTCAGCAGGTTGAAGAGCAGTGGACTAAGCACACAGCCCGGCAGTGCTCCAGTGCTCAGTGTGATGATGCTGGAAGTGTTGTAGCCCATCCAAACTGACTATGGCCTCTCTGTCAAGAAGTCCAGGATCCAATTGCAGAGGGCGGTATTCAGGCCCAACCTGCTCAGTTTTACAACCAGCTTTTGAGGGATGATTGTGTTGAAGGCAGAGCTAAAGTCTATGAATAGCATTCTGACATATGTGTCTTTTTTATCCAGATGTGTCAGGGAGAGGAGAAGGGCAGAGCATATGGCATCCTCAGTTGACCTGTTTGAGCGGAATGCAAACTGAAGAGGGTCAAGGGAGGCAGGGAGATTAGTCTTTATGTGTGACATGACTAACCTTTCCAAGCACTTTATGATGATTGACGTGAGTGCAACTGGTCGGTAGTCATTCAGGCATGTCACTGATGACTTCTTCAGCGCTGGTTTGATGGTGGTCAACTTGAAGCATGCTGAGACTGATGACTGGCTCAGAGATATTTTGAAGATGTCTGTGAGGACACCAGCCAGTTGACTGGCACATTCTTTGAGTACACAACCAGGTATGTTGTCAGGTCCTGCAACCTTGCGTGGATTGACTCTGGATAGAGTCCTCCTCACATCTGTTATGAAGAGACAGAGTGTTTGGTCAGTGGAGGGAGGTGTTGCTTTTCTCGCAGGTTCTTTGTTCTGCGCCTCAAACCGTGCAAAGAAGTTGTTCAGCTCATCCGGAAGGGAGGCATCACCATCGCTGCCGTGTGTGTTGGGCTTGTAGTTTGTAATTGTCTGAATGCCCTGCCACATACGACGTGTGTCTCTGGTGCTGCTGAATTGTTTGTTGATCTTCTGCGCGTATGCCCACTTAGCTCTCCTTATAGCGCAAGACAGGTTGGCTCTGGTCACCCTGAGTGCGGCCTTGTCTCCAGATCTGAAGGCAGCATTTCTGATCCTGAGCAGCTTGTGCACTTCTCTTGTCATCCAGGGCTTTTGGTTGGCTCTTGTGGTAACATCCTTGGTAACAGTAACATCCTCTATGCATTTGGAAGGGGTCTGTGAGAGTCAAAGCAAAGGTCTGTTACTTGCTGCATATTAGCTTGTTTAAGCACTACTCTCCAGTGGATCTTCACAATAAGTGTCTTAAAGTTTCTTAATACTAGCAGCCATCTTAAACATCATGGGTCACATGGCAGACTCACCACACGCCTAGAATCATATTGACCTGAGACACAAAATAGTGGTACCTTTGAAATCTAAAAGTACACTTTAATTAAAAAGTTACTTTAAAGTTACTTTAAAGTGAGCTCATCAAGAACATGGGGACACAGTTGGAAACTTGTTAAGGATAAAAATTGCATTAACATTAGGAAGTGTTTCTTTACACAGAGATCCATAGGCACTTGGCATAAGGTATCCAGTAGTGTTATAAGAGAGTAAGACTTCAGGGAGTTTCATAACTAGACTTGATGTCATTTTGGAAGAATTAAGTACATAGAACTGGCAGGCTTTGTTGGACAGAATAGCCCATCCTTGTCCAGAGAGTTGTAAAGTTCTAAAGTGGTGGCACCAGTGAAAAACAAATATAGGTGAAATTTCATTAGAATGAATTCTGTTTTAATGAAATCTTCATTTTAACTTTTTTTTTTTTTTTTTGTCCCGGCCAGTTTCCAATAAAACTAATGTTAAACAATTGCATTACAGCAATTACAGCATTAAAGTCCTGGTATTCTGGAAAAGTCAGTACAGTTTGTCATTTTTCATGAACAAAGCAACAAAACATGTGTATTTCATCTGGTTATGACCCAAAATCATGATTCAGGAAATCTCCTGAACAACCAGTTGAATTACACATTTATGTCACTTGGTTTACTCCACATTCGTCAAACTCTTGTAGTGGAGTGGAGCTTGAGAAGGGTTACTGAAGACTGGAGACATTGTGGGTGGATCTAAGAGTGGGATAATCAGCAATTAAATTCAGCTTCATTCATCTCTACTTGAGGAGCTCTAAAGGTCTGCCATAACAAGATTCTGTTGCTTATTTTCTGGTTCCTTGAGGTATGGTTTGACCTGGCTCAGCAAATTGACCAGATGGGGATTCATTTTTGGCTCACCCTTCAGCAAAAGTGCTGACTGCTGAGCTTCCCTCATGTTTATACTTCTCGCCCAGTTTCCAACATGTTTCATAATTTCGCTGAGATTTTACTCTATGATCTAGGCAGCTCCCTAGCTGGTACCATTTCTGAAAGTTAAGGGGAATGTGCTTCACAATTACATAACTCAAGATACTCTTGCTCCAGAAAGTCAATGATGGACCACCATTTGCATCTTTTGGTAACTAAAGGGGGGTGTGCTCTACACATCAAGGGAGATCCCTGAGCCCACTTTATAGACCTTGAAGAAATAATACTGACTGTGGGCTATAGACATCAAGGGATACCATTTATGTAACTCAAATGGGACCACTCAAGGCCACCCCTCTAGCATTCAGAATATGGTCATCAAGGGACACTTTTGTCTAATTAAAGGGGCTCCGACCAACACTGAGAACAGCAATTTACTCTACAGAAAAAGGAACTTCCCACTGCCATTGATGCTGGCAAGCAGACAAAAAGAGGTTGCCATTAAGGTAAGCATTCTGCAGTCACATTTGTCAGCTGTTACATGCTGAAAGACTAAAGTGCTATGTTCCAATTCCATTACAACAAAATCCTCGTTATAACAAATTATTTTTCAGTCCCATCTACTCCATTCTAACGGAATTTGACTTCTATACAAAATGCTGACGTCAGTGAAAAAATAAAAGAATAAAAATGTAGAATCAAACTGTTCTGTAACACTTTTCTAACAAAACTAATTGCAAGATTTGTTTCCTCCACTTTAAGATATGATTTTGATAATCTCAATTTAAAATGACCATTCTAAGTCTCCAGGTTTGGCAATTTTGACATGTATAGAAATTGAACTATTTTGTTTTGATTTAAACATTTTAATGCATGGATTGTTAAATTGCTAAGCAATATTTTGGACGACTTTCAGGACAAATACTGGGAGAGAAGCCATAGCTAAACAATACAAAAAAAAAAAAAGAAAAACCCAGCAATTGACTACAAAAATATTTTTTTGAATGTGTCATATTAGTTTAGTAGTTAACATGGCAGCAAATAAATCTACATAATTAGCCAGCTTAATAACATAACATATAAAATAACATAACATAACATAGCATAGCATTCTGAAACCTGCTTAACTGAATTCAGTGTTCGTGATGGTCAGAGTCTACAATGGCATCACTGGATGTGAGAATGAAAAGAGTCCAAAGCTTCATTCATTCATTAATTATTCTAACCCACTTTTGTCCTGAGCAGGGTGGCAGGGTGTGCTGGAGCCTATCCTAGCCACTAGAGGGAGGAACAAACCCTGGACGTGGTGCCAATTTAACACAGAGCGAACACACACACACCCCAACCATTCACTAGGACCAGTTTAGTGTCACCAGTCTACCTGATCTGCATGTCTTTGTACTGTGGGAGGAAACCGGATCATCCAGAGGAAACCCACAGAAACACGGAGAAAAATTGCAAACTCCATGCAGGGAGGACCTGGGATGTGAACCCTGGATACTTTAAAGCGAGGCAGTAGAACTACCACTGTCCCACCATGCTGCTTTGCTTGTGATATCTGATAGGGTGCTGAGCAACCAGTTATCCTCAGACAAACAGACTTGAATCACCCTTTCCTAATAGCCATTGGTACAGTGTATGAAATTGGTGAAAACTGAACCACCTTAACATACTGTATTCTAACACTTTTCTAACATAAAGAGCTGAAGAATATTATTCTTTTGTTTCTTCAGCTTTAGTATGATTTTAATGAGGTATAGGAGCTTAATTAAAACAAAAATCTTCAATAATGTCACAAAGAAGAAGTGCTATTGTAGCAATCCCTTTACATAGAATAATGACAAAGATTATGCTATAATTAAGAGTTCATTACAAAACTAAACACATGAGAGGTATGAAAAAGGGGGCCCATAAAGTAGCAATTGTAAAGCAACCTCTGCAGCACCCCCTTGGCTCACGTAAACAGGCTGCATCCATACCCATCTGCTAGGATGGCTTACCTTCTTGTCTACCTCAGTCTACCACACTGCATTCCCAGGCTTACCTCCCATGTGTCTGTCTGTTTCTCTCTCTTCCCCATCTCTCTTTCTCATGTCAGTCAAGCCTTTGCCTCTGCCCACTTTCCAACTGAAGATTTAGTAAACCTTGTGGGTTTGATTCAGCTTTATGCATTCTTGCTGCCTGAACTTTTAATAACGCCATTTAAGCCTAGCTCCCCCAGTCTGGAATTGGACTGCGTGCCATTGTCTACCAGCAACCAGATGTTTTAACCTTCTTTTGGTCATCTAGGTTTTCACCCTTTCTGTCAGTTTCTTTTTTGGAGGTTCACCTAGCTTGTTGTTTGCCCTGACTGTTATGATCTGATGCCTTAGGTATATTTTCTCTGTCTGCTTCCAGGATTTTATACACAAGCCTTAAGTGCAGAAATTCATTTTTAATGTTTATTTCGTTGAGTTACTTTCAAAGATGTAAAAAAAGTAATCACATTCTCCCATGACATTATTTTGTTCTTCAAGAGTGCTGAAATTGTGGGTGTTTATTTTTGATGAAGAGAGTATGAGACCTTTATCCAAAAGGGAGGACTAAATATGGAAACAGTGGGAGAAAACTCCTAAAGTTGGATATTTGTATCCCTCATCCAGTAGATGGCAGAACTCCAGGACCACCATAGCCACATGGAACTCAGAGAGGCATGATGGGAATTGCAGTGCTTAGAGTCAGCCCTGCTGGATCTCTTGCAGGTCGCTAGGGGATGCTGCAGGCATTCGTGATCCCTACTCTTGGGTCCAACATAATAGGAAGTCATCCAGCCTCATCCAGCAAAACTCACTAAAGAGGGTGGATGGATGGAGAAGAGACAGAAAGAGAAAGAAGACTATACAGTGTATTTGTGCTTGCATGACCAAGAAGAGACCTATTCTGAGGTATTTTATATTAAATGCCTCTGTATTTCAACCTGAGACTGTCTGTGTGTTAGTTGATTCTGGGATTTAGGGATCAGTGGCGCCCCCAATCTGTAACAATACTCATTAAGATGTTGGTAAGCAGCGATGACTGGAAGTACATGAAACGTGACATTATTCTCATAACGATATAAAAGATCAGAATTGTGCACTTCCAGATTGCCCAAAATTGTGGATTCACCAAAACTTATAGCAAACATTTCTTTGTTATTTTGGAAGTTCTTGTTCCCAAATTACTTCTCTGTTTTCAGACTATGATTTAAAATTTCCATTTTGGCTCTGGTTATGTGGAAAAATAATTTTAGGGTAACATAGCATTCATCTTTAAGAAATAGCATAAAGGGGTAATAGATGTCAGAAACAAGATAAAGGTCAAGTGAACAACAAAATGTACACTGAAATATATGAATTGGTTTAAGAAAAATACTGAGATGGTCAAGTAAATAAAGAATGTTCCAGAAGAAAGGTTGATGTAATGTATAAAATGTACTGAAGGATGACCAAGAGATGAATATGAAATCAGCAGATGTCCTATAAACGAGAGTGGACAATTGTTATATGCACAGAAATTTGAAGGGTGGTGGCTCATCTCAAAAGGTATAAGAAAAACCAGAATATAATATAATAGACTTTTATTTTATAAAAATAATTTGGGTGTAAACCAACGAACCAACCAAAGTAAAATGTATGCATTGATTGACACTGAATGTAAATGTAACAGTTTATAAAATTAACCTCTATTCTTTGTATTCTCTGACCATTCTGATCATTCTCACGGTGTTGTAACAGACTGCTTTTGAAGAATGCTCCCCCCATGTCATTTTGCTGAGGAGTAAATAAAAGATACAATGAACAGCTTTTCTTCTGCCTGATTACTGAATTGTCCTGTTAGAAGATGTTTCTTTCTTTAATAAGATGTTAAATTTTGACCACAGTTACTTGTTTACTGATTTCTCGATTATGATTCTCAGCTTGGTTTTGACATCAATTCACCTCTCTTCTACTGCTGCTGATATGACTAGGAATTCCATAGGCACATAAGTCAGAGAAAATTGCAAAAATGCCTAGTAGAGGGTCTATACTGCCAAGCCCTGGCAAGATAAATGGGCAAACACAGAAACTTTATAAAAGTAAAAAAGTTTTATTTCCACTAAAATACTCCACATAAAGTTCTCAATTAACACAAAAGGCATAAAGGAGTTGCCTAAAACCATAAGGCAATCCAATTCAAATTTAGTCCAAAAACAGAATCTCAAGGTGAAGTCAAAAAACAAAATGAACATTCAAAACAAAGCACTGGGTATAATGGGAGATCCTATGAATTTACAGGACAGAGGACAGTTCCTGGCGGTGTTTGGCAGGTGGCCCCTACTCTTTAGTGACCACCCACAAAACACATGGAACATAACCCAGGCAGCTTACATACACAGGCACAATCAAAAACAAGGAATAATACAAATAATCAACAAAAGTAACATTGACATAAATAAAACAATCAAAAATGAACAAAACTGACAGAATCCTTGCTGAAACACAACAGTACCCTGTGTCTTGGGGAATATTGCACATTTCTTGTCAGGTCACCCTTTTTATCTTCTTACTGTGTGCATTCAGTTCACATACAAAACATCCCATCTCAGTGGTGGAGACCTACCTCCATTTGGCACTGGCATGATGGACATGTGTTCTTAAGCCTACTTCCATCAAGTTCCTAGGTCTTGGTAGGGCCCTTCCCCTGTCATATGCCACCCTCTCTTACCTGCAGTCCCCTATTCCAGCAGGTCACCTGGTATTACATCTGTATTTTTTGGTAATAGGGGTCTCTGTGATTAGTATGGAGATTTTATCGCTTAGTGCTTATGTATTTTTTGCTGTATTTTAATAATATTATCTGGTGGTGCAGTGGTTGCACTTCTGCCTCTCCATTTAAACAGGCCTAAGCTCAAATCCCATCCTAGCCATGTTCTCCCTCTGTCTGTGTTCTTTTTCTTCTGGTCTTGGGTTTTCCTTCTGCATACCAAAGATGTGCAGGTTACATAAATTAGTGAATCTGAACTGGCCCCCCTTAAGTAGATGTGGGTAAATGTGTGTGAGTAAACTTTACAATGGCTTTGTCCCTGCCTAGTGTTCTCAGGATAACCTCTGACTTCCCACAAGTCCAAATTGGATGAAGAGGGTTACAAATGACTGATTTTGTTTAATTAATGTAGTAAGCTGTTAGACCACCCATATAAAATGTGAATGGAGATTTACAGTACAGTTAGCATTCAGGCACAGAACTACCTTAAAAATATAATTGGTATAAAAGGCACTTTATGAGATTAACATTGACTCATTCATTGGCATTTATCCCGAGAAAAAGATTTCTCAAATGTATGTATGCTTTAACATGAGGTCCTGACACATTCACACAGCGTGTGCACAAATAACATACTAATCTATTAAGTAGCTTCGTCTGATGCTGTTTACTAAATATTCTTGCCCTAGGCTTGGTATGAAGAATGCTATTAGTTGTGTGATTTGTAATTTATACATTTTAACACTTGTCCAGGAATCTAATTTGAATCTCATAATTAGGCTAATAAACGTTCCAAGCAAAATTGTATTTCCTACTTTCAGTCTATTAAAGATCCCTTCTTGAAAGTTTCCTTGAATAAATCTGCAACAGATGACAAAACAAAGAAGTAAAACATGTCCCAGAATGCTTCAGAGCCATCAATTATCCACATCACAAATGCATCAACACATTAAGCAATATTAAAATGAAGCGTGCATGTTCATGGGTATGTGCAATCAGCAAATAAAGCATCTGTGATATTTCCATAAATCTCGAATGGATTATTTTGTTGTAAGCACATTGACATATGCATTAAATATTTGCCTAATTTCAGAAATTAAAAGAAAAAAAAAGCTTGACACAATCTCAGTAATTGAACGTGCTCAATAAAATGGAAATTTTCTACACTCTTGCTTCACTCGTTTGTCTAATTACTTACTGTTTGACATTAGCTGCTGCTTGTTTCAGAGTGAAGGTGTTAATTGTCAAGAACATGTTAATTTTAGTGCCGATGCAATGCTTATTCCCATCGAAGCCCAATTTAGGTCTTTAAGTCAAGGATGCTTTTTTGGAGAATTCTGCACCCTGCAACCTACTAAATGAACATTCTCTACTTTTAATGATATGTGTAAGATGCAGTTGTTATGAGAATAGAGAGGGAGCAATGGCATCCAAGTCGTGGTCATAATAGTTCTCAACTAAGGTGTGTAAGGGGCACTCTGCTGGTTGCAGCATTTTATTCGAAGCATTTTCTCACTTCAAATGGAGTCTGCTGTGTGTTTTTACTCTCAGTCTGTAGACATGGAAACACAGAGCAGTGTGTCTTTCATTTAGGTTCACCTAAGCAAATATTTAATCTCAGCCATCTTCTCACTCACTGGCTACTTAATGTCTGTAAATTCATTCCTCTTTATATCTACTACACAAATTGTAATGTAATATTACAGTTTTGAAGGTATTCTCATTAGTCCATCATACTTACACACTCTCACATCCATCCTTACTCATTCTAGGCAAATTTTAGACCTGCCAGTTAACCTTAAAAGCTCCTCACTGGTGTGTTGCAGAAAAATCCAGTAAACCCAGAGAAATGCTGTAGCTGCATAGAAAGTAACGAAGCTGAGGATTCCTGGGAATTGAAATGCAACAGCATTATCCACTGGGCCATTTTGATGACTAAAAATCATAATTACTTATCTTTATTGTATATATATATATTTCAACCAGGAACATTAGGAACAGGAAATATATTTTGTATTGTTTGAAAAAATGTTCTCCTTTACGTGCTAATTTTGTTCCAGTTTACTTGTTTTTATTTCTTTAATCAGAGTGATTGATTGCCATTGATGAATACAAAAATAAGAAAGTGAGTGTGCTGTTCCCACAGGTATATTGTCTTTTGTACCTCTGTGTTTCCAAACACATGATCAGACTCAAAGGTAGGCTGCTGATGTTAATTTTTTAGTCATTGTGCATTTTAGTACGGTTTGGCATCAACAAACTTTTCATTATTACAAGGTACCATCCACAAGTCACTATCTCTTTAAAGAAAATATCTGTTGCATTCTTTGGCTCTGCTAGAATCAATAGCCACAATTATAAAAACAAAAGCAGTGAAACTTATTCCATGGTTCTTACTCCAAACCTATCAACGTTTTGCAGTTTAATGTGTTAATATTTCTAAACAGAATGTGAATTATAAATACAAGATCAGAACTATAGGAATCCAAAAGGTAAACTCTAAAATGGGTGTAAAGATTTGTGTGAAGACAATCAAAGCATAAGGCATGAAAGTGAAAAATAGGTTATAAGCAACTTTTTTGAGAATAATAGGCAGTAAGCAACATCTAATGATGAAGTATTTTGAGATATTTGAATGGTAAAAGCTTGTGACTTCTTGTCCCACAGTATTTTGTTGCAGGTACAATGTACATAGCAAGGCCTGTACTTGTTCGGTCTCTTCAGGTAATGGTTGAGTAGCTCTCTCATGTGACTCTGGGTATTGTTCATTAGTTAGGGTATAGATGATTATGAGATTAACTTACAGATCAAGTGTGTGTCCAGCTGTGCTAATCAAGAAGGAGCCAAGTTCTTAGATGTCAGTCAGTCCTGCATTCCCATCTTCCTCTATAATCACAAACTTTTAATATGAAATGACGCTCATGTACAGGGCCGCTGTGCTCACTCTCTGTCATTGACTGTGGAGCTCAGGAATACGTTAGGATCTAATAATATAATTGGTGCCTCTCTGGCTCATAAGGAGCTAGTTGAGATGGTTTGGTTTGGGAGACCATTTAAGGCATGGCCCACTGGTAGAAAACCTGGGATACTGAAGGACATTTATTTCACGACTGACCTGGGAGCTCTGAGGACCTCTTAAGGACGTGTTGGAAGAATCTGCAAAGCACAGGGTGGCCTGAGCTGTACAGCTGTGCCTGTTGTCACTGCAACCTTCATTAGGATAAGCAGAGTGAAAGTGAAATGAAAAGTTATAAAGAAAAGAATTTTCAAAACCTTACAAGGTTAACAAAATCATATGGAATATTTTAATAGTCTTGCTAAACCTGTGATAATTTACAAAATACAGATAACTATACTATGGCATACACAGTACAACCATGTTAAACTACCTCCCCTGATTTTCCAAAGTCGTTTATACACTAAATAGTTTACATATCTGATGCTGTAATAATGTGTTTATCTTACCAAAGGATACAACACTAATAGTTCGATGCTCGATACAGAATTCATGCTTGGAGAAACATGTTCAGTTTTACCACACAATTATAAGGTAACCCATCACAGACATGCCCATGACCAAATTTAAGAAACTCTACAATAGGTGCTACAGTCACACACACCACTGGTACCTGCAGCCATTTGTGAACAAATTTCCTAAAATATTATCAAAATGTATCCCCAGCAGTTTACATCATATCTATTTTATCATTGAAGGATGGGCTTTAAATAGGCAGTGAGCATCTATAGTTCACCATACCAACTTTATAATTTTAAATGCTTCTGCCCTATCACTCCTGAATCTATCTGCTTAAAACAAAATTATTTAATTCCTTTCATCTCTCCTTGTAATTCTTTACTCTCAAGTTTTGGTATGCATCCAGTATTGTTTGTCTAGCATTGTAACTCCTTTCTCATAATATGGAGACCAAGGCTGTAGACAGTATTCCAATATTTTTACTCCACAAAATCACAGCACCAGTGGAAAAACAAAATAAAAGATAAAAATGTTAAATAAATTTATAATCTGAAAAACCACTGTCAAAATTGGAATCTGCATATTTCAAAACGCAGAATGGATATAAATCAGACCAGAAAAACAGCAGAAATGTCAGAAAAATGAACTCCCTTTGTAACACTTGGGTTTTACAATCGTAGTTTACATGTATGGCTTTTATGTAAAGTCCAAGAAAGAAATTAAATAAGGCATCAGATCATCACACTCTGGAGACTTACTTTGTCCAGAATCTCTTGAACTGAAGTTGTTGTTTTCCTCATCTCCCTAGCATTAGATTTACTGTCATTTCTATCAGAGACTTAAATAATGACTTTAGTTAATGGCAATTTAATTGGTGCTTAAGAATTACTATTTGTTTATCTTTATTGTGTAAGTTTGCATTTATTTATTGTATGCAAGTATTTTGTAATTGTTATTTTTTAACTTCCTGTGAAGTACTTTGAGCTACAAGTTTTGTATGAAAATGTGCTATATAAATAAATGCTATTGTTGTTTTCAATGAATCACACAGCATACATCTGTGAATACATACCTAAAATAAAATGTTATATCTTATTAAGTTTTAGTGTTCTTGATTACTTTGTTAAGATCTGTTTGATACTACGCAGAACAAAATAATGCTACATAAAATGAAGATTTATCAGTTTATACTTTAAAAGTGCTTCTACAGCATTTAATCAGTTTATATGTATAATTTAGTTCATTAAAAATTAATAAGATGTACAGTATGCCTCCTAGTGTTTAATGTATTATTGTATATATTGTAATAAAACCTTGAAGCATGAATAAAAAAAAAACCTGGCAGTCCATCGCATGTCAGTATTTCTCCAGAAGATAACTTTTAGGACATTAGCGGAATCTTCAAGTGACATCCTTCATGATTGTCTGTCTATGAGTCTCATCCTTTGCTTTACAGGTAGAAAATGGCTCTTCGTAGTGTTCAATTGCAGGCCAAAAACTTCCTGAAGGTCACTCTAAGGACGGTTTCCAAAGTGTTGAGTTTCAGGTAGAACCTCCTATTTGCTGAGAGAGCTTGTTAGCAAAAGAAAGCACATGGCTCTGTTTTGTTTAGGCAACTAATTATACAGACACAAAGCAAGGACCCTGGTGTATAAAAGGGGATGACACCTTGCTTTTTTCTTTAGCAGTAGCTATTTCTGTCTCTCTTCTGTATGCTGAGTTCTTGGAACAGGTAATAAATTGCATTCATATACTTATCTTGGATTCTTGGTGACATATACAGTAATAACTCTCCTACAGTATAAACTCCTTTCTCTCTTACATATACGCTACTGAAATGCGAAAAAAGAACACCCTGTAGGCATCACACCACAGGACTGAGATTTAACTAGGAGAATCATGTGTGTTAAGAACATGATCATGCTCACAAGGTGATATGAAATGATATAACTGGTGCACTGAATGTGATGTGTCATAGTATTCTCACATTATTATTGAGTCCATGTCTGTCATGACTCTAGCACCACACAATAGCAAAATGGGTGGCCCTGCCCAAAAACAGGTGTCACCCCAGGGGACCTTGATCGTTGGAAGCTGGAAGGATTTACCCTACAAAGTGAGAACTGGCAAAAATGAGCATTATCCCAAAACATATCAAGAACATCAAAGTATATCAATAAATATGCCTCACCAAAGGGAGAACAGTAAAACTCTTGAATGTCTCGTAGAGACAAGTCCCACAAGGAATTTTTATAAATTAAAATATTAATTGACAACAAAACTAAATAGTAAATAGTCCTAAAAGAAGCAAATTGGAGTTGCCTAAAGGCAATCCGGAGCAAACAATTCCCAAAACAAAATCCAGGAGAATAATCCAATAAAGAGAAACAAAATATCTGAAGCCCAGCCAAAAAACAATGAAACAGCACCTCCTTCAAAACATATCCAATGACCCACAAGGTCATTAATTTCCCAGCTTGCTTTTAAATCCTAGGGGTAGGTCCCACAACCTGGGGATACACCCCCAAAATACAAGGAACATAGCAGAGCACAGACATAGAAACTAAATAAATAACTGACAGATATTTCATTAATAAATACAAAAATACATTATACATGTATACTAAATAATAAATGTACAGAACAATATGAAAAGAATTGCTGTAACAAATAAGTAATACAGAAAACTGAGTAAAAAAAAACACACACACACACACACAAACAAAATATATTTAAGCATAGGCTAAAACATAGTAATGTCCAATTGGGAGGCATAACTAGTCGAGGTTTGGAGACTTGCTGTCTAATCCAGTAATATACATTGAGGTCTGGTGGGCATGCTGGCCAGGAAAGTGGATGGACAGATTCTACAGCATGCCACATTGCACAGATGGAATGTGTGTCCGGCTGGAATAAAACATCTCCTCTTTCATACAGGAATGCAATCAAGTTCAGCTGGATGATGTTCCTGACATAGGTATCACTGATCAATATCCTCTGTAAAAACACCAGATGCAAGCAAGCACTGTAGCTGCTTCCCAGGATTCTGTCAGACACGTGCATGACCATCATTCACTCCCAGCCAGAATCTGCTTTAAGAACTAAAGACTCCCATTCCTCTCGCCAATTAAACCCGTTTGAGGCACCACAGCAGGCGTGTGTGGCATTGACACTAAACATGTGGCAATCGTGCCACTGGAAATGGTCTGAATGAACACCTTTGGGTAGACAGTGGCTCTGATGTGTATCATTGTCATTGTTTGGACATTTCATTGACATTGTCAATCATCCACCACCACTTTTCTGATTCCTCAGCATTGACCTGCTTCGGTACATCTAGGCTATCCAGAATAACTTCTCCCACTAGGGGTACTCTCTTCTCATCATTATCAACTCTTATACAATGTGGACACCCACTGTCCAAATTGTTCAACAATATGATAAAAGAAGCAAAGGACCAACTTGTTTCACAAATGTCCACTATATGACCCCATTCCAGTTCAGTTAATTGCACAAATGGTACACAATGACATCTTCTAGGAATGAAGAGCACTTCACAGAGTACTGCAGAGCATGAGGCAACACAAACAATTATTTTTGTAAAACAGTTAGCACTAACTAATTATGGCAGTTGTAAGACCTTCACCATACTCTGTCACCACAGGTTTCTTCACTAACCTTGAGAATCCAATTGCATTACAATTTTCATTTCAAGGGATATTTCAGGTTGTATGTGGTGTCATTGAAATAAATGAATAGAAATACTTAAATAAATACATATAGAAATAAGCAACAAAGTGCATGCATTTAATAACACATTTAGGGACCCTAATCAGAATCTTTTTGAGGTTGGTAAGTATGAGCTGCTTCTTCATACTTTCATTTTATTTTATTTTCTGAGCTCCTGACTGGTACTGACTTGAAGCCATCTCTTGTCTCATTAATAGAAAACTATCACAACAGACGACTGTCACAAATGTTAATTTGACAGTTCATGAAACAGCAATAACCCCAGTCAAGCTGCAGACCACCAGAGCTCCTGTCCAATGAGGAGGTTGTCATATTGCATTATACATCAGTGATGTTACACAATACATCCCATGACACCCTATGGTTAAGAACAGCTTTGTAGAAGGAGTTGTCTGTCTCAAGCCAAGGAACTTGCAATCCAATTGGCAGTCCAGCGAAGCGTCTGAATCGCAGAGGTCTGCAAAACCCTAACAAGCCCCCTCACATTGGTCCATGATTTTAAACCTCATGCGCTGTATAGGAAGCTCTGCATTAAATTATTTATGGTCAAATATACCTTTTGCTATATTTATTGTTACATTGTATGGTATGTTAATTTGTATGCATATTCATATAATTACTGAAAATATTCCTTCATAATTCAAAGGTTTAGGACTTACTATTCATCCTTATTACGGCTTTCTCTTTAACGCAGAGTGCCTTAGTTGCACTCCATTCAGGTCACATACATTTTAGGAAGGTAGACTCTCTAGTTGCCTAAAACATCTCATAGCATTATAAAAGGTGGCTGGAAAGCCGTATCTATAACTAGTCAAGCACTTTTCTCAGCTCCAGTGTCTGCTGTCCTTCTCTGGGTTGTGTAAATTCAACCAGCCAGCACAAAGTTATACATTTTATAAAAGGAGTATATGTCTAACAGCATCACCTAAGCGTTAATCCCTGGCAACATCAAATCTAAACAAATAAATCAAAAAGCGTTCATTCTTTGGTCTATGTTGTTATTCCTTATGATGCTATATGCAGAAAGAAGGCAAAACAAACATAATTATAAACACATGAAATATATATATATATATATATATATATATATATATATATATATATATATATTTTAATAGTGTGCTAATTTCCTCATTTTCAAATCCAAATGTCAGGTTCACAGGATATAATGCAGCTGTGAAATGGCAAATTTGAATTAAAATGTAGTATAAGGCTAGTTTAGGCGTCTGAAGTATTCCTGCAGTTATTTTATTATCATTTTGTACCCTTTAAAATAATTACAGAATATTCAGATATAATATTCACTGCTATCTAAGTGTTAAAATGCACTGATCTATTCAGTGTGAAAAAAAAGTCTATTAAAATGATTATAAAACAGATCTAAGGGACATGGATTTTCCTCATTGTCTTAATGTACTTAAACTTTCTGTTTTAATTTGTTTATGTAAATGTAAACTAGCAAGTATGGAATTTCAAACATCCACACGGTATTTGTCATTTTTATTTATTTAATCATGTTTTTACCTAATAGTTTTAACACACCTAAATATGTGTTATGTAATAAATTGAACTAAAAAATTGTAATCAGAGTCACAAAATTAGAATTAAGAAACATTTATTTTTTTCTTTTTTTACATTTTTGAACTGACACCATTTTTGCTGAAGAGGCACTTATGTTAGTAGTTTGCTGCACTGGCGTACAGGCAACAAGTTGCCAGCTGCTGATGTGAATGGTCTACAGTCCCCTGATCAGGGCTCCCAAGTTCAGTCCTGAAGTACCACTCTGATACAGGCTTTCATTCTAACCACAAATCAGCAGGACATCCTTATGTCTCGTTAATCCAATTGTGCAGCTGGCCTTTTTTCTTTAATTCTTATTCTACATTCAGAAAATTGTTCTAGTCTGATATTTGCATTCAGAAGAAAAATCAGAAATGTGTGTTTTTTTTCTTTTACTGTTTTAATTTCAGTTTACTTTATTTCTGTGGAATTTCTACCTTAAATTGTATCCAAGTAAAGACAACTAGCTGTGTTATTCATCCAAGATAGTTTGAAATCTAAGTAATCAACGTAGACCACACATTTTCCATTTGACACGTGGGTTGTGTATTTGGTCTGGTGTAATTATATGCACCCAATCACTTTCATTTGTGGCGGCCTTTTACACTTCACAGAGCCACCTGTTCTCACTTGTTAAACTGACCACTCCTACAATTGAAGCGTTTGGCATGGAAAATGCGGCGGTGGTTGCTAATGTATAGTTGGCTAATTGTTTTGGGGCTTGTTTTCCCAGCATGCATGTCAATTTATATTTTCACTCATCCATTGCATCATCATTGAAAGTTGTCAGTCATTAGCATTACAGCTATAAAACATGGCTCACATGGCTTGATCTGGTGCAAGAAATTCGCTACCACACTGTTGCGTATAACATCGGAGGACAGAATAGGCAGATAAGATGAATTTTCTTATTTTTAATAGGGATGGGATGTTTGATACTGTTGCTTCTAAATTTGTATCAGATTAATAAAGCACAAAGTTTTGAAATAGAGTGTTGAAGCTCTACAACCATGTGACTGATGATGTCACTGAAACCCCAGGAGCGGTCTGACTGTTTCAAAGCTTTATTCTCTTCCACAGGCTATGAAACTGCTTGCATCTTACACAGACAAGAAACTGAATTAAATTTAAAGTGTGGAAGTGTGAAACAATAATAATAATCTGACCATAAAGTAAACACCATGCTATACTATTCTTCAGTACTGGAACTCAATGCGTTATTTATTCATAGCAGGCACATTTTCTAATCTTTCTTATGTGTGTCCAGCTCCACAAGCACATTCCCTAAACTCTGTTATGATTCTCTTTGCACCTAAGGGCAATTATTCCACAAACACTGATGGAAGAATATTAACCTATCACATTGTCTCACAGCAAAAATCACTGTGATGTAAAAAAATTCTCATCACATAGCTTTAAATCAGTTGCAGCTTTGATGAATTTTTGTTTATCGTTATTGTGATGGCAAATGATTCGCCAACAGCATTAGTTGGCATTCCATGATACAAATGTGCAGCTTTAATTCCAGCTTAGGGGAGTCTAGAAAAAGAGCAAGTGTACCTGCAAATCTCACATTAATTGTGACTAGTACGGCAGCAGTAAGCTGTCCTTCTAAGAACAGTGAGCTACTCAAAAAAGAGATGTAAAGATCGAGAGTCCACTGGCACTCTCAGCATGTGAGCAATAGTGCGGTGTTACTGTATTCATAATGCCAACAAATGACATCTTTAGGACTAATGGCAACATGATTATTATAAGATACAAATGAACACACATGGTGTCCTTGTCTGACAGAATCCTGGGAAGCAGCTACAGTGCTTGCTTGCGTCTGGTGTTTTTACAGAGGATATTGATCAGTGCTACCTATGTCAGGAACATCATCCAGCTGAACTTGATTCCATTCCTGTATGAAAGAGGAGATGTTTTATTCCAGCCAGACACACATTCCATCTGTGCAATGTGGCATGCTGTACAATCTGTCCATCCACTTTCTGTTTTCTTTGGCAGTAAAGGTCCACCTAGTGGCCAAAACAGCGTTCTGTTAGCGGCCGCCGCCAGTGGTCCACTGGAATTTTGCACATTGGCTTTTGGGCGGCAGCAGTTCTTGGTTGACAGTTAATGCTCAGGCGTCAAAAACCCACCCATGCATTTTAATTTTATCTTAATGTTAAATATTGTTGTTGGCAGTTCATTGATTGACCACCACTCAGATATGGAAAAATGTAACTACACTACAAAACACTTAGTAAAAGAGTCTTGATATTTTTATTAGAGCAAAGAATATACAACAATAATAATAATATTTGTGTGTCCTTGTGTGGAGGGCTTGTGCCTCCTTCAGACCGCGAGGGGGCGTCCGCCCTGGTTATGTTGGGGGCCACCGTCAGGCGGCGCCCCGGTGCCTGAATATCCCTGGAGCCCAGCACTTCCGCCACACCAGGAAGTGCTGGGGGGAAGACGACTGGGGACACCCGGACGGCTTGCGGGTGCGCAGCCGGCACTTCCGCCACACTGGGGCGTGTCTGCGGAGGAGTGCCGGGAAGCAGCTGGAGCCCATCCGGGTTCCTATTTAAGGGGCCGCCTCTCTTCAGTCGATAGCGGAAGTCGGGTGGAAGAGAGACGGAGCTGGAGAGAGGACTGGAGGCGGCTAGGAGAGAGGCATTGTGACTGTGTGGCCTGGACGTTTGGGGAAACGGTGCAAGAGGCACTGGGGAGTGCACGTGACTAACTGTAAATATATTGTAAATAAACAGTGTGTGGTGGATCCAACGATGTCCGTCTGTCTGTGTCCGGGTTCAAGTCCACATATTGCATATTTTTATGCACATTTCTTGTCTTACAATCTTTTCCTTTCAGAAGCAACACAGCCTGAACAAAGATATCAAAAATAAAAAAGAGATAATTGGGATAGTAATAGGACAAGGATCAACTAAAGTAGCGTTTAGTGTAAACACGATTAAAGCTTACTTTGCAACTGTTTTTATGCATTCGTTCTCCTCTGTTTTCGGGCCCGATCTCTGTCAGAGGCACCTTTCAGAAACTGAGTCACCTCCTGCTGCAGTTCCTCTTCAGTAGATTCCTGTCTGAGTTTAGTGCCCCTGTCTGATTGTAAATATGCGATCAACAAGAGTGAAGGCTACTTGGGCTGTCAAGCTCAGGACTGCTGTGATTTCTGTAACCCAGCAGATGTTACTAATTTTGAAGCTTTGACGCTCTGGATCTTCTTTTGGCACTATCAGGAAGAAGCTTGAGAAGCTTCGCAGGACATCGTCCGCCTCTCAATAATTTTTTGACTCTTATTCAATATTTTTATTATTATTTTTGATTTTTTGTCCTTTTTTTCTACATGTTTTGCTTGTTTTTATATTTTTTTCTTAACACTAGAAACCAGACGGATGCACAGATGCACAGACACTTGTCCTTTTATTAAGGCGGATTAGTGATGAGCAGTACAGACACATGTGCCTATTACACTGAACGTTAAAGGCGCTACTTTAATGTTACATTAATTTTTTGTGTTAATTAATAATAAAAAGCTTAACTAAATGCTCCTCATGTTTAGTCCTGCGGAACACCTTAACTGCAGGTGTTTATCCCAACTACCCTCTTCTTTTAACTGGACTCCTGTCTTTAATAAACAAGCTGATGTTTCCCAATTTCAGCCATTTTTGTGCCAATCCAGAAATTATAAAATGGGACTGCTACATTTTTGGGGGAATGTAGCAAGCATTTGTTTGTGTGACAATAAATATTCTTTTTCTTGCTTTTTAAGATTTTGCTCTTTTTTGATGTTCTGGTCATTTAAGCACATGGAAAAGGTGCTATATAAAATATATTATTATTATTATCACCACTCTCCTCTTAGTGCACTAAGGCACTCTGGCGCTCTGTAGACCTCTCAGAGCTTGTTGTTCAGCTGAGGATTTGTGTAAGAATGAGGGCCGTGGTGAGGAGTGTGATCTTCTGGATCTCTTTTGCTCTGCTCTTGGAACCCAGTCTTGATGGTTCCCATTACAACTACAACTGCTGGAGCCACTCTTGTCTTTGTGTCTCACATATGTCTGACTTTAATCTCAGGTCTTTATACTTTATTATTTATATTTTAATATTTACTGCATTCTTCTTCTTATTATTATTATAAAGTTTTTATTAATTAGCTCACAAGTGAATTGCATACTGAAGTAGCTGCCTACCTTTATTATTCCATACCATTTGCACCCGTGTCTGCACTGCTCATCATTAACTGTCAGTATTTGGCTACAATTAAGGTTGTTAACTTGACAGGAAAAGGTGAATTAAAAAGAATATGGTAGAAGAAAGTTAACATTTAAAGATATGACCAAAAATGCTAATTTTATTTACATGTAAGTGTACTAGCACGTATTTCTAAAAGCAAAATAAGAGAAGAAACTGACTAATTAAACAATTTGATCCTTTAAGTAAGACAGAACCATTAACTATAAAACTGGTTAGAATGAAAACCTGCAGCCACAGAGGTACCCCAGGGCTAAACCGGGGAACTCCTGCTCTAGAGGATTCTCTTTGCCTTTTGAAGACCAGAGTCATAAATGAAACTGTTGAAGTGTCTACACAGGACTCTTATTTGAAGTGCCACAGGAGCAGGAGTCTCACTCACAGATCTACACGGCACTATGCCCTGACATGATCTATTAAAGCTGTTAGGGAACCATGCCCTGGCATCAGCACAGATTGAGGACTGTGTCTAAATTATTCTATGAGATAAACAAAGAAAAGTATGTGTCAGTCGTTTCTCTAGCATCTTCATCTGTAACATCTAGGTGGCAGCAATGGGATCTTTGAAAACCTCCAATAGCGTCCACTATGATATAGAGAAGTCACATCGAAATAAATCTTGGATTATCTGGAACAGGGGACAAGGCAATTTAGTGAAGCCATTGAGATGCCCAATGTGACAGAGATTTGGATGAGAAGAGAGAAAGATGAATCTGGACGTTCACTGAATCTCATAAAGGATGGCTTTTTAAATAGGGCTGCTGAATGTTTGTATAGCACTTTATTCGTTTGTTACACGTGAAAGCTTGGAACTGCTGAACCCTTACTCATAAATAAAAAGTGCAGCACTCAGGCAGACATTTCAGAGGTCATCTTTGACCCAGGTTTTAAATTAGGTCTGTATTTCAGAGCTGTTTAAGATGCCAGTGATTTGGAAATGCTGCAGGCTCAAGGCCATTGTGTTGGAGGAGTTAACTCCTTAGATCCCTCCGTACTGAGCTTTCTGCTGGTGAAGTCATTAGAGGGATTCAACTACGAAATTAATATTTTATGTTGTTCAAAAATAATATAAATAACAGTATGAAGAGTTAGCGTTTAACCAGGGTCTCAGATCCTAATTTATTGCTCTATAGCAAGTAGTTAACACTTTTTTTTTTTTTTTTTTTTACCATAGCAGAGTCTGATTTGGAGATACTCATAAAAATAAAACATCAATACAAAAATAAAGCATAAGGACAACAGTAATGATTATCCTCTAAACAACCAGTTTAACACAGATCCACATACAGTAGAGCTATTCATCAAATTAGCACAGAAACTCTTTAAGGTTAAGATGTTATGGTCATTATCTTACAATTTTTAGATTAATGCCTTTATTAAATGCTGGAAATTTTCTTCTTTTACCCAATCTCTGCACAAAGACTTGTCAATAATGATGAGTGAAACAGGCAAGTTTTGATTCACATACAGTTTTGGGTCACTAACCCTAACATTTGTTTTGCAGGGGATTTCACAATCGCAAAAGAGTTTTTTTTTTTGGATGTTTTAAGGTTTTTGGTAGGTGGAAAACAAAGAATACTGCTCCCTAAAGCCTCATTTACAGGGCAAGCAAGGTGGCCCCAAGTTAGCAAGTCGGAAGAAGAAAGCGACTGTATTGCCAAAGTAAAACCGCCAAGAAAAGAGAGAAGCTCTTACACAAGCGAGAAAAGCACATCGGCAAAACGGTATCCCTTTTACTTTTCCTCCCGCTGCTAATACACAAGCGAGGTGAGCACGTTAGCACAACGAAACCTAGGAGAGAGACGCCCAGAGTAGTTCCTTTCAATTACCTGACATCTCTACATTTCAATTTTTTTTCTGATGATTTCAATAGTTTCTAGGACCCCCGGGCTTTTTACAGCATGGGCTTACATAGCTAGTTTAATATGATGTGTTTGCTTATGGCTGTAAATGTTTTATGGTTGATTAATTTACTCTCAATAAATTTGCAAACTCTCTGTGCCCAGTGAGGAACGCTATTAAAACAAAAAATGATTTAATTTCTCTTGTACTGCACCTTGGCTAATGGAAAAGGACACACAGTAGCATGAAGTATAATGAGAACACCATGCCAGACTTATTTTCTTCAATACTTCAATAACAAATAGTTGCTTATCTTTCTGATAAGACTCCTTAATTAATCTTAAAATATCTTATATGACTACATTGATGTGTAAAACAAGACGATAAGGTGCATGTGAAGAGTCCCTTGATGAAGAGTCACACACAATTATGATTTCAATCATAGAGTGCTCCCTTCCATGTAAGGCATTTCATTTTTGTTGAAAGAATGATCTGGAAAACTCAGTGTGGTGGCTGAAGTGATTCTCTGGTAGGTTACATTGGACTCTAATGAAATTACTTGAAGCATTTCAGTAATCCTGCTAATAAAGAGAAGATCAGAGCAGTGTATTCCTGTGAGACATTTCTACGATTGTCCGGTGTATGTGATCCTCCAGTATTATATCCACAACTGAAGATCAGAGACTTAATTGTTGAAACAGGGTCAAACACATAGATAAAACTCCCGACTGTTTTATCCCCCTTGACACTTGGCACAGGAAATATATCTTCAAAGTTTGTCTATGAACTAAGACAATTTATCCTTAGGGGCAACACACAGTGGTACTTTATATTCAAATCTCCTATTGGTAATGCACTTGTACTTGTACCTCTGTCTACCCTTGTGCCCGCTAGACATTACTTTGTCAATTAGTGTTCAAAGTTGTCTTCAAATGGAGCTGAATAGAAAAGCCAAGAGCCGGTATGCAATAGGGAGTGAAGTACATCAGAGGATAAAGTCTTGTTTAGCTTGATAAGCGCATGCAGGTACATTTAAAAGATATCTGTGGCTGCTGTGATGAAAAAAGTTTCCAGTTAGATGATTTCTTGGTGAAGCTTTGTGGAGTTTAATGTTTTAATTCTAATTGTAATATACTATCTTTGAATGCTGAATTCCTGGGTTCAGACCCTGGCCTGATCAAATACAAGATGGAGTTTGCACTTTCTACCTATGGCTGACTAGATTTGTGAATATGTATAAACTGGATATGCATGTGATTTCCTCCACATACATACTAGTTTAATTCAATTCATCCATCTATCCAGCTCAGTACCATGGGGGTGTCACAGCCTATGATTGCAACTTTGGGTACAAGGCCAGGAGTTAGCCCTATGTAGGACACCAGCCCAACACAGTGAATATTAGAATAATTGTATCAAACACATTCAGTCCTGTGTCAAACATTTAAATTATATCCATACACTGTTGCTGTGTTTGTCTTCAGTTTATGCAGAATATATTGATTCAGGCTCTTTACACAGTTGTGTAAATATAAGGCTTCTGCTAGCTTTATTTTCCTGTCTTTCAGCTTTCTCCAGAAATCAGAAAGAAACTACCTGACTAGATTTTTTTCAAACCAGAAGGACTGGACTAAATTTAATTTAAAAAGGCTTTAAATATGAGTAGTGGTCTTGTCACTACTGTTGCAGACACAAGTAGCTACATCAAAGTAGCCCTGTCCTTCACTCCATTTGTTAAAAGTCTGCTGCATCAAAAATTTCCACAAAGAAGACCAGATCAGTGAATGTACAGCTTCCCGACTATATGCCTCTGCACTATGGAGGACACTTCTGCAAACACAGAGAGATACCCGCTGGAAGCTGATCTAAGGTGTAAGTGCTGTGTGCAT
This sequence comes from Polypterus bichir lapradei, assembly GCA_026402145.1. NCBI lineage: Eukaryota > Metazoa > Chordata > Cladistia > Polypteriformes > Polypteridae > Polypterus > Polypterus bichir. The sequence goes on along the minus strand of JANRMT010062861.1, from coordinate 46,189,955 downwards.
TCGTTACACACTGAACATGAACATTTTACCCTCTCCCTTTTTTATGGTCTCATTAATTAGAGCTTAGTTCCACAGCGATTTGTCAGCTCTGATCAGTATTGTGACTGTGCACTTCATGTGTGAAAGGAGTAGAAATGTGGGTCAGTATACTTTTCTTATTGTTATTCCATACCTGAAGTAAGCCTTTCCAGCACCACACTGATGTGATACTGGAGCTTATCAGTTACTTGCCATAAAGCTGTAATTAGGCTTAAATGTCTGCTTTATAGTACAGTTATTAATTGGAACTTATTTTAAGCATATTCCTGACTTTTAAAGCCCAATGGAGTGTGAGCAGCACAGAAAATATCCCCATAAATCAACTAGATATGGCATTTACAAATAGAAACTTAACATTCTACCCTGCTCCAAGCAAATGATTATACAAGTTGGGAAGTTCGTTTCCAAACATTTTATACTTATTTACATGATAATCTAACATGAGCTATTAATTGTGCCAGAGTTTTCTTTTAATTAAGTGTAATGTCATCAGTAACGTCTGCGCTAAGAGTTAAGTAACTAGAAAGGGCTCTGTTTGCAGGAACAGTATGTTCATAAATGAAAGCCAACAATTTAAAGACCCAAAGCACCCTTATTTATGTAGTGTGCACTGGCTATGGAGGAACATTTATCTAGAAGCTTGTTTTTTTCCATTAAAATGTTACAATATGACAAGTTTTAAGGCATGGCAGCAGGGCTGACACATGAAATAACACCACCTTTATTTTTGCAATACAGACTTCACGATACAGTAGTCAAGTGATACAGTGCTCCTTCAGAATATGTGACGAAATAATTCAGGAAAAAATTAAAATAAGTGTAAGATTAGCTTGAAAAGAATGAAACATGCAAAACAGAGCATTAGAGCATTAGAATAATTGTGATGAGAACAGGCTGTTCAGCCCAGCTAGACTGTCCAAAATAACATCAAGTCAAGGTCTGAAGGTCTTTACTCTTCAACGTACTACCTGGTAATTTATTCCATGTATGTATGGTTCTTTGCATAAAGAAAAACTTTCTACCATTTATGTGAGATCTGCCCCTTAAGAAGTTTCTGATTTTGTCTCTGTGTTCTTAGGCATTGAAAAAAAAATAATAAATGATGCGAAACTAAGTGTGGAGTGAAGCTCTTCTGTTTTGCTCCTTTTTCCAAATACCCTGGCAGTTTCAAAGTGTCCTGCAAATCTTAAAGGTGCCTACTCTTTGTGACTAAACACACACAGTGCAACCCTAAGAGATGTTTACCAGGCATAGTACATGTAGATAACACTCTACTAACATTCCAGAAATTAACACCATTTTAGAAAAAGGAAATCAATAGATGCACAATCCTTGAAAACCAGCATCAAGCATCGACATGGAGCTTTGATATTCACATACGCTGTTTTCATTCTTGGAGCAGCAAAGAATTGCAAGCGTTGTTATGTGAAATATGAAACTTTAAAATAAAAATATTTCTCACAGTTTTTAAAGTAGTACATAGATAAGGCACAGGATGTGTGCCTGTCAGGATGCTATGTCTTTGTCATTCCAAAAGATGGCATATCACAAACATTTTCAGTAATAAAATACGTTCAATTTGTAATTCCAATAGATGGCTCAACACAGACGTTAACACTGCTTTTATGAATCCCATACCAAATGGTATATAACAGAGTCATAGGCTTACATGGTGTACTGCAAATGTTAACAGTGATATATATGTTGATTACTTAGATTTCAACCTGTTTTAGACAGGCAGCACATCTAGTCACTAAATAAAATACAAAAAATGGTAATTTAGGAATTACTCTTCAAAAAACTGTATCTTGCAGTACATAACCAAGACATTTTGTGATGCAGAACCCTGGAATCAATTTTCTTTTATGTCCAATCTATCAATGCACCAAGTTCAGATTGCATATTTCATAACACTGCAAAGATAATGAGTTTGGCACAAGGTCTTTGCACCTAAACAGACTTTCAAAACAAGTATTGTAGTTATTAAACAATTTTATTTAACTTGACTACTCTGTCTGTTTGTTTGTCTGGGTCAACTTTTCCAACTGGTTTTAAACCCACTTTTGGCAAAGCAAATTTCTTCAAATTTTGCATACGTGTTCAGTATTGATGACAATGCAATAATCCGTCAAAACTCATGCAATTACATAACAAATTTCTCAGTAATCAATTGTTATGCGATTCCAATTAACACACGCACAACAAAGACGGATAGAGAATATAGTGCAATACAGAAGCATACAAGTGAGAGACGCATCGAATTGCCCCCACTTGCCTCTTTCAGTTAGTGGAGGGGGTAGATATGTGTGGTGATTTTACTTGTTTACTCTTGTGAAGGAGTAGCCTTGATGATCACGGTGAGGAAGTATTGGCGTAAGCTTGACGTTCTGTCATCGATATTTTTTTCCGCAGGGACCGAGCGCTAATTCCATAAGAGCCTAATCAGAAAAATAGAGACCAAAATATTATTCTTTTCAGTATTCAAATAATTCTGCAAAGAATTATATAGGTACTTTTAAAGAAGCTTCCCGTTCATGAAAAATCCATCCATCCATTCATTATCCAACTCGCTATATCCTAACTACAGGGTCACAGGGGTCTGCTGCAAAATACTCAAAAACTAAAACAATTTTATTTACTTTAGTTATAAATGCACTAAAAAGCAAAAAATAAAATTTTCTTTAACCACAATTTTCTTGGTTATACAGTTAGGTCCATAAATATTTGGACAGAGACAACTTTTTTTAAATTTTGGTTCTGTACATTACCACAATGAATTTTAAATGAAACAACTCAGATGCAGTTGAAGTGCAGACTTTCAGCTTTAATTCAGTGGGTTGAACAAAAAGATTGCATAAAAATGTGAGGCAACTAAAGTATTTTTTTAACACAATCCCTTCATTTCAGGGGCTCAAAAGTAATTGGACAAATTAAATAACTGGAAATAAAATGTTCATTTCTAATACTTGGCTGAAAAGCCTTTGCTGGCAATGACAGCCTGAAGTCTTGAACTCATGGACATCACCAGATGCTGGGTTTCCTTCTTTTTAATGCTTTGCCAGGCCTTTACTGCAGCGGCTTTCAGTTGCTGTTTGTTTGTGGGCCTTTCTGTCTGAAGTTTAGTCTTCAACAAGTGAAATGCATGCTCAATTGGGTTAAGATCAGATGGCTGACTTGGCCATTCAAGAATTTTCCACTTCTTTGCTTTAATAAACTCATGGGTTGCTTTGGCTGTATGTTTTGGTTTATTGTCCATCTGTATCATGAAACACCGCCCAATCAATTTAACTGTGTTTAGCTGCATTTGAGCAGACAGTATGTCTTTGAACACCTCAGAATTCATTCGGCTGCTTCTGTCCTTTGTCACATCATCAATAAACACTAGTGATCCAGTGCCACTGGCAGCCATGCACACCCAAGCCATCACACTGCCTCCACCGTGTTTTACAGATGATGTGGTATGCTTTGGACAATGAGTTGCTCCACGCCTTCTCCATACTTTTTTCTTGCCATTATTCTGGTAGAGGTTGATCTTGGTTTCATCTCTCCAAAGAACATTTTTTCAGAACTGTGCTGGCTTTTTTAGATGTTCTTTAGCAAAGTCCAATCTAGCCTTTCTATTCTTGAGGCTTATGAGTGGCTTGCACCTTGCAGTGCACCCTCTGTATTTACTTTCATGCAGTCTTCTCTTTATGGTAGACTTGGATATCGATACGCCTACCCCCTGGAGAGTGTTGTTCACTTGGTTGGTTGTTGTGAAGGGGTTTCTCTTCACCATGGAAATGATTCTGAGATCATCCACCACTGTTGTCTTCCGTGGACGTCCAGGTCTTTTTGCGTTGCTGAGTTCACCAGTGCTTGCTTTCTTTCTCAGGATGTACCAAACTGTAGATTTTGCCACTCGTAATATTGTAGCAATTTCTCAGATGGGTTTTTTTCTGTTTTCGCAGCTTAAGGATGGCTTCTTTCACCTGCATGGAGAGCTCCTTTGACCGCATGTTGTCTATTCACAGCAAAATCTTCCACATGCAAGCACCACACCTCAAATCAACTCCAGGCCTTTTATCTGCTTAATTGATAATGACATAACAACGGACTTGCCAGCACCTGCCCATGAAATAGCCTTTGAGTCAATTGTCCAATTACTTTTGAGCCCCTGAAATGAAGGGATTGTGTTAAAAAAATGCTTCAGTTGCCTTACATTTTTATGCAATTGTTTTGTTCACCCCACTGAATTAAAGCTGAAAGTCTGCACTTCAACTGCATCTGAGTTGTTTCATTTAAAATTCAATGTCTCTGTCCAAATATTTATGAACTGTATGTGACTAAATAAAATCGTGGGGCGATTAAATAAATTAATTCATTCAATCAATTAAGAGAACAGTTACTTTCATCATAAAGTATAAAAAAAAAAAAAATTGTAATTCCCTACCATGCTAAACAAGTTTCAAAAATGGTTTGAATCAATTAATTTATGTACACCCCATGATTTTATTTAGTCGCATATAACCACAAAAATTGTAATTAAAGAAAAGTTTATTTTTTGCTTAAAAAATGTATATATATATATATATATATATATATATACACTGTCACGCACGTGCGATTAGGGGGCCGCGTACAGACCCAAACGGTATCGTGAAGTCGCATGTCAAAAGGGAATGGCGGGGTACTAACCTCTCTCTCTTTATTTCCTGCAGAAAGAAAGACGCACCGCCGCCATGACTCTGCCCTGACTCGCTAACCACGCACCGTCACTTCTGCCCTTCCTTTGTCGACTTCTGATGACGTCAGCATTCCCAGCATCCATCTCGGCTCCTTCCCAGCAAACCTCTCTCTACTTGCAGCCCCTCATCATAAATGCTCCCCCCTCCGCCATTTTGACTGTCGGCTGTATAGGGAAATGCAATACTGCACTGACAATTTAATTTGTTTTGAATATTTCTTACAGTATACGGGGCCGGAAACCCCAAACCTTGATGACTTTGTGTTCTTTTACAACACACACACATATACATACATATATATATATATATATATATATATATATATATATTTTTTTTTTTTTTTTAGAAAAATTATGTACATATATATTGTGACCACATGGGGGCACCAGAAAGCCCCAAACCACAGACACGGCACTATAACACACCAATTATGAATAAAATAAAGGGTTTTATTCCACAATGCACTTATCTTTACCAGTGTTCAGCCAATACAATTACAATCACAAAACAATAAAGCAATTCTTCCTCCTTCTCTACCTCTGCTGAGTGTTGCCTGCTACCTCCCAACTCTGACTCATCCATGTGTGGCACCGGGTTCCACAGGAATGCTTTAGGTGTCATACTGTTTCTTCTGGAAAACACTCCCCTTCCATAAAGAAAGTATAGAGGACCTCTCCAGACTCTGCCCTCCATTGGCCTGTTGGGACTTTAAAATAAAAATATTTCTCACAGTTTGTAAAGTAGTATATAGTTAAGGCACAGGATGTGCATGTAATCCTCAAGGTTCCTACTTACTCTCATTTTTTGATAATATTATTATTTCATAATGTTAAAAAATGAATATTGTTACATGAAAATGCCACTCTTACTAAATAGCTACCTGAGGCGATTGCTTAACCTTCTCACCCCATTTGGCTGCCCCCATTTGACCACCTACACCCACTCTTATTCATACTTGGCTAATTTAAATTTACCAATTATTCTTACATGAACATTTAATATATTATGGTAAAATAGGCATAAACGGAGAAAACCTGTAAAAAAAAAAAAGTGAAACTAGCCCAATTTCTCACAGACAGTGACTGGGCTTGGAAGAAGTGAGGCTGCAACACAAACTGCTATGTCACTGTGCTGTCTTACAGAGTCATTTCTTAATGGCCATCATTAATTATTTGAACGTTATCACCAGACCCTTTTCCCTGGACATTCTCTTCCAACTCACTGCCATTGGTGTGTTAGAATCATACAGAACATTCTGCACTTTTCACCCTAGAAGTGTAAAAATAGAATCGAGCATCACCTGTGAGTTGAAGGAAAAAATTCATTCATTTCTTCATTTTGGTCATTCATTTTTTAAATATCAAAAGCCTCTTATTTGAATTTGATGTTGCTGGAAAGCAGTCTATCCAGGAGAATTGGACACAAAGCAGGAAAGAAATCTTATTGTCGTAATAATTCACAGAAGGCAATACAAGAAAAAAAAATACTCATCAATCAACTTAACTAGCAGCTCAAGGAATCTAAGAGAAAATATGACAGCTATAAGAAAACCTGTATGCTGGCAAAAAGCCAAAATGTAAACTTCCCAGTATGAGTGCCCTGCTGAGAAATGGACTTTGTAAAATTATTAATATGCAGCATCTAGAGGAATGTTCATTAACAGCAGTTGAAGCAGCAAATCAATAACTCCTGTCTTATGTAGAAAGTGAGTATTTAATTTAGAATGTAGCCAGGAATATCATTATACTCTAATGAAAGAAGATGAAGACATTTCATGTTACTGGACATCTGCACTTCTGTTTCTTCCAGTGACAGAGATTCATGCTACTTGGTGGAATGTGTGCATGACTTAAACATGAAGTGTTAAAAGTGAATACTTTCTGACAAGCCATGCTAAGAGCTGATCCCTTAAATTAAAAGTTGGATTTCAGACAAGTTTCACTCAGCCCCAACCCAAGGGGCATTTATTTGAGCACTCTTGATCTCTGCAGCTCACCTTTGACACTACACCCAAAACCATAGTACACAGAGCTGACAGATGAAATGCGCTACTTATGAAGAATGGACAAGGTCATCATTCCATATAAACCAATACACATACATAAAACTATAGAAAACAGTCATTTTAAATACATGTCATAGAGAAGAAAGACTTTAACAGAAACACAATCCCCTAATATACACGTATGCACACACAAAATAAAACTGCCCTATGTCTTGGCCTAAGACCAAAATAGGTGGTAGCAAATGAGCTATCACAGAAAATGTTTTGAATAATTACAGTATATTTATATAGCACCTTTCCCATGCTCAGAATTCTTCTCACGTACTCAAAAGGGCACAAAAAATAGAAGCAAAGAATAAGCTCAATAAATAACACTGGATTAAAACTAGCTCAATGCATTAAATATTAAATTACATACAAATACACATAATTTTGAGAGCTGAAGAGTTAACACAAGAAAACAAAAAATGAATGATATACAAAATGCTAGAAGACAATAAACAATGCCTCACAGTTAGGAGACCCGGGTTCGCTTTTCAGGTCCTCCCTGCGTGGAGTTTGCATGTTCTCCCCATGTCTGCATGGGTTTCCTCCGGGTACTCCGGTTTCCTTATTTAGCAGGTTACTGATATCATCTGGTGCAAGGCAATTTGTAGCTTTTTAGGTTAGCAGGATTTTGTATCCAGTCCTATGAGACAGACCAGGCATTATGTGCTGACAGCTATGGGTCCCATTGAGGATTCTTGCGTCTGAGGTTTGAGCCAACTGGAAGTGAGATACCAGATTAGAAGGGGAAGACTTCTGGTAAAGCATTACAGACATCAATGTGGGATGTGATGAAAGCTTGGGCAAGCATCTCACTATCAAAAAAATACATGAATGAGTGAACAAGGGATATGTTGTAGACATAAGAGAACAAACTTTTGTCATGGAATTTAGGTGTGTTGCATAGGGAGGAATACAAAATAACACCTAGATTACTTTAAGAAGATGAAGATATGTTAGTAACGTTGAGAGAGAGAATGAAAACGAGTTAATTACCTTCACCTGGATTTCCATGCCATTTAACAAGTGTTGTGAGGCCTGTAATAAGAGCGACAAAGCAGGCCAGGACCTTCACCAACCTACGGAGATAAAGCTGCACCCCAGGAAGACAGTCCCATTACTTCCTGAAGGTTTCAACCTACCATATCCAATAGGTGGAACTGGCTTTAAATGTTCAAAATACCCTACAAGAGTTGGGGTAACAGTAAACTTCTGGCATGTAAGGACAAACCAAACAAAAAAAGGATAAAAATAGTCATATGGCAAAAAATAGATGTCAGAATGGGATTTGCTTAAAAAGGCCATGTGGAGCTCTCTATTCTCAATACACAATCAGAAATCAGCATCTAAAATCAGAGGAAAAAGATGCAAAAACAAAAAAATCAGAAGAAAAGAAGATACTTACTGTAAGAGCCGTTTCCTAGATTCATAAATGTTTACTAAATGCATAATCTATGGGAGGTTTCTATAACCCCCATAAGTAAAATTGAATTGGTATATTCTAGCTAATTCTATCTGCTCTGACTAAACATTATTCTTTAGTTAGTGACCAGCCTTGCCATGTGTAAGGTGTAGAGGGCACATGGCTTTAAACCGTGCCCGTGCCTATGGGCCTTTTGAGTATGTGAATTAACATGTAAGACAATGCGCTTATTTAAGTGCAGAGCTGTATGCTTAAAGCGTACAGAAGAAGAAGTTAAGAATCTTTAAGTATATAAGAAGAAGTAAAGAACTTTTAAGTACAGAAATAACTAAAGTTTCTCAAGAGAAGCTAAGTTTAGAGAAGATACATTTTTCCTTTTTTTGCCTTTTATTCTACGTGTGTAACTACTTTTTCCTTTATTCTTGTGTGGATTATTTGCTTTTAACTTTCACCAAATATTTTTAAAAAACGAACCTTTGAACTGAGAGATTTCTTTCGGCACGCATTTTACCTGTGCTTGATCTCGCCTTATACTTCGGCGGCTACACTTACAAAATCCCCTTACACCCAATCATCTGTTGCTGGAACAGTCTCTTTATGACCTCGATAAAAAGGTCTAGGGGGTTTGCAACAACAGTGATTTCAGCTCCCTTGGCAGTTCCACCAACAAATACCAAGGAATGTAGAGGCATGTAAAGAAATGGTACATAAATACTAAACAATAAAAAAATAACAATATTAACAAAAATACTTTCAACACAACAATAAAGAGAAAAATAAACATAACCTAGGAAATAATTGCAGGTTGTAATGAAAATGGTGAAGTGGTAGTGTGGCACAGTATGGTGGGGGCTGAGTGAGAGAGAGCGCTCAGCCGACGTCCCTAGGGTCTGCTTGCAGTGTTCAGAAGCAGTACAGGTATCTGCTTGACCAGAGCCGGCCCTAGACAATTTCGGGCCCGAAGCAAACTGATACCGAGGGCCCCATAAGGGGCCCGACCCCTGCAGCTAGGGGGTCTGGGGCAGAGCTCCGGCCACCAACGATTTCCTGCATTCTGAGCTGTAGAAATGTGTTTTCCTGGCATCTACAACCATCACTTTTTGACGATTTCCATTTGACACTGACAACCGTAACCGTAAAACACTGACAGGAGCCAGATTTGCAGGCTGTCAGTGCAGACTGTCGTACAAGGCCCTGAGTGAAAGGTATGAGTGATGGAGGTCGGAGTGGGCCCGCATAAATGTCTTTAGTGACGATACATTAACAGATAAAGCTACATTTTAGCCAGCTTTTGCTGTTTCTATCAAGCAGCACGTGGAGGTAAATAGCTAGGCCAAGCACTTTTTTTTTTTTGCTTTTTATATATTTTATATATTTTTTTTTATTTTATGAAGATGAGATACACTTTATTTTGTTTTTACATTTTTATTCGGTTTTAAAGCTTGTTTTCATACTTTCGAGATATTCAGATTTCCGTATAAAATAACTTACCCGCTGATATTGAAATCTATTTCACACAAAAGACACTTTTCGAACCTTGGCACTGGCAAACTCGTGAATAAGTTCAGAATAATCAAGAGATTCGACTATCTCTTGCTCAATTGAAATCAATGCCAGACTATTCAGACGTTCGTGGCTCATGGAGCTTCACAAGTAATTTTTGATAAGCTTGAGTTTTGAAAAACTCCTCTCCGACGAAGATACCGTTATAGGCACAGTCAATGCTATTCTGAGAGCCACAGCAACATTAGGCATGGCAGTTGCTAACTCCTTCTCATACAGATATTCCAGTGCTTGCATGGCTGTTGAGTTGCTAGGAACTAAATTGGCAAACGTGAATTTCACTGCATAGTGTGTGTGGATCAATGTCTGATTCATTATTCTTTGAGTCAGTTAATGCAATTTTCAAGTCTATAGAGTATTTCATCAAGGTATTATCATCTATGGATGATATTAACTGATAATTATGCAGAAATCCAAAATTGTCGAAATGCTGTTTCATTTGATCAAACCTCTCATTCATGGACATGATTGCTTGATCCAGAAGGACAAGAAAGAATTCTGTGCGAAACTTTTCCTTTGGATCAATTATTAACTCATCCCGGACTTCATAATCGAAATGGCGCTTTGTTCGTCTCCTGCGTAAACTGGTTACTGCAGGAAATGCGACATCCTCGGAAGGCATCTCCAATTCATTAGCGAGCGCTCTGGCTGTAGTTTCTGCTAATTCAAGTCCATTTTCTCTGTACGAAACCAAATAGTCAGAGACACTGTTGATGCATTTGAGAGCAACATCATAGTGCATATTTTCATTTTGCTAAATTTTGCTGGCTACATTGATCTGTGAAAGAATGTCGTTCCAAATTGCTAAGGAAACAAGAAATGGAAAATTTTTCAGCTGCTTGGCTAATGCAGCGGCTTCAGTTCTAGCCTTAGGATTTTTAGAATCTTCAGAAACATCTACCAGCCGTGTCATACACAGAGCCTATTTGGAATCTGACAGCTTTAACACTCTCAATCCTGCATTCCCATGTAGTGTCACAAATGCGCTTCAGAGTGAAATTATTGATGTGCTTCTCCAGAATCTGCCAGCGTACTGTAGAAGTACTAAACAGCAAATAGATCTGATGTAACGTTCCAAAAAGCGACATGGCAGTTGGTGACGATTTAGCCATGTCTCCAACAAGCAAATTAAGGCTATGACAACCGCATGGGATGTAGAATGCTCGTGGATATTTATCCAGTATTCGTTTTTGAATGCCACTGTGTTTGCCTTTCATATTGGAACCGTTATCACATCCCTGTCCCCTACAGTTACCTAGGTCCAATTTCAATTCCGAGAGCATCCGTAAGCATTGGTCTGTGAGATTGGAGCCAGTGCTATCATCAACGGCTATGTACCCTACAAAATATTCTCGAACTTCCACTGAGGAGCCATTATTATAAACGATCCTTATTATCATCGTCATCTGCTCTTCATGGCTTATATCAGGAGTGCAGTCAAGAATGATTGAGAAATACTTGGCCTTATGAATATGGGAAATTATTTTCTCTAACGTAGCATTACCCATCAACTGAATTATTTCATTTTGCACGTTTTTGCCCAGATAATGATCATGGATTTCATTGTCTGTAATCCTTCGGACATGCTCTTGCATGCACGGATCAAATTTGGCTAACAATTCCACTAACCCAAGAAAATTGCTATTATGCGGGGCAAATATACGATCGCTAGAACCTCGAAACGCCAGGTTTCTTTCACCCAGAAACTGAATAATAGCAATAATTCTTTACAATACATTGCGCCAATGCTCAATTTCTCTTACCAGAAGTTCTTGTGCACGCTTATCAATGGTACATCCTGCCTTGATTTTGAAGTTCCAAGCAATCCTTAAAGGCACGTATATGGTTGGAAGATATTTCGTGACTGCACACGTCTCGGGACAAATTTCTCCAATCACCGCAACCATCAGTAGTCAATTTGACCTGGATATTCGAGAATAACTTGCAGCAGAAACAAAAAACTGCATTTTTGTTCTTTGAGTAAACAATCCAGGGCCTGTCAACAAATTCCCCATTTGGTAATTTTCGGGAATAAAAGGAATCAGAAAAATGGCGCCCATCATCATTCGTCGGATATTGAATCCCGGTTTTGCGAAAGGGCCCCTTTTGGACTAGGAAGACACGTTCCTTGTCGGTGATTGCTGCACCCCACAAACCTGAATCTCCCCAACTAAAGGAATCAAAATCATTATCAGCCTCGTCGTGATCTTCATCTTTCTGGTTAGAAACCGAAACGGCTGGCAACATTGCTGAACCTGACGGAAAACTCATGTCCATGTCATTCTTTTTTTTTTTTTTTTTTTTTTTTTTTTTTTTGTCATTCTTAATGTCTTCGGCTTCTGACTCCTTGGAGTTGGATACAGGTTTGTGGGGCTTGGACGGCGTTGCAGTATCTTCGACTAATGGAAGTTCAGTCCTGGTACTAGTGCTGCTGCTGCTGCTAGAGATAACCGTTTTCGTTAGGAAGCGTTGCAAAGTGCCTTTTTGGGTAGCGAAGAATTAATCTTTCGCTGTTTTTTCTTTACGTTTTTGAGCACCTGATTTATATTTCTTTGGCTGTGGAACTGAAGACATTTGGAATACAATAATTTCAAACTGTGGAAATTTGGCAAAGCCTAACTACTATCTACAAGACGTTCTTTCTAACAAAATGGAAATATATTGATAAGAAGGAAAGTGATGGCTTTACGAAGAGAAGTCGAGAATGCAGTGCGGCGGAGCGGCCCTGACTGAAGTGTAAGTGGCCGCCTACTGAGGACAGAGGCACAGATGAGCCGTGGAGGCGGCAACAGGCACGCGGGTCTGAGTGAAGCATAATGAAGATTGGAGTGCCGAGTGGAGATGTCCACGTGGAGTAATTAGGTGATGGAATATGTTGCCCATAAATTATATATATAAAAAAATTAGTAATAGAGGGTGGAGTGAAGGAGTCTGTTGCTCCATTGGGCCCTCTGCAGCAGCGTCACATCACACGAAAAAAAAAAAAAACCTTGAGCGCAGTGGGCCCCCTTCAGCTGTGGGCCTGAAGCAGTCGCTTCGTTCGCTTCGCCCTAAGGCTGGCTCTGGCTTGACTAAGGCTGGGAGTATCCTGTTAGCTCAGGCAGATAACAGACTACTTCAGAGGGCCATTGTAATCCAGACTGAAATAGCTTCATGTGCAAGTCCCTGGCAACACACAAGATGCATTTTGTTACAGTTTAAAATCTATGTACTTGTGTTCTGTTTAGCATTTCATTTCTATAAGCAATGTTGAGAGCCCTGACAAACATCCAGTTTTAACATTGAGATAGTCCTGAGTATCATCAACATAAAACCAATAATTTTATCCAAAGTTGCAAATCAAGACACTAGATCCATCCTTGAGAAACCCCTAATGTGACTGATGATAAGCCAGACCTACTGTTGTTAAGCTGCCTGTTAGTTAAGTATAACTGAAATCACTGGAGAGCACTGCAAGAGATACTAATGATGCTCTCCACTTTTGACAGTTATATTGGTATAGATAGATAGATAGATAGATAGATAGATAGATAGATAGATAGATAGATAGATAGATAGATAGATAGATAGATAGATAGATAGATAGATAGAT
>JANRMT010062861.1:46158194-46176551 GCA_026402145.1 Polypterus bichir lapradei | reverse complement strand
GATAGATAGATAGATAGATAGATAGATAGATAGATAGATAGATAGATTATTAATCCCCAAGGGGAAATTCACATGCTCCAGCAGCAGCATACTGATAAAAGCAATATTAATTAAAGAGCAATAAAAGTGCAGTGCAAGTTCAAAAATGCAAGGTGGAGAGTGTGATTTTGATCAACAGTTCTCAAATATTACACTAAGATTTAACAAAATGAATGAGCAGATCTGCTGAGAGCCTGCTACCATACATAAATAGTTAGTCACTTGAGATAAAGAAGTTCCGCAGATTTTCCTTCACCATGAAATTATTCCATCAGGTTAATAAACGTTATGCAATTGGTGAGCTGGGATGAAACAACACAATCAAGAACTTTAGATACGAACAGGAAGTGAGAGATAGGGGTGAAAATGTATTCAGATTTTCATCTTCTGGCAATCTTTCTTTTAGCACTAGATTTACATAAACAGTTTTGAAATCAACTGGAACAGAACTATTATCTAGGGATTTATCTTCTTATATAATACTCTACCGTGGCTGTCTGTTTGTCTGTCCAGGATTTTAAATCACCTGTAGCTCGCAAACCGCTGGACCTATTAACCTGAAATTTGGTACACATATACTACATGACATCTACTGATGATTTTTTTTTTTACTCTTTTTGTTTTTATTTTATTTTATTGTAGAATCAACTCTTGGCAGTGCACAGCTGGGCGGCCATGCGTGCATGCCTACGTGCGTCATTCTCATCACTACCAACTTCGCCGTCACTTCCCCTACCTCTTAATATCTTAAATCATTCTTGAGGCAGATTGCAGACTTCAGTGCCAGCTTAAGCGAAAAATTAAGAAATACGTACTTTCAACACAAAAAATGACTTAATCAGTTTTAACGTGAAACAATTCCGAAGGAAGAAAAGAAGAAGTGGGCTGCTAGAGTGGAGAAAACAAGAGCTTCTTCATGAAGCACCAAACCCATCACCTCTGAGCAAATGAATGCTAAACGTACAGAGAAAAAGGATGAAAAGTGTAAGTCAAGTGTATTCACTCCACATTATCGTGCAGTATGCCGTTACTGGTTTATTATAAGGATTGTGACCACTGGGACTATTGCATAAAGGCAGAATTTAGTAAGTGGTGGGAATGGGATCCAGTATATAGTAGGACACATTTTTACTGAAAAGATTATTGATAGAAGAAGATGAAAGTAGTGTAAATTTGGACAAAGAGATAGACAAAATGGAAACACAGGGAGTGGAATAATTTCGGTTTTTAATGTTATCATCTGAAATTAAAGGAAAGATTTAAATTCTATGCACAAATATACATTGGATAAATTGGTAATTGGTTCTATTATTACTAGTTAGGCAAGGCTGTTGTCATTAATCCCTTAAAGCTCCTTAACTGTATAACTTTTGTATGTTCTTCCTGTGTTCACTTGAATCATATCTGACCACCCAAAGATATGTATGCTGAGTTAATTGAACAATCTAAACTGACCCAATGTGTGTGCATCAGTGTGATTTATGATGGACTGCCATCCCGACCAGGGTTGGTTCCCTTCCTGCGCTTAACATTACCACATTAAGCTCTGATGCCCTGTGACTCTATCATGAAATATGCAAGTTCAGAAAATAACAAAATATTAACAACTTTAAGGTATAATTTGATTGATTGAATCAAATTGTTAAACTTACAGGGATTTATTACCAGTTTCTATTTTCAAATCAAATACAGAGTAAAGTTTAATGCATTTCTTGATCTCGCATAATAGCGTTCACTTATGTGCTGCTCTGGCATAAATATTGTGAAGAGCCACTGCTAGTATTATGTGCTTCTGTCCATTTCAAGGTTATCCAGGTCGGACTATTTGGTTTAATTTAACTTTTCTCTTTTTTCTCACCAATTTCTTTTGACGTTAAGATTCTGATTGATGTTCTTATATGCTCTGCAATTCCCATAATTATCACAGTAGTCATTTTAACAGATGGATCATATCTTCCAACAAGCCTCAAATTGAACCTCTAAACCCAAAAGTCACACAAGCCCTTTCCTCTTCATACATAATTTGTCTCTATTAAGGCTGAAGATAGTGTCTTAGATGAGGAAAACTGTTAAGAATCAATTACAAAAATGACAAAATTTTCCTGCACTCAAGATGTCAATTAATGTAGTAGAAGAGGAAAGGAAAGAAGAGCTGCAATGAATATGAATCAAGAGTAGAAAATGTGCCGTGTGTTATTGCTACTCAATTTACATTTGGCACTGGATTCACTTATTCATCAAGGACAAGTAGGATAACTTGGCAAAACAGCGAGTCATGTATCACAGTGCAGTCATTCATTAACTTGTGAATGCAGTGCAGTCACCTAGAAAAATACAGAAGGATGTAAAATGGGGGAACAGCGTACTTGAAACAGGAAATAGCACCCCCCCCCCAATCCAATAAAATGAAATATTAAGTAAGCACTTGTTGTAAACCCTGTAACCTAAATGTGGATTAATTATTAAAACAAGACCTCTGAACAGCAACCAGACTGCAAGTCACTCTCAGCAATATACTGTACAAAGAAACCCTGTTCAGCAAATCGTGGACCTTATCCATACACAGTATGTGTAACTTTACCAGTCTGCATACTATACGCTGCTTATTTCAGTAATACAGTATATAAAAGTGATGGAGGGCTGGGTTGACAGTGTCACAATATATAGCATCAGCAAGCCCAGGCCATGACTGCACCCCCAACACCAGCTCCAAAATTAGTCTTCAGCTGTGTGAGATCATTACAAACCTCAGTACATTAATGTATGCCAGCAGATCAAGGAAGATCTGAAATCGACTTCAAAAATTAATAATCTGTTCATTTTATCTTTGTAAGATATTATAGACCCTTGCAGTGGGCTGGCACCCTGCCTAGGGGTTGTTTCCTGCCTTGTGCCCTGTGTTGGCTGGGATTGGCTCCAGCAGACCCCCATGACCCTGTAGTTAGGATATAGCGGGTTGGATAATGGCTAGATGGATGGATGGATTATAGACCCTGCTTCAAACATCTGCCTGGTCACCTCAGCCCAGATTTTTCCTCTATTTTATCCTTGAATGCAGCTTTCACTCTTAATGCTTAAATGGTTCTTGATGGATGGCGTGCCCCGCTTATATGACCTCTGCTCAAGAGTGAACAGTTCTGATGCTTATTTGTTTTGTAGCTGGTCACACTCTTAAACCCCAATAATGATTTCACTTCTTCTTCTCTGAACTAACTATATCGTAATGTGCTAGAGTACAGATGCAGTGCCATTAGTACCATTAATATTCTAAGCAGGATCTCCATTGGATTTAGTTGATGCAGATGCTGTAATGTCCATTCACTGTCAATTAAAAATATGTATTTTTTAATGAAGTCTAAATTTTATTATATTCAATCATATAGTTAAATATTCTTTTGCAGCATATTGCAAAATGCAGAAAATCCACTCTAGACTTAACGTGTGCTGACTTGGAAGGTCTTTATACTGTATATACTGTATTCTACTTCTAGGTCATCCCAGAGTCACATCATGGGTTAGTGACACCTTATGTCACTTTGCTGCTTTTGGTGTCTCCTGTGCCTAAAAGAGGTTCAGTAGATGTAATCCCCCGTAATGTCTACATTGTGTAGCAGCAGCTTTAAATGGAAATGGAAATGGGAGAAGTTGCAAAGTGAAAATAACAAGTCAAAGGTCATAATCACGAAGACCTGAAATAAATAAACGAAGCTCAGGATGCAAACTATGAATTGAAGTCGTGGAAACTGTGTGATTTCATAGCCAAAAGGGGACATGTGACAAATCAAGTAGACATTATTTGTGCTCAGGGAGCAGAATACATTTTTGTAATTGAAAAACAATAGCAGGAATTATTGCTAAAGGATTTCCTTTGGAAGAATCTGAAATGTTTGACAATCAAGGTATGAACAGGGATGACCATTATACAGTTACATAGATGATATTACATGTCACACATTCCCAGCTGTCTTACATGGAAATGGCATAGCAACTATCAAAACAAATGGTGGCATTCATAAAAAATAATCTGGTACCATTTGTGGCTAGGAATCCAGATGCCAATGTTTATATAAATAATCATGCCCCAAAAAAGCACTGGTGTACTTGAGTGCGATTTGCTCAGCAGTTAATTGATGTACTGCCTGACTGAGCTGCATACACTTGTGGAGGCAGGCAGATCAGTCAGGTGCCTCAATGATGACCCGGAGGGCGCAGCTCCTCATACCCGTTCCTAATTAGGTTGCAGAATAAAAGGAGCCTGCACGGAACAGAAGGGGGAAAAAGACCAAAGGGGAAAAAAAAAGAAAAAGAAAAGTCAGAAGAATGGAGGGTAAAGAAGGGAGAGAGAGGCAGGAGCCGGAGAGAGCCAGTGTGGGAGAGAGAAAGCAGGCAGCCAGGAGGAAGTCCCTTGGGAAGCGTGAGGCCAATTCTCGGGGACTGAAGGTGGTCATTCCAACTGAGCATGTTTAGGGAACTGGAGGGACCAGGTGCTTGATCCCACATAAGTCCTGGAAGGCAGTGGGAAATGGACAGAATGAGGCTCAATTCCTTGTAACTCCGGGAAGTATGCGGGAGTCATGGAGGTTCGGATGGGGAGCGCTATTGGAGCCATTGACAACAGGTACCCGAGCCTGCGTTCGGTTAGGGAGTCCTGCTGGGTACCATGGTACAGCAGGGACCTGGACACATGGAAGAAGGTCAGCTGCGCCTGCTGGTTTGACGTCTCTCAGGGCTGCGAGACTAGAGCTGGGTAGCTGGGGAGACATCCATTTTAAAGGGAAGCAACGGGGACTTGACTTTAAAGGGTAGACTCCTGCCCAGGGTTTTAACCTCATTTAATGGATTATTTATTAAACTGTTTTAACCTTTACGTGTGCACCATTTTAAGGATTATTTATTTATAATGGATGCTGCACTGCAATGTTTAATTTGGACACTGTTTGTTTGATTGTTTTAATGAAAGCACTTTGGCACCTTTATGCACCTACCCCTTACTATGTGAGAATATCTTCATTTGCCTGGCTCTTCCCTCGGGTATGTTACAGGCAGTGGCAGGTTCAAGAGGCTACCGGATAGGACTGGTAGCATGGAGCCAACCTGCACTGTCACACCATGGAAGAACATAACTAGTTTTAAACATCGATAAAAAACATGTTTCAGACAAAAAAAATGTAAGCAGCTGATTCTTTGGTCTTCAAAACCCAGAAAAAGTTGTTAAACAAAGCATGACTGGCCCCAGGACTGCTCCTGACCTGCCTTTCCTTACTAACTTTTCTCTAAAAATCTCAGTATATGATTGTAGCCTGGACTTCTTTAAGACTTCTGGTGAGTAGCTTTCAACCAGCACTTCCTTGTGACAATCCTGTCTTGTCATTTTGTTTTCTCCTTGTCCAAACTCCATTATTTAAGACCAAGCACTGCAATGTTTAGTTTCCTTTCAATATATAGCTTGCCTCTTTTAATAGGACTCTTATTATTCTTCCAATACTTCCCACTTGGGTCAGATACTAAGGACCACTTTGCTCTGACCTGACTGCAGTTTGTGGCAGCATGGGGACCAGCCTAATATTCTGTATCCTCTTGTGATGGAATTTTTTTGACTCTTTCTTAACTAGAATGTTAGTTCCTATATTCCATTGCTGACCCTTGAGTGGGTCTGCTTGTGGCAGGTAGTGTGTTGTAAGGGTTCAGGCTTTGGAAATAGAACTTCAAACCCTGAGGTTGTGGATACAAATCTTGTTTGGAAACCAGGGGCATGCAGAGCCACCCTAACCCAAGACAGACTTGCAGAGACACAGGATTTTACCACACAGCACACAATTTTATTAGTCTTCCTTATGAGAACCACTCTACTTCACTTCCCATCGTCACAGCACCAATCTAAATTACAGTTCAACACACAACAGGTCATCTTCTGCCGCTTTCCACCTCCACCTCCACTACCACTTTCACTTTCACTTCCACTTCCACTTCCACTTCCACTTCCATTTCCTTTGTGGCGAGCTCTGCCCTCTTCCTCCTGACTCTCGCTTCCCATTAGCAGTGGCAGGCTTCCTTTAAACAGATCCTGGGAGCATTCCAGGTGATTCATCAATATTACCTGGAATCACTCCCAGGTGAGATGGAAATTCACTGCCAGACTCTGCAGCTCCCTCTGGCGGCCCACGCAGAAACCAACAGGGCTGCATCAAACTCACTCTCAGTCTGCGCTGTAGGAGCCTGTGATGCCACAGCCAACCGGGAGGGTTGCCCTCTGGCATCCTAGGACAGGCAGTGCCTCGTAGGCATTTTCTCCCCCAGTCCCTCCATACAATTGGCATCTTGGCCAGATAATGGCCGTCACACCTGACATTTTGTGGTCGTGAGCAAGTCACTTCTCCTGCCTGTGTTCCAATTGGAAAAACAAAAGTATTGTAACCAATTATATCTCAAAAGTTGTAAGATGCCTTTCATAAAGGCATCAGCCAAATAATAATTGATAATTTTGAGCTGAAAGAAGGTAATAATTAAAGTTTAACCCAGACTTTCCTATGTTAGTACTAAAAGGTAACTATGAACGGATCTTGTTCAGTGTTAAAAAAGAATAAAAGTATGTGAAGCTTTTAAGTGAATAAGTGAGCTTGAATGCAGCTGTTAAATTAAATTAAATCTGCTAATGTGGATGTGAGGGCAGCACTGGGAGCCGCATAAGAGCAGATTTTACACAAGTGTTGGAAAGCATTTTCCACATAATAAATCACACTCGACTGTAAATCTACGAAAGCAATAGTCTAACAGCATGGCTCAAAGTAGAGCCCTGGGGATCTTCAAATCTTGGCCTGACATTATGTTGGACAGGGGAGAAGAACAGGAACTGAAGAGGTATGAGGGGCTGAATGGCTTTTTTAATCAATGGTCTTATTGCTTAAGGCCACCTAACTAAAGTTTTCAGTGTTTCTTTGGACAATGGGAAAAATAAGGCAAATGTAAATCTTGCAATATGTATTTTATATATCCAATCCATCACTACAGACCACAATTCTCTACAAGCAGAGCAGCTACCAGCTGGTTGACTACTATCACCTCTTTGGCAAGGTGTGAAATACCCAAGGAAGTCAGTGGGGTCTCACTGGTGCTCTGATGTTGGCTGAACACTGAATTCTTACTCTAGTATTATGCAATATGCAATAAATAAACTATCAAGAATGGTATAATTTAGTATATACATATTATCATAATAACACATGGTTATACATTTTTTTGTGTATTTTATTTTTTTTTCACATTATGCATCAGTTTTTGTGGTTTATTTTTATGTTACCATAATTTGACATCACTTGGCCACAAACGTTTTTTGATGTCATGCGAGTAATGATACATAAATGCAATCATCACTTTATGCAGTATACCTTGATGGGTAAAGTTATTGTCAAAGCTCTTCAATATTGCAGTTAGTTTCTAATTCAACCAGGCCCTAGTGTTAGATTTGTCTTCACTGCTTTCAACTTTGTTTTTGTTCAATATTTCTGATTAACATTTTGGTTCTGATCTTTTTCTAATCTCCCAGTTTTAACCCCTTGCTTCACCTGATGATATGTAATTTTTGGCTGACCATCTCCTGGCCCTTTTTTGCATTTTGACAATAATCTTTGAACACATTCTGTGTAGTTTTGTAAGCAGATGAAAAGCATCATGCATGGATATAATATCTGCAAACAAAATTAACAATGCATTATATATTTGACCAACATCACGCAAAATAGACACTTTTAACGAGGCATAGACACTTGGACGCTCTGTGTACAACTCTACAATGGCTGTTTCATTAAAGTAAATGCATGCCATGAACCAATTTGCCACTGTGATGTAGACCAGCACTGTAGATATACCTGTAGTTAGTTATGACCATGAAAGGCAGAAGAAGTAAAGCAATGTTCCTCTGTAACATGAACACTGAATCATCTAGGCCACAGCAAGCATTAACCTTGCAATAGTTTTGCCAAGGCCTAACATAGCCTCAGTGTTGTTATTTGTGACTTGTTTATTTTGTTGTTTTTCTGTACATTTTTTGTAATTGTTGTTAATGAAGTTATTTTTGCTTATTACTTTCTTTAAGTTTTTAATTGAATGTCATTAGGGTCTTTCTTTTATTAGTCATTTTGTAATTAGCTGTTTTTCTTTTAATTGTGTTTAACTTCTTTTTTTTTCCATTTCCTTTTTAGGTTGAACCCAGGAAGGTGGGGCCAATGGCCTAATTTATATTATCATTTGGTCATATTCTCTATATTTAGAATTTTAAGCACCCAGATAAAAATATGCAATGGTAAAAATAATTACAATGTGCAGTGCATTTATATTTACATTGTTTTTTGAGTTTTACTAAATGGTGTTTTATTAATTTAACCGTAGTTAAGACTAAATACTGTATTATAAGGATGTCAACAGAAAATCAGTCTGGAGTTGCCAATTAACCTACCAGACAAATTTTTATGACAGATGATGAAAAACAGACTACCCAGAAAAAACCCTAAAGACATGATAACAATGTGCAAAGTCCACACAAACAAAATTCATACTCACCCCCTGCAGCTGTAAAACAGCAGCAATAAATGGTTCAAATGAAAATACAAAAAAAAAATTCTTGTTTTCTTTTTTAGGACTAATTAGCACTGCAGATAAATCATTGTCACTTTTTTAATGTAATTATTATCTGCAAATGATTTGTTTGGAAAACCAAGGTTACATGCTGTAACAGGAAGCTGAAACATAGAACGGATATAGCCAGCTGCACGAAAGACACCAGAGGTGCAAAGTAGTTTTTCTCTTTTCATCCATCCTGCTTCAGAACAACATGACTTTGCAGTTAGAATAATTTAATAAAATAATAGTTTTTATTAATCTTCAAATTAACCTTTAGCACACCATTTATGCATATATAGATGAGCAGATAGAGAGCCTATAAAATATATTTACTCACTTTTATTGTTATACAACAATGAAACACATTTGATTTAGGTTTTTTGACACTGACCAACAGAAAAGACAATTTTTAATTACAAAGTGCAAACAGATATCTGGAAAATCGTCTAGCTTAATCTTCTTCTTCTTTCGGCTGCTCCTGTTAGGGGTTGCCACAGCAGATCATCTTGTTCCATAACTTCCTGTCCTCTTTAATACAAATCTAAAACAGAAAAAAACTGATTGCATAAGTATTCATATGACACACCTGAATCATAACTGGTGCAGCAAATTGGTTTTAGAAATCACGTCATTAGTTCAATGGTGATTGCCTGTCTGGGGTTTCAGTTGATTGTAGTGTAAATGAACGTTTCCTGGAAGGTCCATCTCATGGTGAGTCAGTATCTTAGCTTAACCTACTCAATGAAGACAAGAGAACACTGTGACACCCTGTCTCATCCACATACCTAGCAATGGTTCAACTTGGGGCATCAAATAGTTGTACCAAGGATAAACCATGGTGAGCGAGATATAGAGAAGATGTTAAAAAAATAGACAGGTCTTTACTTAAAAACAAGTGATATGAAAATCACTTGTGTCTTATTTGTTGACAGAGTGAAAGAATTATATCTATAAGTCTATCAATTCCCAGGTTATGTTAAATGACAAAAAATAATATATATATATATATATATATATATATATATATATATATATATATATATATTGTGAGATCCCAGCATTCCTGGCACCCCACAATGGGCACTCAACAACCCCCCAACTGTGCTGTCCGCTGAAACTCTGTTAAAACAGACAGGGGTGGTTGTCGGTTCAACTGCAGTTTGCATGCTCACAATGTAATGTGCCTGTTGCCCAATGGTTGATGTGGGGATCATTTAAAACTGGCTACTGACCTCTCCTCTCTTGTGCAGGAAGGCTATTTGTTCTTTTAATCTGAGAAGGGATCTAATGCAGGATGGCTACCAGCGTCACTGCTTGTATGCTGTTTGTGCTTAAGTGACAGCTGTTAGATGCTTTGAGAATGTTCCTGTCTTCACAACAATAAAGCTGATTTTTTCGGAAACCTGAACTCACCTCCTTGTTTCTTGTGCAAGTCTGTGACCCACACATCACAATATACATATATATATACAGGTAGTCCCCAGGTTACGGACATCTGACCTACGACTTACGAACAAGGCCACAGCTGCAACGCATGCGCTTCAGTAACTGCCGCTCTGTCATCTTCGGCCTGGGGATGCTGCAAGCAGTGGCTGGAGGGGGGCGATTTCTTTAGTTGTCAAGAGGTTTAATTCCGAATGTAGGGCCTGCCTTCTCCTATGTAGAGTCTCGCTTGGTTGTCTGGCATGTTCTTCATCTATTTTAGTAATTTCGCTTTTTATCTCTGCTGTTTTCTTGGCCTCGGATTTATTTCTGTGGGAAAGATATGAGATAATCTGTCCTCTTAAGTAGGCCTTAAGAGTTTCCCAGAGTATTCCTGCAGAGATCTCGGGGGATGTATTTGTCTCTAGAAAGAATTTGATTTGTTTGGATATAAATTCAGTACAATTCTCGTCAGCTAATAGAAGCGGGTTGAGGCGCCATCTGCGGGGTGAGTGCATGGGGCTTAGTAATTTTAGCTCCAAGATCATAGGTGCATGGTCAGAAATAACAATAGCATCGTATTTGCAAGATTTAATCTTAGGCAAGAAGTTATTATCTATAAAGAAGTAATCGATCCTTGAGTAACAATGATGTACTGGTGAGTAGAAAGAATATGTTCTTGAATTTGGGTTTAAAAACCTCCAGGGGTCTGATAAGTTGTGGTCAGTTATAAACTTTGTAATTATTTTTGCAGTATTAAATGCCGTTCCCCCTGTGGAGGAAGTCCTATCTAAAAGTGGATTTAGAACACAATTAAAGTCCCCAGTCATTATAACTTTATGAGTGTTCAGATTGGGAATGGATGCAAATAAATTTTGTATAAATTCCTTATCATCAACATTAGGTGCATAAACATTTATCAAGATCATTTTACAGTTAGAGAAGTCTCCCAGAACCATTACATATCTCCCTTCAGGATCCAATACTACATCTGATGCTACAAATGGAACAGTTCTATGTATGAGAATTCCCACACCTCTAGTTTTCTTTGTAAAGCTAGAATGGAACATTTGGCCAGTCCAGTCTTTTTGCAGCTGGAACTGATCCTTGCTTATTAAGTGAGTTTCCTGTAAAAATACTATTTTAGCATTTAGACCTGTGCTTGTACTGTTACGCACATAGCAAGAAGTCGTCTCTTGTCAGTACATCAGACGTGTTGACGGGTGCCTTCCTGCTGTGATAGTGTGTACAGTGTGTGCAGAAGAGCTCATCTTAACCTTTTGTCTTCACCCTTCAAGAATGTCTCTGAAACACAAATCTGATGCAAGTACTGATGATACAGTAAAGAAGAGAAAAACCATCATTATTGAAAATAAAGTAGAAATAATAAAAAGGTCAGAGAGAGATGAAACTCCATCATTCATTGGCAGAGCACTTGGTTACAGTCGGTCAACAATAGCATTTATTAAAATAATGTACCTGTTCCAACTTACATACAAATTCAACTTAAGTACAAACCTACAGTCCCTATCTTGTACGTAACCTGGGGACTGCCTGTATAGTGCTCTATATATATATATAAAATCCAGCGTCTATCTGTCTGTTGTATGTCTGTCTACTTTTCACGAGAGAAATACTTAACGTATTTAGATCAGGTTTTTTTCTATAATTTGCTTGAACATTCCGGTTGATTTTGCAACTTCTCTCATTGCGCTATGTATCATAGTTCGTTTACAGTACCGACTTATTTGCATGAATCTGAGAGAGACGCAGCTGGCTGAGGGGAGGGTGGCGTAGCCCTCTTCCCTCACGCACCAGCCTCAGGGTGTTCCGTACGTCCACTTAGGTAGCGAACGAGAGAACTACTTAACTAGTTTAGATCAGGTTTTTTTCTATAATTTGCTTGAACATTCCGGCTGATTTTGCAACTTCTCTCATCGCACTAAGAATAATAGTTCACTTTCAGGAGTGATTTATTCCCACTAATCAGAGAGAGAGGCTGTGGATCAATTATATTTGGTTAAATTTGTAAATAATTTAGAGATCTGTTTTGAAAATATTAAAGAATCTTGTTATGTTGAGCAGGGACAAAAGAAAATCAAAAACGTCCACTGTGATTCAATGTTGTATAATAATTATATGTGAAACGTCCATGGTGGAGAATGCTTCTAATCGGCAGAGTAATTACTGTAGATTGATTGACTAGAGTTTCATAGAGTAACTATAATAAACAGTACTTGCCTATTTAACCATAGCATGTCTATAATGCTTTATTACAGATTTGCCCAGTACTGTAAGTAGTCATTTTTCAGCTATCATGCTCTCCACCCACACTAAACAATTCAATAATTAATTGCAGATTTTCACAACATTTTAGTTAAGTGATTCTTGTATTCTATCTTAATTACACTTCACCTTGATTTACTCGGGATTCCTTATTAAGAGATTCAATATTTAGATGGAGCAACTTTAATAACTCTTTGATAATATTGAGGAGATATAATAAGTGGTGTGTGTTGCTCCTAGACTATTTAACTTGCTACACAAATATATTACTATACTGATTATTTTATAATGTTATGACACTCCATCCATCTCTCCCTTGATCCTCTTACTCTACTTATACGGTCACACACTATCACAGTAGACCTGAGACACCTGCGGACAGGACAACCGGTCCATTACAGAGCACATTCATTCACATAACACCTTCA
Organism: Polypterus bichir lapradei; assembly: GCA_026402145.1. Taxonomy (NCBI): domain Eukaryota; kingdom Metazoa; phylum Chordata; class Cladistia; order Polypteriformes; family Polypteridae; genus Polypterus; species Polypterus bichir. Next base: position 46,163,760 of record JANRMT010062861.1, on the reverse strand, counting down.
CACAATGCCAAATTACAGTCAGAAATCTACTTAATCTTTTCATCTTTGGGATCTGTAAAGAAAAAAAGTATATCTGATGATAAACCCACACAGACATGTGGATAATGTGAAGACTCCATAGAGACTGAGAGGAGGTCAGGATGTTAGACCATGTCTCCTGGAGTTGTAAATGCTCAAACACTTTCTAAGATGACATTTTGGCTACTGGATGGTACAGTCATGGATTTGTTAGGTTGAAGCTGTAGTTGCTGCTAAATGGGCTTCTATAAAGTACTAAATTAAAGGTATGAATACTTAAATGAAATAGAGAGCTAAGTTTTTCATTTTTAATAAAATTGCATACCTTTTTAATAACGTTTTCACTTTTTCATTAGTTATCAAGTGTAGATAAATGGGCAAAAATTGCAAATGTATCAATTTACAATGAAATCTACAATACAATAAACAGTGCAGAAAGTTAAGGGGTCTGAATACTTTCAGAATCCACAGGCAATGATCTCATCCCATTTTGCTCAAGACTTTTCTTGTTTGTTTGTTTTTTTCTAACTTGATTACACAAGGTAGATGGTGGCCTGTGCTGCTGGGTCCAGGGTCCTGTTTTTAGAATCTCAACCTGCTCAATGGCTTTATGGAGTGTAAATCCATACCAAAGACATGTATGTTAGTTTAAATGTTCACTCCAAGCACCCAGTGTGGGTGAGTGTATTAGGATGCAATGACAAGGCCTTACATAGGGTCCTGACAAAAAAGTGGGGACAAAAAATAGATAGAGCCTAAAGACCTAAAACAACAGTGCAGTGTAAACCAGCCAATGGTTCTAGCATTAGAAATAATGCTGAAGACCCTACAGTGCATTTTTAAGGTGTCTTTGGAGACATAAAATGCTTCTCAGTTGTGTAGGATGTGAAGATCTGGGGTCGATTGTGTCAGGCTTTAAAACAGATTGTGAACCCTAAATGTCTGATCATGCTCATGCTTTTACAGTACCATAAAATGACTATGAAATGAACTATCATTCTAGAAAATTTAGGCCTTTAAAATGTTATCAAATATGACATTTGTTTACAGCTATTGGTGATAGTTTCAAAGCTCCCATTAACAAGATAAATGCATTTACGGATGATTTTCTTGAAAAGAAATATGTCTGAAATATACTTATCATTGAAAAGAATGTAAAACATATGCATTAACTACTGTATACTCTGTACATGCATACCTCTTCATATTTAGAAAAAGGAAAAGAGAAAGAGATGGAATAAAGCATAACACATGCAGCCGTTCCATTAAGCATGAATTCCACATATTGCTGCAACAAATACAACAGTCCATTTGGCAGGACCCTCGCAGGTTGGCAGGGGGGGTGCCAATTTTAAACTCTGTTGAGAAGCTTTTAATTGACTGCAAATCTATACTCAAAGCATTAGTTAGACACTTTGTAGAAAGCAAGAGAAAAGACAGACACAGCAGTAGGGATTGCCATAATGTCAGCATTAGAAAAGAGGGACATAAAGAAAGTGATGGAATTGAATTATTAGTTTTTTTTTAATACAGGCCGACTAATTTTAAAAAGTCATAGTGGGAAAACAAATATGCCCCTTTTTTCTTGAACTGGTAAGCAAAGTAAGAAAACTTTTTTGAAGTGAATTTATTTGTTGATAGTTAAATCAGCTATAAAGATGTGTTCATGGAGCATATTAATTAAACATGCACAGTACTGGAAAACACTGGACGCTAAAGCATTTGCTGCTTACAGAGGGCAAAAATCAACAAGCTAGAAAATGTATATATGCACAACATTCAGGTGCATTTGTAGACTTGATAAGCTTGTCTGAAAGTTGGAGCCAGTTTTTAATTTTCTAGTCACTATTTATTTAGTTTATTACATATATGTTTTTAATATCATTTTACAATATCATGTGACTGAAATTGTTTTTATAGATTATCCAACTCAAGTGATAAAAATATTCACACACTATTATCAACAGTTGGATATGGAGGGTTTGTGGCTAATTTCAGGTCAAAATTTCATTAACATAAATTTTTCTTAATTACTTAATGTAATTGAGTACTTAATGTGGATTTAAAATTAAGTCTCAAGCTGTATGTTGGACAGAAGATCATTATGGTACTTTGCTAAAATTTTATAGGAACAGAGAAACATTGAATCATTATAATCTTTGGAAAATGCAGTTGAGGGGTTGTTTTTAGTGTAGCAGAAATACTGAATACATGTTTAGTCACTGTAGCATAAAGTCCCCCTTAGCCATCTTTCATATATTTCAACATAAGTTGCTTTCATTTATTTCTTTCACGGACATGCACATTAGGTCACTTACTCTCTATGATTTCAAGGAGCAAGAGAAGTAAGTTGTTGTGACCAAGGATCTTGCAAGACACAACCCATGTTCATAGGATGGTAGAAGCAGAATCTAGGCTGATAGCATGTAATAAGACCTACACATGCATTTTAGTACAGTAAGGGATAGATTTTACCTTGTATGAGGATGAGTAAATAAACAGTATCATTATTGCCATACTGAATACAACAAATAAAGAATATTACTATTAGTGAACTGGATAAATGCATACACATCTAATGAAATGCCTTTCTAATATGGTAATACTTCATAATGCAACCCCACCTACAATCTGACATTGTTGTGATAAGGAGTCTTGAATGTAGCAAAATGGGTGGGAGGCCTTATCTAAATAGCCTGTCCTATGAGACTCACCTCAATCCAGCTAGCCCCAAAACTGCTAACTGCAAGCTTCTGACCTAGGACACTCCAAACAAGGTTAACCCGTCAAAGTAACAAGAAAAGTCCCATAAATAAAGCAAAAGACCCACCAGAAGAAGAATGACCATAAACTGTCCGCTTATATAAACAGGGCAAATAAATAATCTTTACAAAGAAAGGATTTATTAGAAACAATAGAAAAATATAAGCAAAATGCACAAAAGAGCACAAATAGGCAAAAAGGAGCTACTTAAAGGCAATCATAATCAAAAACGTCCAAATCCATAATACAGAAGAGAAAACCAGGATTATTTAATTATTAAATTGCAGAATAAATTAGGAAAACTGGAAAATTCAACAAATTAGCAATACTCACAAAACATCTTCTCAAAAACAATGTTCTCTTGATTTTAGCATACAAAGAAGCGGCTTAAATTAGCCAGAGTAAGGGCTCAGAAGGAGTGATGTTAGGATGACTCCGCCTCTTGGGGGCTCCACCCACAACTCAAGGAATGGAAGCACAAATGAAAGGACAATACACAACATAAAAACATAAAATATGAAACAATAATACTTCAAAATGACAATAAAATATAAAATACACATAAATACAAACCCTTACATAGCAGACACCACCCTGTCTTGTGTCATGTGGGCACCACTGCAAGTGGTTACTGTTTTGACCTCAGATGAGGTTATCAAATGAGTAAAGGGAAAAAATAGGGTCAAATGTAAATAGTGAACTAGCCTGCAATTGAAGTCATCCAGAAAATATTTCTGTTTTCAGATACACACGTTTGCAAATTTGTCAATAATTTTCAATGGGTGAATAAGTGTGCCAAGCTTCAACAAAATCAGTCCACTGGGAGCAGAGTTTTTTTCATGTGGGCAGACAGACATGGCTATTACAGTATGTGCTCTTCAAATTATATATTAATGCACCTAAAAAGGCTGTCCTTGTGACAATTATCCTGAATGACATTGATGTACAGTGTCAAATCACTTACGAACATCAAAAGTCTACTCAGCATTTCACATGGAAATTGCCACCCTGACTCTGACTGGTGGACAGTAACCTGATTTTTTGTTGGCAACATTCCTAGTCTGAGTTATCTAAATATGGCTGAGATTTTTCAAAGCAGTCTATGTCTGCAAGTTTTATTAGAACATGACCACATCCACCATCATTCCCAAAATCAAAAATATGGGATGCTTGACTTTTTAAGTAAGTACAGCACCCACAGCCCACTGGGATATATGTTTTCTTTAGTGAACGATGACAATTCTGAAAAAGACTGAATAAACATTTGAAGAGTTTTCATTCTAAAATGTCTTATCATGAGAAATTATCAAACTCTAGTCCTTGAAGGCTTGATCAGGAAGTTTCAACACATTGACAGACCAGTTAAAGTATCATGTAGTGTTTCCTATAAAGTTTTGCATTAAAAACCATTTAATTCTGAAGTCCTGCATTTGTACCCTGCTTATGATGTACAACATAATAATTTTCAATACATTTATCAGGTATCCAAACAAAATTTACCCTCTACTCAGACAGCAGCTGACTTTATACTCTAACATGGTTTATGCATGACTTTTTCAGAATTGTTTTTAAAACACTGAGTATTGGATTTAAAATTGAACAACTGGATTATAAGGCTGGTAGTTTGATTTAGATGTAGAATAATTCTCTACAAAAATATAACTTTCTAGTCTTTATGTGTGTGTGTGTGTAACAAAAAAAATGAGTTGACAGTACTCTGCTGGCAAGCAACATTAATAACAAGATGCCATTTAGAAGAAATTGTATAATAATCAGAGCTGGAGGGTAACATGAAAATGTTCAATAATCATGTTTTTTTTTTCGAAGGTGTGGACAGATTAGGCTTCTAACAAAATAAACATGGAAAGAAACAGAAGAGTTTTAAGCCTGGCTGGAGCGTGACCCAACGCCCTTCCTGTGGTTCACTCAGCTTTTGACTCTTCCATTAGAACACATTAATAAAGCAGTAAGAGATCTGATGTCTGAGAAACCTGTGTCAGTATGAAAGCAAGCCAAATATCCAGCCCCCCCTCCTGTGCTTTAAATTAAAATTATTCAGAGAAGTTCATGATCTCAGCGTGTAAGCCTTGCAGCAAAGCAAGTGCCGATATCTCTCCTCTGCAGTGTAAGACCAGACTTAAGATTATAGATTTGACCTGAATGTTACCAGGTGGAAAACATTTGCAGTAATGTTTAGCTTGAATAGGTAATAAGACTTGCTATATAAATATTTTAAATGTATTTAAAAGTAGAAACATTCAGATCTTACTAGTACCATACAATTTACTGGTTACTAATTTAAATGTGTTAGTCCAATGGATTTCAAACTGTGAGCTGTGTTCTCCAGGGAGTCTGTTTGGGATGTCCACAGCAGTACTAGCAAAGTAAACATTTAAAAAAATAAGCTGTCTTACATTGTTTCCCATATTTTATAAAATAAATATCATTTTTTATCTTCTATGCCCTCTATATTTGGCTTTGTTTGGAGAGACGAATTGGTACATCTGTGAAACTGCATACTCACAACCCTATTTTTCATAACAATGCATAACCTTGGAGGCCACCTGTGTGTTTGGTAGATTTAAGGAATTAGATAACTTGCTAACCTGTTTAGTTTTGCTGGACTTCTGCAATACCAATCTCTCCAGTCTCATTTTCCCCTACCTTCCTCATCATTTTTCTTTTATTTGCAAATTTAGTCATTGTTGAGAACATGCATCATCTCTTTCCTCTCCTGAATAGATAGATAGATAGATAGATAGATAGATAGATAGATAGATAGATA
>JANRMT010062861.1:46134785-46158184 GCA_026402145.1 Polypterus bichir lapradei | reverse complement strand
ATAGATAGATAGATAGATAGATAGATAGATAGATAGATAGATAGATAGATAGATAGATAGATAGATAGATAGCCATTTATTTGTTCCAGTGGGAAATCTGTTTTTTTTTAACAGAAGCTCAATGAAAGAGTAAATAAATAAATATTAATATACCATAGGAAACAGATCAGGCCAGGTTGGGGAGCATGCACTGGAGCAGCATGTTGCCCCACCGACCACACAACGAAACAGCTCGGGATCCTGGTTGGCAACCCCCCAGACAGACACACAGTCCAGTCCAACCTTCTGGAAATGACCATCTATCTGCCGTAGCCAGGTGTTACATAGGCGTCCCCTTGGCCTGGTCCAGCCGCTCAGGTCCTAAATAGTGAGGATCCTGCTAGCCGGATCACCCTCGGGTAATTGTGCCACATGGGCATAGTGCCGTAACTGATGCTCCCTTATAATGTAGGTAATGTGTTTCATTTGGAACTCCATGAGCAACAGCTTATTTGACACAGAGTCAAACCAGAGGTACTTAAGGATTCTCTGATGAGACCTAGTATTGAAGGAGTCCAGTGTTTGTCTCAGGTCACTGAATAGTGTGCATGTCTTGCAACCATATAGCAAAACAGGAAGCAACAGAACTCTAAAGACTTGGACCTTCGTCCTTTTGCATAAATATTGATTTACATATATATCTTTATCTATGGAAAAGGACTATGGGAAACAATAAAATCAAATGCACACCAGAATAACTAAAACAAGAAAGAAAACCTTCTGACTTGTCAGTCCCGGACCCAGTGAGACATTATGCGCGCGTATTGTTGTTGGTATAATGGAGCTCTTGTCACATGTCTTCACGCACTTCTGTTGAATATTTTGTTGGTTAAAAGTCCTCAGTGTTAGTGTGTCAGAGTGAGGATGTGAAGCATTGTACATAATGGCACTGCATTTTGTTTTTATTCTCTCCTTCACACCTTCCTCTAGAGGTTTAAGAATGTTCCCCATACCTGAAACTGCCTTTTTAATTAGTTTTTTGATTTGGTGGGCCTCTGTTCAAGCGATGTTACCAGCCCAGCACTCCACAGAGTAGAAAATAACACCGGCCATCACAGAGTTATAGAAGATTTGAAAGATGGCAAAACCCATATTAAAAGAGCGTAGTCTCCTAAGAAAAAAGTCTGCTGTTCCCTTTCTTATATAGATCCCCTGTGTTACAAGACCAGTCCTGTTTTGTCATTGATGTGGACCTCCATGTCCTTGCATCATCTCTACATCTACTGCTTGAATAGTGACATGACTGGTCATAGAGACTCTTTGGTGTAGTGAAAGTCAATAACCAGTTCATTGGTTTTGCCAATGTTATGTTTGTTGACATTTTTTTTGTATCAAGAAACAAAGTTCTCCCACTGACTCCTATATTTTGTCTCATCCCCTTTGTCTGCATTAGGTGCTCGTGGTCTTGACCCCTCATCTCACTGTTTCTCCCCCTCTAAGTGTCTACTGTCCAGCCTCAATACTTTATTGAGTAACTCAGTACATAAACCTCTCCCCTTAATTTTAGTTTGGCTCAGAGACCTCTTTCCTTCCTCTTCTCCTCCTGTCTGTCTACTGTCCTGTCTCCTGTCTGCCAAATAATGGCTTCATTTGGAACAGGCCGTTTGGCCATATGTCGGTCACAAAGAGTACATATCATTGCAATTTAGGCTCTGTGGGTCTATTGTGAGTCACTGTTATACATATTTTACTGCAGTATGGAGTAACATGCACATACATAATACATAAGAATTAGCCACGTGCAGCAGCGCTGATCAAGCCAGACCTTAAAGGGTCATCCAAGAATCAGAAAATGTATTACACCCTATGGAATAATAATAATAGTGCAGCATTTAACATCCCTGCTGCTTCAAACGCTAGTGCAGCACTTAACATCCCTGCTGTGTCATCTGGCAGAACGGCACTCAACATCTATGCTGTGCCACCTGACAATGAAGCACTCAAGACTCCTGCTGTTGTGCCTCTGTCACTGGTCACACACCAGTACAGTTTGTGTGTGTTGTTTCAAAGAAGAAGGGATGGCTAGAAAACGGCATTGACAAGTTACATCTGTCAGGGGTGAAGAGTATGAACTGGTATTCCATCATGCCAATAAGCAAGTTAAAAGCAGGCTGCAAGGCAGCCTATAAAAATGTTACCAAAGTCAAAAAAGCATTGCAACTCAGAAAGAGTGACTGGCCCTTTTCAGGATAGCGAGCTACCTAAAAGAGATATGTAAAGAATAATGGATCAATTGGTACTCAGCGTCACTGAGCACAGCAGCAGCCAAGTGCTACATTATTAATTTTATTCAGGGAGGCACGGTGGCATAGTAGTGAGCACAGCTGCTTCACTGCTCATATCACAGTTTTGATCCCAATTAGCCACCCAGCATCATTGCTAGAGGTTTCCTTAACACTTAGGAACACTTAAAAGAGCATTTCACCATTCTAAATTACTCAAAACTAGTTCAATTTCTCCTTCCCCATTGACTTCAATATATTTAGATGAATTCTAAGCAAAGCAAATTCAGTGGGGTTCACTCATCACTAAATACACACAACAATGAGAATTTTTATCAATTCTTTTTGTGTTTATAACTTTCTTCTTTACCTTTGCAATTTTTTCTTAAAAATTTTAAATCAATTAACAATGATCAACAAGATGAGGCAGATTATCAGAATCACTGTCCTCTGCAGATTCACATGCAGCAAAAATGTTACATCATCCTCATCCAAATTGTCACTTTCTAGTGATGGTTCTGTCCAAGGTTCTTCTGATGCAGGTACAGATTTTGGAATATGTTTCTCTTTTTTATTATAGATTTTCTTGTAGGCAGGTATGCAAGCAGGTATGTCATGATTTGTTTTAACTAACAGATAGCTTTTTGCATCTGTTATCCAGCAACTTTCATGTTTCCAGAACTTTCAACTTCATTTCCAGATCAATAGAATTTTTCTTCTTGGATTCCTCCACTTTGTTTGAGGGCATTCAGTGACCATTATGATTACAGTATTTTTTAGCAAAAAATAAACTACGAAATATCATGGCAAGTCAAAAGAAACACAGCAGAAAACATTTGCGGGACTTCTACGTATCCTGGAATTGCTTCCAACAGACCATGCCCTAACACTAGATGAACTCCCTGGTCTAAGATAAAGAAGTCATTCTGCTTCACTTCAGGGAGTCAGAGTTGAAAGGCTGAAGGGAAAGAACAGGAAGTGATGTTATGTGTTGATGATATGATTGTTTCTGGATCTGCAAAGAGAAGCAGAACAGAAGGGTCAACCATTATCTCATGGTGGAAATAGAAGTTGGTAAGCCCTGAAGTTGTTTCCCAGGCTCATGTGTGTAACATCGTGCAAGTTCCTATGGCCCTCAGCTGTAGCCAATCACAGTATGATTGGCTTCAACTTAGTCTTTAATTGCCGCATGACTATAATAATTTTAAATGTTCCTAAAATTTCCTTCATAGACTTACCTTCCTCCATGTAAGTGCTATATCACAGATCTTGAACCTGATCTTCTTTGTCATTTTTGCTCTCTGGGTATCCCAGGTATTTTTCTCTATATTTTCTATGTTTTTCCCTCCTGTTTTTTTTCATTTGGACCTTTGAGTGTCACTCCTTGTCTTCTTACCTCTCTGTTGATATTCCTTTACTCACTGAAGCTCTAATCCTTTTAGATCTTACCTCCCTTAATCTCACCTCTTACCTGCAGAACCTTATCAGTTTAGGCAATCTTGTTGCTAAACCTCTCCTTGCTTTGTGTTGTAAATCTCCTGAGACTATCACTAACTATAATTGGATATCTAAATTTTACACTTTGTTACATATGGAGCAATCAGCATTTCTAATTAACAAAACATACACAAAAATTACTGAGAGCTGATCTATTGCTGTTCAGTCCTTTAAACCCTAGATATCTGTTTGTTAAGGCTTCTGTTAGTTCTGTGCTCTCCGACTCACTATAGGGTGTACGTTTGGGCTGGGGTGAGTGTCGTCAAGGTGTGAGTTCTGGTAAAAATACTCTGTAAAATTCTGTTTAATTCACTATATTGGAAAAACTCAACAAATAAATATAACTCAAAATGGTCTTCAATTGTTGCATAAAAGTGGGCCTATATCAATGTAGATTATAACCTAAATGCTCTTAAGATTTAACAAAAGTTTTACATGAGCAAAGTATAAATAGATATTGAAGTATATAGTTGAAACTGAAATTGAAATAGAAATTACATGTAAATGATTTTGTGTTGGGCCAAATCACTGTCATGTGGACTATAGAATACAATGAGACATGTAATACATTTAAAAAATAAAAAAGGCTTTAGTTGATTTATTAATACTGTCGTTCTACTACAGTACTAACTACTACGAGCAGTAACCAAGATCCAAGGTCATACTACACTTAGCCAGACTGGGTTTATATTAGTAAATGGCCTGTGATGTCTGAGGCTCCCACGGCTTTCCTTGGCATGTTCCGCTTCCTGGGACATTGATAGTCATAACCAAGATTGACTAGGACAATGAGGACACAAACAATAAGTATTGGTGCAAAGTGTATAATATGTTTTATTTCAAACAAACAAAGTACATAAAGTGTGGTGCAGAAAAAAGTCTTCAATAAATGATCCTTAATAGTAAAGTGTGAAATGTAAAACCAATAAATAAGTTCAATAAATAGTTAAAAAGAAGGGATAAAAACAAAGATTGAATCAGTTCCTTCCTTTTGTTCCCCAGTGCTGCTCTCTTTCATCTCACATTGTTCATAGATCTGGCAGGCTTGGCAGCATTGAGGCACTGGGAATGTGGTCAACCCTCTGGCTCCTATCCCAGGCGCTTCAGTCAGTCACTCCTGGGATCCACTGAACCCAGCCCCCTTGTCCTACCACCATGCCTCAGTGTACATAGGACACTTTAAGCACACAGTTATTCCTGCTCACTATACTCAACATGAGCGACCAGCCCCTGGAGCACCATCCCTGCCTCACGTCACCTCCTCTCCCTAACACTGACATGACTGTCCAATCCTGATCTTTCATTGCCACTCTTTTCTTTCAGGTTTCTCCTCCTCTGGTTTTCTTTTTTTTCATTTCTCTCTTCTCTGCTGCTCAGACCTTTTTTATTCCTGCTGAGTGCAAGTTCACCAGACAAACCACGACGGAGACTCAATGATGGAAGGCTGTGCTACTGCACTCGTGCATATACCAAGCAATTAGCCAGTTTCCCTCATTAACTTTTGTACGCCAACTCGGCTTTCCTCTTACACACTTACACTCACAAGGTCTAAGCTGCACTATTTTATAAATCCTGCTGCACCTGTTCTGACACACCATGGTCCCCAGACACCAGGTGGTACAGCATTTTGTGGGTCTCGAACATACAAAATTTTGTGAACCCTAGTGTCAGTCCAGTTCATTTAATAACAATATACAAAAACAACAACTAATACTATCCTCTTTAATAAAACCCCTGTGTGCATCCAGGTGTCCGTGTGTGTGTGTCTTCTGGTGAAGTGCGCATGTGCGGGGCCACACGGCACGTGTTCAGTCTCTTCCTGTGCATTTCCTGTGTGTGCAGAGAGACACACACAAGTGCGTGCGCGCGTGAGACAGACACACACACAGGTGCACGCGAGACAGACAGACAGACAGACACACACAGGCGCGCGCGAGAGAAACACACACAAACACACACACACAGAGGCGCGCGCAAGACAGATACACACAGGCGCGAGACACACACACACAGACAGACAGACACAGAGGCGCGCACTTAAGAGAGACACACACACACGAGAGAGATATACACACACACAGACGCACGCGTGCATTGTGGCAATGTTACTTTTCTTGGTTGTTTATTAAATTACAGATTTTTCAAATGTTCTTTTTTTTTCCTTGTGCTTAAAACTCATTAATAAAAAGTGTTTTTAGCGAACAGGTCGTAAGGCTATAGCGCAGACTCTTGCAGTGTTAGTTTTCTCTGTTGTTCAAGGTTTTCTTAGTGTTATTCAATGTTTTTACATTTAGTTTACTATTACGCTGTGCATTCAATGGTATAATTAACTATATTTGTGCTTAAAAACTTAAAAAAATATATATTTACATACAGTTCATACAGTCTGGAATGGATTAATTGTATTTACATACAATCCTATGGGGGGAAATTACTTTGGTTCACAACCAAATCGGGTTAAATAAAAAAAAAATAAGTTTTGGAATGAATTATGGTCGTGAACCGAGGTTCCACTTTATTACTGTCAGACAAACTTACAGGCATTTTACGGAAATGCAAACCAGTATTACTGACAGAGAAAATTAAAAGCACACAATACAGTGACACATATTACAGCCACATACAAGGTCCCTTGCCATTTAATATAGACTGTTCCTACTAATGTTTATGAATTACTGTTCTAGCGCCCATTATTGTAACGGGCTTAATCTCTAGTATATTAATAAACCCACCATTATGCACCTGTGGACAGTTTTTCCTTGTGCAGCTGTCATTGCTTCATTAGACTAAAGGTGCATATTTGCAATGTAATCTAATCAATGAATGGCTACTGTAAACACTGAATGAATGTATCAGATTGCCAAAGGAGAGTCCCTAAAATGCGCACCACACAGATGACTGAATCTATCAGAATGAAACTGCCCCAAAGCTGTTGTCACAATAATAGTCAAAAGACATCGTAAAAGGTTATATTGTGCCCTGGCTGGGTAATTCGTTTGTGAGTTGTTCACAAGTCTGAGTTCAAAATAGAACTGATTTTAAGGTTGTAAAGATGCCGATTTTAAAGGCCTGGACAGGACGTGACGTCATCAGGACTGAAACCGGAAGTGATGTTGTCTGGACCGGGAGTGACATCATCAATGGCTCTGGAAACTAAAGTAATGTCATCAATGGTGTCGGGCACCCCCCCACTCCCCCCCGACGGAAGTGATGTCATCGTGATTGGAAGTAACTTCATCAGTGGGGCGGAAAACGGAAATGACATTATCAATGCTGCCGGAACCTTGCGGGATTTCCCGTGGATGGTCTGCAGAGTATTGAGAGAGAAAGTCAGTGGTCTTGCGTGGAACTACTATTATTCAGGCTCTTTAGGTGCCTCCCAATCGCACATGTGTGAGCACTGTTTATGTATAAAAATAACAGGGCACCACACAGCTTAATAAAATATACAAGTAAGAACACCATGGAAAAGTATCATACAGTAAATACTGGGGCCTAACTGCTGAATGACCCTCACAGATGGTAGTGCCAGTTTAGGAATATTTCAGAGCAGTAATGTGACTTGCTCTTCACTGTCTCAGGTTTATAAAGAGTAAGTGGTTTAACATCTTTGGAGGTATTTTGATTTAAAATTGTTCCTTTAGATTGTGGGCTAAATATGAGTGATTAATAGTCTTCTCCTTGTCGGTCTTCCCTAAGAGTTTCTGGACCATTTACATGAATGTCCAGTGATGGCACTTTATCTTAGGGCCCATCCTTAAGACACCAAAGAGACATTTCATCTGTAAGCACACACAAAGTCGCACCTCTCAGGTTCCTAAATACTGAATAATTATATATTAATAATGAGTACAGCTCTCACAGTAATTCAGACAATCGAGTCATGCTATCCATATATTCAACTATGATCTTGTTAAAATTGATCAAAAGAAGAAAGCATCACAGTTCTGACAATCTCTAGCAAAGGTTTACACTTCTGTGCAAGAACAGATTTAGGGCTACTTCACAAAAGGATATAGTATATAACAAAGCCAAGTGAATAGCAGGCATTGGCTCTTTTCCCTTTCCTGGGCTTTGGGGCTTGGCTTGTGGCTTGCTGGGAAGTTGGTATGCGTTATCTTGTTAATGCCTTTGTTTTGCACTAGGAATGTCGACATACATGGTAGTATTTGCAGACCTCACATGTACTAAATTATGCTAAAATGTACTTGTTTTCATATGATAACACAGTATTTCAATAGACAGTATTTATCAATAGCCTGGTTGGATAGTCTACAATATACAGTCGGACCTCGCTAAGTCGACCTTCCCTAAGTCAAAAACCTCCCAATGTCGAATTGCTCGTTAGTCCCCGGCCGAATTCCCATAAGATCAATGTATTTAGATCTCCTCAACTCGAAAACTTTTCGGCTCCCAACCTCTGTTAGTCGAATTTTCTATGGCCTTTGGGTTATTATTCTGAGGCTACATTTCAGAACATGTGGTCCAGAAAACCAAGAAAAGGGACACAAAGTCTTATCTTAATGCATTCCACAAGGGATTAAGCGACTCTTTGAGGGTAGGACGTCTATTTTGAGACCAAAAATGTCCGAAAACTAAAGGGAGTGGCTGGAATAATCCATGTCCCTTCGGTGCTCCATGAGTCATAACCAACCGGGTGGCGTCTGAAATTTTTCAAATTGTCTCAAGAAAGACGTTTTTAACCCATTTTCCCTTTACCTTTGTCAGTCTCTTGTCGGCAGGAGCCTTGAATAGTGTTCGTGTCTGTGTGCTTCTCCATAGTCTCCCGTACGGTACGTGCCCCGTAAATGGCAACTGGTAAGCGTAAGCTTAAAACGTTGTCAATCGCGGAAAAAGTCGCTGTCATCAGAGCCGTTGAAAAGGGCGACAAGAAGAAAGTGGAAATTGCAAAGCAATTCGGCATTCCCACAAGTACACTCTCCACTTTTCTGAAAGAAAAAGAAAAGATTTTGAAACTGTACAGTGAGAAGTCATGTGGCCATCAGAAGAGGATGAGGGAATGTGAGTATCCCGTTATTGAACAATGCGTTTTGAAGTGGTTTGTGCAAGCGAGGGATAGAAACATTCCTATTGACGGGAAGCTTTTGCAAACAAAAGCAGAAGAATTTGCCAAAGAGTTGGGCCATTCAGAATTTAAAGCCAGCAATGGTTGGCTGGACAAATTCAAGAAAACACACGGAATTGTGTTTAATAGGCTATGTGGTGAAAGTGCGCAAGTGCCAGAAGAAGATTGCAGTCATTAGATACAGAATTTGTTCAAGATTACAGTCCTGATGATGTCTTCAATGCACTGGATCTTGAGGAAAATGTGTTTTGGTCCATTGAAGAGATTGAGGAGATTGTCGAGCGAGATGCATCGGCACATCGACGCCAAACGAAGTTAACAGACTTTTTTCTCTAAAGGTAACCTGTTTCATTGCACTGTTCGATAGTACATACTGTAGATGCATGTACTGCAGCACGTCCCGATTCATTTTAGCCTCGCCTGTGACGGACGAGGCTGATTTCGCACCACCTTGGTTTGAGAAGAAGTATGAAAAAATATGAGTTCATATGATAGTTCATAATACCCACGCAGCACTAAGTGCGCGTAAGAGCAGAAGTCATCCGTAATTTCAGGAAAAGCAACACTAACTTCTATTACACAAGACAATATAAAGTACATTTAAAAGATAAAAGAACATAACAAAATCTAAAAATATCAAGAACATTCCTTTTTTTAAAAGGAAAACACACAGTCCACACTCTAAAAGTCCGTCAAAAACAAGAATTGGAGGATACAACCTTTAGTGGTGCAGAGTCCAGTTTGTGCACTGTTAGCCCAATAATTAATCATCTAACTGTCCACCGATGTACTCTGTTCAACGGACACTCGTTTCCCAACAGAAGTTTTGTCAAATCATGGGATCCCTTTCAGCGTCTCCTCGTCATTTTTTTTTACCACTCTGGGCTCCTTGTGCTGCTGAGACCTAGGCATGCCTCACTTCTCGTCCGCCTGCTTTGCTCGGTCCTTTCATGCAGCTTCCCTCTGTTGCTGAACACACAACCGTCTTCTTGTGGAGTTGCCTCTTCCTCCCTCGGGGTAAGTGTTGCCGTCCGTGTCCCTCACGTTGCACCAGCCACATACCCCAGTCCGCCAGTGAGCCCCTGTGCTCTCTGCAAGTAGAGAATCTTGGCAGTGTTCTCAGTGGACCGTCCCTTCCTTTGCCTTCTCCTGCCCAGAAGTTTAAATCTCCTTCAGTCCCTGCCTTTATCAGTTCTAGACAATCGGATTAAACAATGGCACATCTAAATTTCCTGGGTTTAACAAATAATGAAAACACAAGTTAACAAAATGTATTGTTACCAACTATCAATGAGTACACAGCTGATTAGAAACCAATATTCTCAGACATGTTAATTTCCAAGTCAGGAGCAGTTCTTTTATCACAATGTTATATTGTTTGTATGTTTAAGCAGTTAAAACTTCAAAGCGGCGATTCTTTTACAAGACAGCAAATACCGATATCCTGTAGACAGCCATCACAATTATCAGCAACAGGATAACCCAGGAAATTTGCCTTTTAACTTTTAACTCAGTCCAAACAATGGGTGCCTATTGTCTGTTCATCTGCTGGGTTTTAAATGTAATATTTACATGTTTCTTTTCCTCAGAGAGAAATGGAATGACCCAGTGTACAAAAATGTCCTCCTCTGACACTTCTATTAATAATTCAATGCTACTTTATCATATGAACTAGAGATTAAAGTATACAGTAATCCCTCGCTATATCGCGCTTCGACTTTCGCGGCTTCACTCTATCGCGGATTTTAAATGTAAGCACATCTAAATATATATCACGGATTTTTCGCTGTTTCGCGGCTTTCTGTGGACAATGGGTCTTTTAATTTATGGTACATGCTTCCTCAGTTTGTTTGCCCAGTTGATTTCATACAAGGGACGCTATTGGTGGATGGCTTAGAAGCTACCCAATCAGAGCATGTATTACATATTAACTAAAACTCCTCAATGATATAAGATATGCTTCCCGCGCGGTGCTTGATTGTTTGCTTCTCTCTATCTCTCTCTGCCTGACGGAGGGGGTGTGAGCAGAGGGGCTGTTTGCACAGAGGCTGTTTGCCTAGAAGATACGGACGCTCTTCTACAAAATGCCGCTTTATCGCGGTGCTTCTGCATACTTAAAAGCACATATTGATTTTTTGATTGTTTGCTTTTCTTAGCGAGCGCTCTCTCTGACATTCTCTGCTCCTGACGGCGCTCCTTTGAAGAGAAGATATGTTTGCATTCTTTTAATTGTGAGAAAGAACTGCCATCTCAGTCTTGTCATGGAGCACAGTTTAAACTTTTGACTAAAGGCTGTTATTTCATGTCTAGAGGGCTCTAATAATGTTAACAGTGTGGGAGAGTTTATAAGGGCTTAAAATATATAAAAATAACCATACAAACATATGGTTTCTACTTTGCGGATTTTCACCTATCGCGGGGGGGGTCTGGAACGCAACCCCCACGATCGAGGAGGGATTACTGTACAGTAATCACAAACCTTAAAGTGCACACTTTAAATTGTACCCACTGTTAAAAAAAAGTAATTCTTAAAATTAGGTGAATTAGGCATAAATTACAGCTTCTTCATTATCTCAGAACCAGCAAGCTTTGAGCTGCAGTGTGCCCACCCATTCAGGGGGAGTGGTATTCACATGCTAATTACAAAATAAAATGAGTCTCCACCTCCAAGGAGGAGCATGGCTGTAAAGTTTAACACTCACTAGATCATTATGTTGGTGATGCCTTCCAAACCACGGCATCATTTATAAAGCTTGCATATGCACAAAAAGAGGCATGAAATGTGCATACACAAATTTCCACTCAAATGTTTTGAGATTAATAAAAGAAAACTTGACCGGGAAATGTGAGTATATTTATGGCAGCTTTGAGCTATGTGAATGCAACATTTGCAAAAAACTGGGAAATAGCAACACCCCTGATCAATCAGGGAAATGCAGCCAAACCAGCTAAATGATGACTTCCATGAATGCATATTCATATCACTGGATTGTTATTATAATGTATATTGATGTGACAAACATAACACTTAATAAACATTGTGCAGACTGTATTTCAGTTACCATTTAAGAAGGACAATATGTGGATTTGCACTGATGATCTTCTTGGTTTTTCAGCAGTTTATATTAGCTACCTATTGTCACTTCTCTGGGAACCAGCTAACACGTCTACAATATCTCAGCCATGCTTCTCTCCATCGTGCCTGCTGTGCTGGAAGCCATTAACCGGAATCGTTGAGACACTACATTCAGTTCTCTTATGGTGTGTCTGTGTGTACATACATAAAATAAAACATGTTTTTGTCAACATAAAAAGGCAATTTGCAGCAGTTTCCGGTTCTCCTAATGTAATCCAAACAATTTACTGCACTCATTTTACAATAAGGGCAATTAACGAGAACAAAGCTGCTTTTGTTAACAACAAGCAGTTAGATTCCATTAATGCACAAGTCCTCCAAGATGAGACTGGCAAATAGCCAGGGTCAACCCGTGATTCATTTAATTTGAGGCAAACTGGCTTTGACAGACATGATGGTGCTAAACGTGGAGGCTGGTTTATTGGTAGGTAACTAGCTGAATCCTTAGTGTTTCATATGCCTGTACTAAACATTGGAACACAAATCATGTTATTACTTGTGTCACATGATAGTGGCTACCCAGTCAGACACTGATGCCTTACACAAGAGTGCAGAGGAGAAGCACTATAATACTGGGCATGATTTTGTTCTTTCAGTTATAGAGAACATCCACATACTCTTGAATGCAGGTGGTGGGGTCTTGTTGCGTTATGAAGAGTAAATTGTGTAGGAATTTGTTTGAATCCATGCAAAGTTTTATTAATGAGTCCCCTGCCACACATCTAATGGGGAAAGAACGAGCTTCGGCTGCTAACCCAGTTCAGAACTGTATTCAGCAAATTTGCATAGCATATCGGGTTTTGTTAAGCATGTTCGATTTGGTTCAGGCTTTGCATGTGGAGGTGCTCCATTCTCCCCATCACATACTACCCTGCAAGGCAATGGCAAGGATAATCTGACTATTTTTCCTAAAGTTGATTGTATTTGCGACCAGCAATAGCATTTTTCAGTGAAAAAGGGGCAAATTGCTAACAAAATGTTAGTGGCACAGATGGAAACCTTAACAAAGGTTTCAAAGAATGAACATGAAAACATTGTAAAAACTGCTTGTTCAGTGCCCTAGTGTTTTAAACAAAAGATTTTTTTGTAATTTTTGGAAGAGAGTATTTTTAGGTACAGTAGAGACATGCACTGCCACCCCAAGTTCTTAATAAATCTGGTGGTTGACACACTGCAACTTAAAGCAATTTTTATAATTACAGTCATGTTCTAAATTTTCCTAAACACTAGCATATTCGTCGACAGTCACACTTGAATGGTTGGAACTCGATAGAATCCTACAAAGGCTTGACGAACTCGAGTCTAAAGCAGAAAAAATTGGAACAACCTACCACTAGCACAGGGACCCACTTGCAGAGATACAGACACAATCTGGTGGACATGCTCATACAGAATTAAGCTGAAAGTCAGAGGGCAGTCAATCAAAGTCAGAAGGCAGTCACTGAAATCGCTAGAATGTTAGCTCAACAACAAGATAAACAAAAGAAAGCTACTGCACCTCCTGCACTACGTGCCACACAGACAGGTCCCTTTATTTGTTGGTGACCCATTGGCTTATGCAGATTTTATCAGGGCTTTTGATCGTACTGCAGGTGACGTGTTAGAGGACCCTTAAGATAAATTAGATTACTTGATCCAGTACACTAGAGGTCCTCCATTCTGGAAATGGTTACAGGCTGTGCATGATTACCACCAAGTCAAGGGTATGAAAAGGCCAGAAGTAACATGAAAGTTACTATGGCAACCAAATATACATAGCCCATGCATACATGGATAAAGCATTGAAATGGCCTCAAATAAAGCAGAATGACGGAGTGGCCCTGAGAGTCTATGCAACTTTCTAGATAAATGTATAGACGCCATGGCCAATGCAAGGAGCCGTGACACATTCAACAGCTTTTCAAATATCCGTACAATACTTTCGAAGATCCCATATTCTTTATGAGATAAGTGGTGAAACTCAGCTTATAAACTTCAAGAAAGAGAAGACAGAGAGGCAGGTATTGATAACCTAACTACTTTTCTAGATCATCAGGCTAAGATGTTCATGTATCCCATATATAGAGAGAAAAAAGAAAAGACTGACAATGCTAAGTCTCCCCTGATCAGGAAATATTTTCACTACAGCTATTTTCCAACGCTATTGAAAAGGGGATTTAAGAAACCTTGGTTAAAAGGACTGCAACTGCTGTCTGTGCATTTAAAAAACCTTGTGTATTCTGCAGTGACAAGCATACTCTTGCTGAATGTAGCAAAATCAAAGAACTGCCGCATAAAGACAGAATTGACTTTCTAAAATCTAAAGGTATATGCTTTCGTTGTCTCAAACAGGGGCACCTTTGTAAGTATTGTAAAGAAAGAATGAAGTGTTAGATATGTTCTTTGCAGAACGCAGACATCTTGCACATTAAAAAAGAGGATGGAGCAACATCCACCAAAGCTACATCCAGTGATGCAACACTAACTGAAGGGGAAACCGAGAAGGAGACTGGGGCTGGGGAACAATACACACTGCATCTGGTCCCCGTTAAGGTAAAATCGAAGAAGAGCGAAAGGTATGTAGAAACATACGGTCTTATAGACTGTGGTAGTACAGTAACAATTTGTACTGAAAATCTTCAGAGACGGTTAAACCTTCATGGAAGAAGAACTCAGATATTCCTGAAAACTGTAAGTAATCATAATAATGATTAAAAAATGCTGGCCAAATGTTCTGTCTTATCAGATTAGCAAGTCTATGGTCTCAATGACAATTAATATATTGATTTTCCAAAGGTCTTTATGCAGGTCTTCCACAACAAGAAGACAATGAGAAGTGGACATTTCTTGAGGAGGTACATCTGCCATTCATAGGCTCTGAAGTTGATCTTTTAATAAGTATCATCTTCTCCAAGGCCTTTGAGCCGTGCCACATCAAACCTAGTAAGACCTCACGCTGTGAAGACCACACTTGGATGGATGACGAAATTAAAAACTTGGCAAAGCACAATGGTAAGCTGCCTAAACATTCAATCAATCATCTGTCAATAACAGAAATAGAAGAAATGTTGTATCAACAGTACAACTCAGACTTTCCATAGTGCAGCTGTGAAGAGAAGGAAGAAATGTCACAGCAGACATCAAGTTCATGCGCATAGTCTCAGAATCTGCAACACTGGTAGGTGGCCACTATTGTTTAAATTTGCCTTTGAAGGATGAAACACTTAAAATGCCAAATAATGGCTGTATTTCTGAATAGTGTGCTATTGCACTCAAGAGAAAACTGAGCAAAAATTCATTATTGAGAAGGGTTACACTGTCAGGAAACCCAAAGACAGCCTGAATTGAAATGAAGGCAGAATGTGGTACATTCCACATCATTGTGTGGAAGCAAAAAAAAAATTCTAAACTCAATACTTAACTAACACACACTCAGCGATGAAAGTCTCCAACCAGTTATGTGTGAAGTTGAATCAATCATCAATAACAGACCTCTCACAAAGATATCAAATGACCCAAATGATTTGGAGACACTCACACCCAATCACTTCCTGTTATTGAAGATACAACCCAGCATGCCTCCTGGACTCATTTCTAAAAACAGCCAGTACACTTGAAGACAATGGAAGCAATGTCTCGATGCATGCTCAATAATCCAGTTAAGAAAATTCTAGAAAGTTGATTTTGTTCATCTGGACATAGTTTTTTTTCCGATACGTTTTATCACTCATCCAAGTGACTTCCTCATTCTCAGTTGATTGCAGGTTTCTCCAACCTTATAAATAGTACCTTGGCCTAATGACCGAACTAGCACCAACCACTAACAATGGGCTGTGTGATCAATAATATGCAAATTGTCCATTGATCAATGGCCATGAGTACCATTCACAGAGATTTGGGGAATGGCTGCAATCACCTCATTGTAAGATGGTGAAAGATGTACCCTTAGGCCCCCTTCTCGGTTCAGAGATGGTCATTCCTTTTTCACGTAAATGGCCTCTTTGACTCCTCGCTCAAACCAGCGTTCTTCCCTGTCCAGGATGTGCACATCTTCATTACTTAAAGAGTGACCACTGTCCTGTAGATGTAAATAGACTGTGGAGTCCTGGCCTGACGAGGTAGCTCTTCTGTCTTGTGCTATCTGCTTCACCAGTGGTTGTTTGGTTTCCCCGATGTATGATACATCTTTCACATCTTTTACACCCAGGGTACATCTTTCACCATCTTACAATACGGTGATTGCAGCCATTCCCCAACTCTCTGTGAATGGTACTCATGGCCATTGATCAGTGGACAATTTGCATATCATTGATCACACGGCCCATTGTTAGTCAATGGTGCTAGTTTGGTCATTAGGCCAAGGTACTGTTTATAAGGTTGGAGAAACCTGTAGTCAACTGAGACTGAGGAAGTCACTTGGATGAGTGATGAAACATATCGGAAAAAAACTGTGTCCAGATGAATAGAATCAACTTTCTAGAACAATAGAAGCAAGTTCAATACATGGCCAATTTCTTTTGAAAAAAATGGTTTAAACATTATCTACCAATACTTCAAGAACATCAAAAATGGCTAGCACCAAGAAGAAATTTTGAACCAGGGGACATTGGTTTAATTGTAGATGAGGCTGCACCCCACAATTCCAGGGAAATGGGTTGAGTCATCAAGACAATGCCAGATGGCAAAGATGCAGTCAGAACACTAGAGAGACCTGTGAATAAACTGAGCCTACTTCAAGAAACAGCCAATGTTTGAAATAAAAATTTTTTAAATGTTTGTTTATGGTTTTATTGCTAGTGATTTGAAAACAATAGTTAGTGTAAAAGTAAAGTTTGTGACTCTTAATGAAGTAAAATATAGCAATTGTCTCTCCTCCTACATAAACAACTAGGGGCTGGAAATATAAGAGCTAATCTGTGATCCATCCATTATTCAACCCGCTATATCCTAAGTACAGGGTCACGGGGGTCTGCTGGAGCCAATCCCAGTCAACACAGGGCACAAGGCAAGATACAAAGCCCGGGTAGGGCGCCAGCCCACCGCAGGGTGCGCACACACACAACAAGCACACACTAGGGACAATTTAGAATCACCAATGCACCTAACCTGCATGTCTTTGGACTGTGGGAGGAAAGCAGAGTACCCGGAGGAAACCCATGCAGACATGGGGAGAACATGCAAACTCCAGGCAGGAAGGACCCGGGAAGTAATACAGTGTGTTAATAAGGTCAGTGTGTTTTGGAATAGGCTCATTGCTAGCATGGACTGAAAGAACCATTTGAAGTTTGTAAATGGGATGGACTAAGAGTTTTCTGATTGTTTAGAAATGGTGCAACACTATCAGTAAACGTAATGAAACAAGATATATATGCTTTAAACAGAATTTTTCTTAAACAAGAACTTTTCTTTTCTTTGTGATACCAACTTTTTGTCTATTTTTATATGAATTGTTTTACCTTGAAGTGTTACTGCAGCTTTTAAAAACAAAGATATTTTATCTATGGAATAATTTCAACATGTCAAGTTATTGCCAGAATCCCATGAAGCATACTAAAGCTGCAGAACCTTGGTAATTTAGGGTAAACGCAGCTACACTAAGGTTATGCTACTGTTTTTTTCTTACATTTTAAAACATAAGGACTCCAAAAATATCAATGTTTTCTAAGTAAGTAAAACATTGTTTTTGCATAGTTGTAATTATTTACTGCTTTGTTTTGACAGATTACTACAAGACCTTTTTTGTTTGAGCTTCCATCTTGAGTAATTATTGCTAGTGGGCATGTTTGCCATCAGCACACCCATATTGTGAGACTTTTGAACTCATTTGAGACCTTCCCTAATGGGAAGGCACACAGAAGTGCGACTGCCACGTCTGTTCAGTTTTGCTTGCCCGTCGCTGAGGCAACCGTAGATTTGTAGTGCCACAGAAACAACTACAAGCCGATCGCTGCCGTGCACAAAGCACTGATTGCCCAATGGGTGATGCAGGGAACATTATAACTTGGCCACTGACCTGGCACCAACCTGGCCTGTTTGCTGTGTCTTTGTTTAGTAGAATCGTAGATCCCGCTATAATAAATAACCCTGCTGTTCCTGTTTTGAGTTGAATAAAGCTGGTTTTGTAAAGGTACTGAGATTCAGCCTCATGTTTGGGGTGCAAGCAATTCTTAGCAGTGAACTTCCTATTTATTTGACTTTAATTCTTAGTTTAATATTTTCACTTTGACAAAGGCCTGCTTTTCTGATTTTGAACATGGCTGTTTCTGCCTAACATTCCATCTTCAGTTCCTCATCCTTGTTACCCAACATTTTTCATTGGTAGAACAGCAATGATGACATCTACAGGGAAACCAAAAAGGAAGGAAACAAAACATAACACTAATTTTAAACTAATAACATGTAGAAAAGTTACTCCAAAGGAAACATATTACATTTAGAATCTGAAAGCATTTCTATTTGAAAAAGAACAGATCAAATTGGATGAAATTTCAGAAATCTTTATGGAATTATTGCATACATATCTCTCTATTATATAAAAATTCTTTCGATGCGACAAGACTTTTAGGAGACGAGATGTGACTTTTTGGAAAAGATTTTTTCAAGTCCCGCGAGTCAAGAATATTGCCATGAATATGAATGCTATTTCACGCCCTCCTAGCAACCATTTTCAAACAAGACCACGGTACTCTCACCTCTCATTCGTGTGCATGCTTTTGTCAGACACACTTCCTGCTCTCTCAGCTCTTATAAATTTTAATGTTTTCCTCACTTTAAGTTTCCAATTAAAGAAGACGTGTTATGTCCAAATCTTTTTGAAGAATTTCATCGCAAAGGGTTATCAACAGAAAAAATGAGTACACGGGCAATCCTAGCACTGAGAAACGATGCAGTGAAACGAATTTATGCCAAAAATGTTGATCGGTAGCACTGAAAATTGGTTAAATGCGTATCAATAGACTATGCTGAAACAGTTGGTGGTGATCGTGCGGAAGATGAAAACATCAACTTACAATATCCCGTAGAATATCTACAACCGTTAACACCATCCGGGCTTCCACCGCACGAATTACTGTAGAAAGAATGATGTATCCAAGAAAGTAAATGTAGTACATCTCCCGCAAAAAAAGAAGATCTTGATATGCCATTCATATTAAAACATTAACTGTTTCCCATTAGAATAGCTTTTGCAAAGACAATTAACAAAGCTCAGAGCCAACCATTAGAAAAAGTAATTTTATTTAATAGAGAGAAAGAAAAGAAATACAATCACAGGCAGTTATACGTCATGTGGATGCAAATGTAACACTTCACATGAAAATTAAAATCTGTTTAAATTGTACACACACATCCTCATACGTGAGCGGCAGAACCGCAAAGAGGCTATCGCTAAGAGGCTAGCGCAAAGCGCTGGCACAGGGGGTTGGTGAGTGAAGCAAGCAAGCCCCCTAGTATTATATATAATTGATACAAATGCAAAACTGAACATATATATTTTTGCCAAAGAAAAAATGTCATAGCTTAACAATTTTTTGGTTTTCATGCAATATTTCTACACATCATTTTTATTTTATTTGCAATACAATTGACCAATTTCACTTTCAGCCTTGTAGTACAGATTTCCACAGGCAGGTGGAATGACATCCAGCTCATCAACGGACCATGTGTGTCTTTCACAGGTGTAAATTGACCATTTTAGGACATTTTGAAGACTGAGCCCTCAATTAGTCTGCCTGACACTGGGTGAAATTTACCACTTTAACAAAATACACATTTACTAAACAGCTTACATAAAGTGAGGGCAATTCAATATCCCATGAATGAAATTTCAAATTGGGCTACTGGTTAAAAGCTCTGGTACACAGCATGCAGAATTTGGCTCTCTCCTGACCACATTAATGGTTAAGTGGACTTGATTGGAGATGGGCAGATGGAAAGCCCTCTAGCAATAGCGGTCACTTAATTTAGCTACTATGAAACACTCATTACTTGATTAGCAGTATAAATACAAAAGTTGTGAAGAGCTCCAACAGAAAACACAGCGGTAATAAAGGCACAGTGGAAAAGCATTAACTGGGTTTAAGTGAGTGCATAATCAGAGAATTTAAAGTTAATTAGGAGCCGCACATTGAATAAAATCCAAAAGTCGCTGCAGCCCTTAAGGACCAGAGATCTTCTGTACTAAAACTGAGTATAGTACTTGTGACAGGGGGCAGGCTTCAGTAGTCAGAACTTTGGGATAAATCATTGACAGCTGAGACATTTGAGTTGAGGTGACAGTTTCTATGGTGATGCAATGCAGCTTGAGTCACCGTACATGAAGATGTCAGATATTGTGCTGCAGGAGGCATCTCTGGCCAGCTTGTGCAGCAGTTCAGGGTGCAATATGAATCAAAAATGGCCTTTTGAAAACAAAGTGTGAGCCTGAATGTAAAATTGAAACATAAAACATAAAAAGGAATATTTTATGCATAATTTCTACTATTATGTATATTGTCAAATTTAAACCATCATTTTTACAAATACATCTGAGTCCGGTCTTGCTCTTAATTATTACTGTTTTAGTCTTATTTCAACTTATCCTTTTTAAAAGAACTCTAAAGTGGACCTTATACTCGGAAAGAACCAAAGATTGCAGATGTATCATAACAGAAGAATATAAAAGACTAAAGAAAAAAAATCAATACCCCGATGAGCCACACACTTTTAAACCTCCTGTACCTCTTTCACCACCTCTGTCAGCTCTTGACTCTGTTAGCCCCCTGCTCCCTTGACTCCAAGCTCTCTCTCTGTCTCTTTGACAATAAGGGTCTTCTAAGTGACAGCCTAAAAGCACCTCCAGGGACTGTTCCATTCCCGCCAGAACTACCTCTAGGTCAGGGGTGTTGAACTCCGGGCCTGTGGCTGAAGGTTTTCATTCTAACCCTTTTCCTAATCAGTGACCCGTTTTCACTGCTAATTAATTTCTTTTCTCTTCATTTTAATAGCCCTGTTTTTAAGGATTCAGTGCTTAGAATTGGTTTTTCATTAAATGACAACCAAACAGAAATGAAACATGAAAAAAGCCAACAGATGATCAGCTAAATTGGGGCTTCAAATTCCAACCAATTTCACTCCAACTACTTTCTTAATGAGAGACTGATATTTGCTGTTAATTAAACCCGTTATTTAATTCCATGGCTTGTTGCTGCTCTCATTCTGCTACAACAGACATTTCCAAAACTGTTGATTTTCTGTTATTTCTAAGAGTACTGTCAAAATGTTATGGTGACCTGAGAGATCAACCTTATTGAGACCGTCACCTTTCTTTATTTTCAGATATTGTGTGATGGGCACAGGTGTGCTGGTCATGTGGCGGCTTGTTTTGTGTCTCATTATTGTTTGACTGCTGATTAGGGAAAAACAAACAACTAATGGGTCTGAGTCAACTTAATTAAAATTAAAGCAAAAGAAGTTAATTAGCAGCAAAAACTGGTCACTAATTAAGAAGATGGTTAGAATGAAAACATGCAGCCACTGCGGCCCTTCAGGACCAGAGCTCGACTCCTCTGCTCTAGGTCAAGGAAAGTTTCCCCTTCATTCAAGAATATCGGGTTAGACAACCCCATAGTGTCTGCACTTCCTGTCTGAAGCATATTATTATTTTTGCCAATATAATTTGTGAAATTTATTTCACAAATCCATGAAATTCAGCTGACAGAAAGAGAGACTGCCAGGGAGATTGACAAAGGGAAAGCAGAAAACATGTGAAGGACACAAGTAAGTTGTTTTGGGAAGTGCTGATGTCTGCTTAACCAATATGGTTACAGAACAAAGTGTGTATGAAGGTATCAATAACCAGCCAGTTCTGACATGAATTCTATTAATATGTAATTATGTGAGTGTTTATAATGATAAGGATCCAGCACGATGTTGGAGGCATCACTATACCACCAACATTCCTAGTTGCTAGATGGGACATCTGATTTGTCAGCATTCTCCCACTTAGCTGGGATGTCCCAATGCTTCTCTCCAGCCTAAATATGTATTGTGGACTATGGCCGGCAGTTTATCCCGGCCAAGACCTCCAAGCC
Organism: Polypterus bichir lapradei; assembly: GCA_026402145.1. Taxonomy (NCBI): domain Eukaryota; kingdom Metazoa; phylum Chordata; class Cladistia; order Polypteriformes; family Polypteridae; genus Polypterus; species Polypterus bichir. Next base: position 46,136,155 of record JANRMT010062861.1, on the reverse strand, counting down.
ACCAGATGGAGCCCTCCTTGCAATGTGGAGATGCCCCGAATTCCAACAGGGCATCATGGACTATGGAGTTTTAATACACAGCCCTGCTGGATAACGTCTGGGCCGCCAGGGGACGCTGCAGGGAGGCACAGAGAAGTTTGTTTTTCATATAGCCTGGAAGTACTTCCATGTCACGAGGACGGAAGAAATAAAGTGCTTCCAGGCTGACGAAGAAAAGGAGTTTTCACCTGACCCGTAAGTGCTGGTTAATCAGCACTGAGGGATCAGAAGCACTTCCGGCTCCTGGACTATAAAAGACTGTGAGAGATCCCAGATGGATGAGCTGAGTCAGGTGGCAGGGAGACAACACATCTGGAAGAGTGGAGGATTGATTTATTATTGTGTATTGATTAGTGTTTATGAATATTGTGGAGTGGAGGGTGCTTTGTGCACATTATTACTTTAATAAAATTAATTATTGGACTTTTACCTGGTGTCTGGCATCTGGTCTGAGGGTTCAAGGGGACGACAGCACCCCCTATCTGTCACAGTATGTATACAGCAGCGGTTCTCAAACTGTGGGGCACGCCCCCCAGGGGGAGCGCTGAAGCTGTACAAGGGGAGCGTCGAATATTTGAACAAGACATCAAAATTATTTTTTTACATTTTTATTTAAAATTTTAATTTGCAAGCATATAATCACAAAAAATGCATTATAACTAAAATTAAAATAAAATATTTCTAAGCCATAGATCTAATTACTAATATGTGCTTGCTTTAAAGGACACAGCCTGTGCAGGTTTGGTTTGCTATTCGAGAGACTTTCTGAGCTGCTTTTTTATTTGAAGTTTGTTTCTATGACGAGCGGCGCCACTGCTGCTGCTTTTATTGCCACGTATTTTCAATCCAGAAAGTTCGAGACATATCGGTATTTGTCGCGAACATTTGGGTAACAGTAGATCAGGTGATAATGCGGCGCGACTGCACCACATTGGCAGCGTATCCAATATTGCCAAATTGAATTAAACAATTTACTGCATATTGAGTTATTTTCATGATACAACTAACAGCGGTATAATATTTGTCGGACGAAAATACGTTCATCTCGCGCAGATTGACTTCATCGGTGTCCTCGTTTGGAAGATTTTTAAAAATTTAAACTTATTTAATTCTTTACATAAAAAAATAATTAAATAAGAATAAATAATTTATTCATTGTTTTTGGGAATAGAATTACTACCAAAAACCACACAAGGCATTTTAACAGTTATTAAAGCACTTTAAAAAAATTGCAAATATTTCATCGAAGTTAGCCGAACAATGATAGGATACCGTGACACCCCACAAGTATCATACCTTATATTATGCAGGGGGAGCAGAATTATTCCAGG
>JANRMT010062861.1:46021409-46134685 GCA_026402145.1 Polypterus bichir lapradei | reverse complement strand
CCCCCCCCCCCGTGAAATACGAAAGTTTGAGAACCGCTGGTATACAGGGTTATGCATTATATTTCTGGGAATGAATGCTACCTGTTAAAGCAAGTTAAATACTGTACATATATCTCTTTTTGTACTATATTTTTCTCTCTTGTAATTATTTTCTGCCTGGGTACAAAAGGTATAGTATTTTGGTTACAGTCAATTCTGCAACAAAAAACACATTCCAGGGAGAAAAAGCACTATCTGCTGGATAAAGTGTCCCTTTAACTTTACAGGAGCCTGTACAAAATATATAATGCATGAGACCTTGCTTCCCCCACCTGGACTAAAACAGACAATTAATGGAAAAATGCTGTCATAATGATACACTGCAGAAACTGGCTGTTGATGAAAGGCACCAGTGGAGGCTCATCTTTATTTTCAAATGTATTGTAGTCAGTCAATTAACCATTGGTTGCAAGAATAGTGCCAAAAGCACTAACAGTGAACCTCAAGAGCTCCTCCACATTGAGGAGGTTCTCGCTTTAAATGTTATGTCTGTGATGTTACATGGTTTGTCTATTTATGCAATTGTTAAGTTTAGGGTTGGGGGAGTGTTATCTAACTTAAATAATGATGACAGTTGAGTAAACCAAGTGTAATGGCTGTTTAGGAGAGCTCTTGAATTCCCTGAGCTGTGAAGATCTGTATCTGGACCCGTTTAGCAAAAAAAAAGAGATATCAGAATTAACAACTTGCACATTTTGTTACAGGTGGCATTTGAATATCAGAAACTGGTAACAATAAAAAGAAAAAAGTCCATACTGGATGCATTTGAGTCTCTGTTGTAATCTGTTATAGTCAAGCCAGGATTATTTCCTTGATTCATGTTTGAGGTGCTTAGATTATTGTTCATTGTTTTATGTTTTTTTTTTTTATAACACTATTATATGCTTTGACTATTTCTCTGATCATGTATTTTATTTATTTATTTATTTTTGCTTATTTAGTTTGTATGTGTGAGAATATGCTCTGTCGTGTTCCTTGTATCTGGTGGATGGATCGCCAAAAGATGGGGCCATTTGCCCATCATAGTTAAGGGACCAACCCCAGCACTGCAAAGGCTGCTGGGAATTGAAGTCCAGGGCAATTTATTTTGAATGCATTCTGGTGTTTAGTAACATTTCTAAGTATTGGACTTTTTGCAATTATTGTTTTATTTTTATTTTGTTCAACTTCTTATTGCTCTGGTCTAAGGATGCTCTTTCAGATTGTGTTATTTTGGGATTGTATTTATCTGGATTGCCTTTTGCAACTTCTTTAAATCCTTTTTTTGTGAACTTGTCATTGCTCCAGCTGGAGTGTCCATGTTTTCCCTCTGGAGAGACATATTTCTTGGTCTTTGGGAATCTTTTGCTATTTTTTTTATTTAAAAGTGTGACCTCCCTTATGAGGTCTATTTGAACATAAAACATCTTTTTTCCAGTGGCCAGGCTTGCCTTGGGATAAGATTTGTTTTGTGGGCTATTTTAGAGGCCTTGACTCTATTTGGGCTTTCAGAGGACTCTTAACATTATGCTGCTACAGGCTATTAAGAATATGTTCAGACTACAGATAAAAGTGGCTCAGTTCTGATTTTTAGCCAACATCAATTTTTTTTTCTCTATGTTTCCAATTAATTTTGTAAGCAATCTAAATTTATTATGATTTGATGTGCAAAATTAACAAAAACAAATTCACCAGACCTAATAGATCAACACGAACATCAATTGCATGCTGGCTGCTGCGCTAATTTATTTTATTTACTGTAAAGGCCATCAAGGAATTTTTCAGCTCATGACGGCAAGAAAGGGAAAATTGTAGCAGCTGTTTTTTGCATAATCATCACTGCTGTTTCTGTACACACAAACCTGTGGAGACGACAGAGGAGCCAAAAATGGTTTAAAAAAATATGGAGGGTTTTGATGCAAAAAACCCCTTTTGATTACTTAATGCCAATGCCCGTCCACAAGACCCTCAAAGAAATACTTGTTTGTGGCAAGCCATTTCCACCATGAAAAGCATAGAAATTGGGATGCACTAGCTTATAGCAGTAGTAGTGTGCCACACATATTCCAGAACTGGGATATTCAGTTGCACAGTGTATATCAAGATAGTTCTGATTTAAGCATTCAAATGCAGATCAAATTGAAGCTGTGTATGTCTGTATCAGGTTTAGTACCACATACAAAAGTGTTCTAAATCCAATTTGAAAAGTTGTTTTTTTTTTTTTTTTTTTTTTTTTTTTACAGCTCACGCTTCTATAAATTGAGTGAAAAATTTGGGCTGCATTGTGAAGATCTGTACTTAACCCATTAGCCTAACAGGTAACTGACAGTGATGGTGACAGAAAAATCAGATTCTTACCAAAGCAGCTCTATAAACATATACATTTAATTTAGGTCCCTGATCTAACTTGAGTAGTCCAAGATAATCACAAAATTTAATGCAATTAAAGTATAATAACAATCTTCTTTAAAAATCCAAAGGTTTCTACTCACTGTTTCCATGCCAAAGTATGCAGAAAATGCAATATCACCACCTGCTCAAAGTATGATTTTAGTATTTTTCAAATGAGAAACTGATTACAGAGAACTTTTTAGTGAATATCAAGAATGGCATAAATTAAGTCACAAATGGTAGTAAACAAAGGAAGATGATATTTCCCAAGTTTTAATACACATTGTAATATAAACCCTTTTGGGATATACATATACTTTGAAGTAATTCAGTATTTTGCATTCAAAGCCTGGAGTTGCAGCAATGTTGATGATTATGTTGAGAAGTCCGTGTCTCTTATATTACTCTGACTGAAGGGTTTACATTATCATTATTATTGTTGTTGTTTCATGAAAAATAAAACATCACAGGTACCTGCTTCAAGAAAAACATTTACATTAATCATGTTATTCTTCCGAATAGCATGAATATTTACTACAAACTGAAAATGAAAGAAAACAACTTCAGCAAGTATTTAAAACCTCTCCATCACATATCAAAGTCCAGGCTTCTCAGATGCATCAGAGTTTTTATTGCTTCATTTAAATAAAAGCACTGCTGTGATCCTCGGCTGCTGAATTCTTCAATTGCAGTGATCAGTCTGTGAAATCAAGTGTTACATATGGAGGACGATTATCATTAATTATGATGCAGCCTATGATTTTTTTGCCACCTGATGTTTATGACAAATCGACACCCATGCCTTCTGCTTTATAAAACTACTACCACACCTCCTCCTCCAGTCAAACAATTTTATTTTATTACTTTTTGAAATTTTATTATTACTTTTAGACTGTTATTATTTTTAAATGATAATTACTACTTTTCTTTGCTCATTGTTAATTTCAACATAATTAAGTATAGTGAAAAGTTTGTTTTTTATTTATTTGATAATATTATAGTACAGTTACATGAAAAAAATACACTTGGCCTATTTTTTAGGTTCCCACACCCCTGTTCCCCAATTTACAATGTTTTCCCATTCATTTCCCTTTTAAGTATTTCTCTGTTAACTCATTTATTAGTGTTCAAATGCATTGGAATGGTCCAATCTGTTCCTGAAACCAACATTTACAATTGTGATTTGATGAACTACCATCCTAAAGTAATTACAATTAATTGATGTGTGTGACTGTGCATGAGATTGTACTTGTCAGCTGAAATGTGGTCTGCTTTCTATGTTATAATACATTAGTTTTCATATGGGTTTTTGTATGTGTGTTAGTGTGTAATTTGAGAACATGTGTGTAGATAAAACACACTACCTTTGAGAACCTAAAATCTTCCATCATTCCTATAGGTTTTTGTCATTAATACTCATTTTGCACATTCTGTTATATTGAGGGGAAGGACAGAAGGGACTTTTTAATTTGTGGAATGGCCTCATTGTTAACAAATCGCCAGCTGCCAGTCTGGTTCATTGCCACACTGAAGCAGATTCAAAGCTCAGGTCATCGTTTCCCATAAAGCTGTTAATAGCCAAATATGGATGAAGTGTCAGTAGTGCAAACAAATGATGGAAATGAATGAACTGTGATGTCAAATTTGTTTCCAGACCATTTTAAACATTAGAACTTCATGCCTCTGTATTTTATTTGTAACTCAGCCAGTTCTGGCATCATGTACCATGTATCTTTTTACACACATGAAAAGTGAAAAGAGGAATGTGCCAGCCACTGTAATATTCAGGTTAATTAATTACATAAGCCTGCCAAGGATTAATGAGGAACTGGACTGGGCTATTGGTGAAAAATTTGTATAAGCCATTGTGGGTAATGAAGTTTCACTATCCTGTGCCTTGATGAGTTTGTGGGCCTTCTGTATCCCTGCCTATATGCAAAATACCAAATGTTGTATGCTTCAAAGATGACACTATACCACATACTTATGCTGGAAAAGGCATCCGACATCTCCAAGTCCCCTTCTCCACCATGATGCTATGCTCTCACCCTCTCCTTTTATTCCCTTCCTAGCGTCGTTCCTTTAACTACTGAATTGTCCATCTCTCTACTCTGTACTCTTTCACAACTGGGGTTTGAGATGACTGATTTCATATTCTGTGTAGGCCTAGGTATCCAACTACCCTTCTTGTCCATATAAATGCAGGAAAATTATAGTGACACTTGTCTTAACCTTTCATATGAAATTCCACAGTAGGATATCTGAGATAATTAAATAAAAAAAAATGTACAAACTACACTCAGCTTACTTTCCTCACATCCACGAGGTAAAGTAAAGCACTGCTACTCTTGTAAATGCACAGCCTCTTCTAGCACTCCAATCCTCTCCTGTGTCTAGAACAAAGTCCCAGTTACAGTATAAGTAAAAGAACATAACACTCACTAGCAGCTTTGTACATCTACAGTTGTGCTTGAAAGTTTGTGAGCGCTTTATAATTTTCTATATTTCAGCATAAATATGACCTAAAACATCATTAGATTTTGACTCAAGTCCTAAAAGTAGATAAAGAGAAACCAGTTAAGCAAATGAGACAAAAATATTATACTTGGTCATTTATTTATTAAGGAAAATGATCGAATATTACATATTTGTGAGTGGAAAAAGTATGTGAACCGCTAGGATTAGCAGTTAGTTTGAAGGTGAAATTAGAGTTGGGTGTTTTCAATCAATGGGATGACAATCAGGTGTGAGTGGGCACCCTGTGTTATTCAAAGAACAGGGATCTATCAAAGTCTGCTCTTCACAACACATGTTTGTAGAAGTGTATCATGGCACGAACAAAGGAGATTTCTGAGGACCTCAGAAAAAGAGTTGTTGATGCTCATCAGGCTGGAAAAGGTTACAAAACCATCTCTAAAGAGTTTGGACTCCACCAATCACAGTCAGACAGATTGTGTACAAATGGAAGAAATTCAAGACCATTGTTACCCTCCCCAGGAGTGTTCGACCAACAAAGATCACTCCAAGAGCAAGGCGTGTAATAGTCGGAGAGGTCGCAAAGGACCCCAGGGTAACTTCTAAGCAACTGAAGGCCTCTCTCACATTGGCTAATGTTCATGTTCATGAGTCCACCATCAGGAAAACACTGAACAACAATGGTGTGCATGGCAGGGTTGCAAGGAGAAAGCCACTGCTCTCCAAAAAAACATTGCTGCTCGTCTGCAGTTTGCTAAAGATCATGTGGACAAACCAGTAGGCTATTGGAAGAATGTTTTGTGGATGGATAAAACCAAAATAGAACTTTTTGGTTTGAATGAAAAGCTTTATGTTTGAAGAAATGAAAGCACAGCATTCCAGCATAAGAACCTTATCCCATCTGTGAAACATGGTGGTGGTAGTATCATGGTTTGGGCCTGCTTTGCTGCATCTGGGCCAGGACGGCTTGCCTTCATTGATGGAACAATGAATTCTGAATTATATCATTGAGAATTCTAAAGGAAAATGTCAGGACCTCTGTCCATGAACTGAATCTCAAGAGAAGGTGGGTCATGCAGCGACCCCAAGCACACAAGTCATTCTACCAAAGAATGGTTAAAGAAGAATAAAGTTAATGTTTTGGAATGGCCAAGTCAAAGTCCTGACCTTAATCCAATCAAATGTTGTGGAAGGACCTGAAGTGAGCAGTTCATGTGAGGAAACCCACCAACATCCCAGAGTTGAAGCTGTTCTGTATGGAGGAATGGGCTAAAATTCCTCCAAGCCGAAATGCAGGAATGATCAAAAGTTACTGGAAACGTTTAGTTGCAGTTATTGCTGCAAAGGGGGGTCACACCAGATACTGAAAGCAAAGGTTCACATACTTTTGCCACTCACAAATACATAATATTCAATCATTTTCCTAAATAAATAAATGACCAAGTATAATATTGTTGTCTCATTTGTTTAACTGGTTTACCTTTATCTACTTTTAGGACTTGAGTGAAAAATCTGATGATGTTTTAGGTCATATTTATGCAGAAACATAGAAAATTCTAAAGGGTTCACAAACTTTGAAGCACAACTGTATATCCAGATACCCTTTTCAGAGGAAACTGTTTTTACTGGTTGCAAATACAATGCAGAGAAATAATTTATAATTAAGGTAGTTCAGGGGTTTGCACTGCTGCCTTAGCATGCCAGAATGTGATGTCCTCATTTTCTGTTCCCAGTTTTCAGGGCTGGCTCATGAGACAATTCATATCTAGTCCATCTTCACATTAAAACAATTCTGGGAATTATTTTATGTATCTGTTTATTTTCATTATTTCCAGTACTTATTTTAATACAAATTTGCAGGGTAATGGATCTCATCTCAGCAGCATTATATTCTGTTACTGTTCAGAGCACAGCAGTTGTGAAGGTTTATTCCCTTGCAGTACATTATATTTTATCTTTAGTGCCTATCTCACAACAATGGATGATAGAAGTTGGTGTACATTCACCACACCTGACATTACACCACTAGAGTTCAACATACTGTATGTATAAAATAGCATGTTTAATACACAATGAAGGGACAAAGAAAGAGCACAAAAAATAATCCAGATAAAAAGCGCAGCACAAATTCAATGCCTTTATTCATTTGCCTTATCTATTTGAAGGAGTAGCTTCCTCATTTGTCACCCCTCCAAGGCCCTATCATGAACATGTGTGGGAAACTTAGAGATCCATTTTGTGTTATTATTTTTCACTTTAAATTTTTATTTACTTAGTAAAATTGTATTATTATTTTCATATTACCATTTTAGTTTTCTGTGAGGATTTCCATTTCAAGTACTTTTCTTATGTCAGTGACTTATATTGTTAGTGACAGTGTTCATTGGCAGAATCTTGTCTTTAATGCCATGATGCAAGACCTTATTCATCCATTCTTATAAAAGAAAGTTGTAACAGCCAATTTTAAAACGTTAATGTTAAAGTCAAATACGTGTTTGCTTAATTTCAATAGTATATCTGTTTCTTACAGTTCATCCCCTGTAAGTTAACATTAAATAGAACTTGCTTAGCTATATCTACATAACGGAGTGTTAATTAAGCCAGTGTGATAGACAACTGGGGACCTTGCCCAGTCGGGATGCCCTTTTGAGGAGTGGACTGGGAGAGTGGACATATCACCAGCAGTACCTCCCCCAGGACATGAGAGGGCAGCCCCCCTGGTTTACATCGGGGCCACCAGGGTGGCACCTGGACAGTTCCGGAACCATGGTTTGCAGCACTTCTGCCACACCCGGAAGTGCTGTCGGAACTTGATCAAAGAGCACCTTGGGCACTTCCGGGTACAGTATAAAAGAGGCCGCCTCACTCCACTTGGGAGCCGGAGTCGGGAGGAAGAAGACAGAGCTTGTGAGAGGAGGAGTTAGGACAACAGAGAAGAAGGCAAAGGCAAATAAAGGACTGAGCTGAGTTTATTGTTGTGGTTCGTGCACTGTGCTATATGTAGGAAAAAAGAAAAATAAATAGTGTGTGTTTTTAGACATCGTTGTGCTTCAGTTTCTGTCTGTAGCCGGGCTGGTTTTTTACACCAGGTTTTGGAAACAGTCACACTTTTAGAAGTATGGACTGTTAAAATAGTTTGCAAATAGGTTATTGGCATAAAGTTTTCTGACCGTTCTACATGTAATATATGACCAAACTTAGAGGAATGAAACAAGGTAAATAGGCCTTAAACAGAACTTTCTCTAAACAAGAACTTTTATTTTCTTTGTAATATTATTTATTTCTCTATTAATGTGTAAACTGTTTGCGTTCAACTTTACTAAAACTTTTAAAATGAAAATATTTGGATTGTGGAATTATTTAAAAATATGTCATACTATTTGAATTATCTGAACTGTCCTATGAAGCAAGCTGAAAGCTGCAGAACTTTGGTATAACAGTGGTGTGTAGAGACTGGCATCCAAGCTTTTGATTCACTTAATAAAACTAAATGATAACAGGGGTGTAAGTAGGGTAAAGGATACCAAATAGCATTGTTTTTTTCTGCTTTTGTTCATTGACTTTGACTTTTATCCAATGCAGTGTGTTTGACATTTTGGTTTCTTCATGCTCCATTTTGTGAATTGACCTATGACTACTGTTTCTATTTTACCGTTGTCAGTCCTTTACCTCCTGATCCTTTTTTAAAAAGCCAGTAATCCTTTGGACCTGCCATTCTCTCCACATTGACACAACAGTGCCAAAAATTCCATCTCTCCTTTTGTCCTACACTCTGTCCAAGCTTCTGTGCTCCTCCCTCATTCCCAACTTTCTCCACTTCACCTCCTGATTCCAGGCTCCATGAACTACTACAGCAGTAAAGTTATCGGTAACATAACTTAAAGAGCTTGGCACTACAAAACTAACATTACTCATAAACATAAAATTATCAATAAACAAAATAATATTATTCATACTGTTTAATAATAATAATAATAATAATAATAATAATAATAATAATAATCAAGGTCATTTTATATACAGAGTAAAAAAAAATTGCACAAAAGACAAAAATTCATAGCTTTTCTAGGATGCCTGGAGTGGCCCCTCGGGGGAGTTTTGTATCCTTCAATGGCACATGGTGAAGTGCCTTTTCTCTGGCATACACACTTATTATATTCCCTTGTGGGCAAATAACTAGAATTGTCAATCTTGTCCAATCCCCCTGATGTCCAAGGTGACAAACATTTTTAGTTCTTCACCTGACAAGGGAGCAGAACAAGCTCTGTGACATCTCAGTATATTGTTTAATGATTTTCCAGAACATTGACAGTTCCCGCTATTTTTCCGTGCCACCTTAGTGCCATCTCTGCCCCTGGTGAGGGTTGTGGGAACAATTATTTGGTAAGGGGTGCTACTGACTACAAAGGCTATACAGCATGCATACATAATTCACATAGACCTACTGTACATGATCTACATACAGTTCATGTGTGAGATATGAGGTTTTGTGTCTAACCCTGCTGCAGCAGTGACCACCATTTAATTTATTTACATAACTTAAAAAATTAGTTTGTTTCCATGTTGCAATAAACTTTAACTGTTGTTCAGTATGACAAACTTAGCACAATGTTTGCAGCGCTTCATTTCCAGATGATCCAAACCATAAATGGCTTGTCAAGATCAATATTCTGCTCAGGTATGTAGACTTTAGTGAATCTCTTTATCAGTGTGTCAAATAACGTTTTTATTTTCAAAAGAGATTTTTCACTACTGTGCAAAGCAAATACCTGAGACATAAGCACAAACATTTTTCAGTCATGATCTGATGTCCATAAGGCATTTCAAATGATGGTTTTGTTGACTGTACATCTCAACCTCAGCCTTCTGAATTGTATATAGTGAGTGCTAAGCAAGAAAGCAGTTCATCAGTATGTACCCCATATACAGTCCAAAGTGCAAGTAAACGCAAAAGTTCCTTCCTAACTCTGTCTACCAACAAGCCAGTACACACACAAAGTAATGTGAATATTCATATATGATAATAAACTGAACTTGATACTACGTTGTAATTGGGCTACTAGTTATTTAAAAATCAAACTCTTGGGCTTATCTTACAACTTGAATTATCCAAAAAAATGGCATGTTAAGATTTTGAATGGACTAACCATGGTGTAGGCCAGCAGATCCCAAAGTCTGTTTAGCTATGGACAAGGTAATGCATGTGTAATATTTCTGTGCATATTCAGAAGTTTTTACCATTTGAGCAAAGTCATCACCTTCATATGCTAGAAATGGAATCTGCTGTATAATGCAGTCACTTGCCATTTTAGAAAAACTGTCATTAACATGACAAATCGTTTTCTTCTTCACGCGCCTCATGTTCTGACAGCCTACATTCTGCCCGACTTGCTGCCACAAACACCATGTCAACAGTCGTTGTTCATTAGAGATGAATAAACTACAGGAAGGAGATATATGTTCAACCAATGCTTGATGGGAGATATCCAGGATAACAATAATGAGGTTAAAGAGGACATGGGCAGTTATTTGATTACATTTAGTTTTGCATGATTGAAATGCAATACACCCGGAGCAGCCCTAAGCAAAATGCAATGTTTGCTTTGCTTTTAGCTGTGAAATGTGATCGATGGGCATGAATTCAAGTACAGTATGCATTTGTACTGCATTTTAAATTGGCCTGAAAGTTGTATGTGTAGTGAAAAGGAATCAATAATATGTTTGATATTTCTTTAATTCTGACACGATAAAGCCACGGCAAAATCAAATGCAACACATACATATATTTTGCATGACAATGTAGTTAACAAATTGGATTGTATTTAATTTTGGCACAAGTAATCGTCCATAATTTCAGCTTTTCCTGGTATTCAGACTTTCTGCCTTTTCTTACACCGTTTCGCCTTCTAATTATCTATCCTCTAGGTTTCTGTGGTTGTTATTTGACTTCTGGTATTTACTGTGTTGCAAACTACAGGTCATGATTGTTTTATTTAAAAAAAAATCTATTGGATTTAATATATTTTTCTTAATATTTGCTACTGATTTATTACGTTTTTTTCACTACAGAGGATTTCTGTGTAATCTTATTTTTGCAATTAGAAACCTTATTCTAAAGATAGAAATTTTTTTATTTTTTTTTTATTATATTTTTATTAATTTTATTGCAATCCATACAAATCAATCAAGTTTTTACCAAAAGAAAAATTGAGTTAAGGACAAATTGATCCCCACCCCTGAGAGAGAGAGCAAGGCAAATGGCGTGAAATTTAAGGCTTGTAAACATACCTAAATTAATAAATTCTCTGTGCTTTATGAACTTATTTTAAAATATTACTGATTAGATCCTGCCATGTTTTGAAAAAAGTCTGTACGGATCCTCTAACTAAGTATTTATTTTTTCCAATTTCAAATAGTATAACACATCAGTTTCCCACTGACTTAAAAAATGTAGAGTTTGGGTTCTTCCATTTTATCAGAATAAGTCTGCGTGCCAAAAGTGTAGTGAATGCAATCACAATTTGTTTGTCTTTCTCCACTTTAAACCCATCTGGAAGAAGCCCAAACACAGCTGTTAATGGGTTAGGAGGGATTGTGAGACCAAGGCTATCTGAAAGGTAATTAAAAATTTTGGTCCAGAATAATGTTAATTTGGTGCAGGACCAGAACATGTGACCTAGTGAGGCTGGGACTTGGTTTCAGCGTTCGCAAGTTGGATCATGCCCTGGAAACTTTTTGGAGAGTTTTAGACGAGACAGATGTGCTTGATATATAATTTTGAGTTGTATAATTGTATGCTTTGCACAAATGGAGCTTGAATGAATTCTCTGCATTGCTACTTTCCACTCCTTTTCTGATATATTAATTGAGAGATCTTTTTCCAATGTCCTCTAGGATCTTTGAAAGGGAGGGATTGTAAAATGATTTTATATATTGTAGAGATGGAGTCTAAGTCCTTGAGATTGAGCAATATTTTTTCCAGCATGGATGAGGGTGCAAGATGAGGAAAATCGGGAAGGTTCTGTTTAACAAAGTTCCTGATTTGAAGATAGTGAAAGAAATGTGTAGCTGGAATGTTAAATTTGGAGTGTAATTGTTCATAGGATGCAAAGACGTTGTCTATATAAAGATCTCTAAGCAAGTTAATTCCAAGTTTTTTCCAGATATTAAAAACTGCATATGTTTGCGAAGGTTGAAAGAGGTGGTTCTCTTGCAGAGGTGCCACAGATAGAAGCTTCTCCATCTTAAAATACTTTCTACATTGGTTCCAGATTCTAAGTGAGTGGAGCACAATTGGGTTATTAGTATATTGCCGATAACGTGTGTTTATTGGAGCATAGAGCAGGGAATACAAAGAAGTACTGCAGGATTTTACTTCTGTTGCGGACCAAGCCTGTGTATGTTCTTCTATTTGTGTCCAGGTTCTTATCGCCTGTATATTTGCTGCCCAGTAATAAAACTGGAAGTTAGGTAGAGCCATGCCGCCTTTTGTCTTTGTAGGGTCGCTCTTTGGGTGCGTGGGTGTTTTGAATTCCAAATACAGTAAATGAGGTTATTGTTGAATCTAACTGCTTAAAGAATGATTTATTAATGTACTAGCAAAATACCCGCGCTTTGCAGCGGCGAAGTACTGCCTTAAAATATTTATTAAGAAGACAATTAAACCTTTTTAAAACTGAGGGAAAATATACCAATAATTATTTGTTAAGGATCTCTTTGTATGCCACGTTGTCAGTTCGGCCCTCCAGTTGTAATATGACCAAGCTGTAGCTATGCGCTGAGCTTACTCTTGAGCATGCAACGTACAGTTGGCCATGTGAACAGTAATCTTGTTTCAAATCTCACAGCTTGGATTGCTGCTGTCATAATCGGTTTGAGTTTCATTGTTTGTTTCAATTATGACAGTATTTGTAGGACTTGTGTTGAAGAGACATTCGGCATCTGTCAAGCGTTGTAAGTATACAACCAGTTTCATTGATAACTTCACATCCAGCTTTTGAGAGTTTAAACATTTCTAAACATCAAAGTGTCCACTACTGAAATTGTCACCTGTGAATCTAAGATGTTTAAGAGGCATTGGCGGTTGTCCAAAGGTGTAAAATATTTGGCCATTTCGGTACACTTAAGCATTTCACTCTTCTAGTGCTCCTGTGTAGTATAATTATCTCCTGTACCGTCATCAGTCCACACCTTGAACCTGTCCCAGTCATTCAATACATAAGACACAATGTTCCTCCGGATATCAAGAGTGAACCTGATATGGCCGTGCAATATGTAACAAAGAGAATGGAAAAGGCAGGTGCCATCTCCGGGCATGGAAACCACTTGATAAGTGACAGTTCTTTGATCGATGGTGATCACCTTGACAGACATGTTAATGGGGGTACGGTTGGAATGATAATGGAAATGGGTACCAGAACAATGTAAAGTAAGTCTAAAATACCTACACAATAACTATAATCGTAATAAATGAACAATAAAACAGCGGAGAAGCCGTGGATTAAATAAAAAGGCTGTAGTTATCAGCAGGGAGACGTGAATACCGTGGCGAAGCAAGGAAGGGTATGTAGAGACTGGAGCGACAGACGGCCTTATGTAGGCAGGCAGCCAACAACATGGGAGGCGTTGGGATTGGGGACCCAACGGCGCCTCACTCGGTGACTGAGCTGCAGGCTATGGACGTATATATGTACATAAGTAGGATTCAGTTAGCGTTGGGAACCCGCGTACCAAATTTCTTGAAGATGGGCCCATAAATAACAAAGACCATTGAAAAGTTCAATATGACGGCCGACAGTGGCATCATATCACCGAAATAAGCACCAAATTTCAGCCTTCTACCTACACGGGAAGTTGGAGAATTAGTGACGTTGGAAAGTTCAATATGGCAGCTGACAGTGGCGTCACACCACCGAAACATTGGTTTCGGTTAGCGCAGGGAAGCCGCCTACCAAATTTCGTGAAGATGGGGCCATGAATAAGAAAGTTCAACATGGCGGACGCTGTTGACCTTTAGGACCGTTACGCGTAGAATTTCGAAATGAAACCTGCTTAACTTTTGTAAGTAAGCTGTAAGGAATGAGCCTGCCAAATTTCAGCCTTCTACCTAGACGGGAAGTTGGAGAATTAGTGACATTGGAAAGTTCAATATGGCGGCTGACAGTGGCGTCATACCACCGAAATAAGTACGTACATCGGTTTTGGTTAGCGCAGGGAAGCCACCTACCAAATTTCGTGAAGATGGGGTCAGCCTTCTACCTAAACGGGAAGTTGGAAAATTAGTGACATTGGAAAGTTCAATATGGCGGCCGACAGTGGCGTCATACCACCGAAATAAGTACGTACATCGGTTTCGGTTAGCGCAGGGAAGCCGCCTACCAAATTTCGTGAAGATGGTGCCATAAATAAGAAAGTTCAACATGGCGGACGTTGTCGACCGTTATGACCGTTACGTGTAGAATTTCGAAATGAAACCTGCTTAACTTTTGTAAGTGAGCTGTAAGGAATGTGCCTGCCAAATTTCAGCTTTCTACCTACACGGGAAGTTGGAGAATTAGTGATGAGTGAGTGAGTCAGTGAGTGAGTGAGTCAGTCAGTGAGGGCTTTGCCTTTTATTAGTATAGATATTGAAATGCTTTGAAATAAAAAAGAAGCTTAGGAAGAATATTCATCTTAACAGTGTTAATTCTTCCAGCTAGTGTGAGATGAAGGGTTGACCATCTATGCAAGTCTTGCTTAATTTTTTCCATGCAGACGGCGAAATTTTGTTGATAAAGAGCTTTATGTTTACTTGTGATGTTTACCCCTAGGTATTTAAACTGTTCTACAATGATAAAAGGTAGGGTATCTAATCTAATATTATATGCTTGAGAATTCACTGGAAAGAGTACACTTTTATTCAGATTAATTCTGAGACCAGAGATCTTTTGAAATTCTGTGAGTGCTGTTAAAATTGCAGGCACAGAATTTTCTGGGTCTGATATATACAGTACGATATCATCTGCATATAATGAAATTTTCTGTTCCAGTCCTTCTCTGATAATCCCCTTTATCTGATCAGTTTTTCGACAATGTATTGCCAGTGGTTCAATGGCAATTGCAAACAGTAGCGGTGACAAGGGGCATCCTTGTCTAGTACCACGTTCTAGTTTAACGTATTCTGAGCAAGTGTTGTTGATACAAACTGAAGCTTCTGGGTTAGTATACAGTAATTTGATCCATGCACAAATGTTCGGGCCAAACCCAAACTTCTCCAATGTACTAAAAAGGTATTTCCATTCAATCATGTCAAATGCTTTTTCTGCATCCAATGATAATAATATTTCTGGGGTGTTTGATTGATAGTTGGTGAGTATATTACATTAAACAGGCGTCGAAGATTTGAAGATAAGTGTTGGCCCCTAATAAATCCAGTTTGATCTTGTGATATTACCGAGGGGAGCACTTTCTCCATCCTTCTAGCTATGATTTTAGAGAGTATTTTAACGTCATTTTTCAGAAGTGAAATTGGTCTGTAAGATGCACATTGTAATAAGTCCTTATTTTGTTTTGGAAAAACAGTGATTAGTGCTTGGCGAAAAGTTTGAGGAAGAGTTTGGTTATCTCTGGCTTCTGTAAATGTTGCTAATAGGAGGGGAGCTAGCTGAGCAGAGTATTTCTTGTAAAATTCTGCAGGGTAGCCATCAGGGCCTGCTGCTTTTCCGCCTTGGAGTGACTTTATAGCATCTAGTAATTTTGATAACGCCAGAGGTTTATCAAGTTCCTCCGCACTAAAAGTGTCTATTTGTGGTATTTGTAATGTATCCAGAAATACATTAGATTGTGTATTGTCTTCTTTACACTCAGTAGTATATAGGGATTTATAGTAGTCTCTGAAAGTGTGCAATATATTTTTGTGGTTGACGATTTTATCTCCGTTCGAGTTGGTGATTACTGAGATTGCGTTGCGCACTTCTTGCTTGTGAATTTGTTGAGATAAAAGCTTATTAGCTTTCTCTCCATGTTCATAGTAATGATGTCTGGATTTATAAATTAGTTGTTCAGTTTCTTTAGTTGTCAGGAGGTTTAGTTCTGAATGCAGAGCCTGCCTTTTCCTATGTAGAGTCTTGCTTGGTAGTCTTGTATGTTCTTCATCTATTCTAGTAATTTCACTTTTTATCTCTGCTACTTTCTTGGTTTCTAATTTATTTCTGTGGGAAAGATACGAGATAATCTGTCCTCTTAAGAAGGCCTTAAGAGTTTCCCAGAGTATTCCTGCAGAGATCTCTGAAGATGTATTTGTCTCTAGAAAGAATTTGATTTGTTTGGATATAAATTCTGTACAATTCTTGTCTGCTAATAGAAGTGGGTTGAGACGCCATCTGGAGGGTGAGTGTATGGGGCTAAGTAACTTTAGCTCCAAGATCAGAAGTGCGTGATCAGAAATAACAATAGCATCGTATTTGCAAGATTTAATCATAGGCAAGAAGTTATTGTCTATAAAGAAATAATCAATCCTTGAATAGCAATGATGTACTGGTGAGTAGAAAGAGTATATTCTTGAGTTTGGGTTTAAAAACCTCCAGGGGTCTGATAAGTTGTGATCAGTTATAAACTTTGTAATTATCTTTGCGGTGTTAGATGCCATTCCCCCTGTGGAAGAAGTCCTATCTAAGAGTGGATTTAGAACACAATTAAAGTCCCCAGCCATTATAATTTTATGAGTGTTCAGATTGGGAATGGATGCAAATAAATTTTGTATAAATTCCTTATCATCAACGTTAGGTGCATAAACATTTATCAAGATCATTTTACAGTTAGATAAGTCTCCCATGACCATAACATATCTCCTTTCTGGATCCAATACTATATCTGATGCTACAAATGGGACTGTTCTATGTATGAGAATTCCCACACCTCTAGTTTTCTTTGTAAAACTAGAATGGAACATTTGGCCAGTCCAGTCTTTTTGCAGCTGGAACTGATCCTTGCTTAGTAAATGGGTCTACTGTAAAAATACTATTTTAGCGTTTAAACCTGTTAGATGAGAGAGTACTTTCTTTCTCTTTAATTCGTGATTCAGGCCTTTAACATTCCAGCTCACGAAGTTAACTGTCCCATCATGGAGACATTGATTCTGAGTTTTTGATGTCATTTTATAGTCTTAACTGGAAGTGAGACAGCTTCGGCCTTAATTTCCTATTTCCCCTAGAGTTATTGCCATGCAGCCTATTATTACATTGGTAATTATAATTATAAAGATTAAAAGGATAGATTAGGCATAGATCAAGCCTGCTCTCTTTCTCTCCCCCCCCTTAACCCCCCCACCCTCCCTTTTTGCCTCCCCACATGAGGCTAGAACCCACTTCACACAGTCCCTGTCCTCTGACATACCCAGAGACAGAGCACGTCCAAAGCAAATCAAGCCCCGACGCAGCGGCGTTTTAGGGTTAAAAACTTGAAATATCTATTACCAATATAGTCTAAAAAATTGTGCACTTAAAATATATATAATCTTCAACAATCTTAGTGTATTAAGATAATACACCTGGATAATAAACTCGGGGAATGGTGTTAGAAATTTGTCCAGAATAAGCATAATAAGTCTTAATGCAATCATAGCAATAACAATAAACTAAGGGTATGATGTTGAACAGTCTCGTTTAGGGTAGAGAGAAAATAATTAGATAATAAAAAAAAGAAAGAAAAGAAAAGAGAAAAAAGAAAAAGTAATTAAGCACAATAAAACATAAACAGATAGCGCCCTAGTAATAATGAGAATATATGAAAATATATGATGATAAAAACCCGTATTTTAAACAAATAGATCAGACAGTAGATTATTAATCCTTGCCATATCATTAACGGCCATGACTATTATGTATCAGAATAGTCCCAGGATCAGCTTTCTTAATTCCTTTTCTGCTTCTTCCTTGCTAGCGAAGACATAGAATTGACCCTGCAATTCCACTTTCAGTTTGGCCGGATACAAGAGGCTGTATTTGACATTGGCTTGCCGTAACCGCTGTTTAATGTTGTAGAAGGCTGCGCGTTTAGTAGCTGTTGCTGAAGAGAAGTCAGGGAAGATATGAATGTGGTTGCTTTCATATATAATCTCTTGCTTGTTTCTGAGGAGTGCCATCACCTCTAGCTTAAATTACAATCTTTCAAAGCGAATAATAAAAGATCTAGGTCTAACGGTATTTGATCCCCGTACGCAGTAAGCCGCTGCTATCTCAGAATCTGTTTTAAACTCCTCCCCAATTATTTAAAAAAAAAGTTCAGCTGCGAATTTCACAGGGTTTGGACTTTCTCGATTCTCAGGCAGACATTCAATTCTGACATTATTCCTTCTGCTTCCATCTTCCAAAGCAGCCAGTCTGTCTCTGAGTTTTTTGCATTCGGAGCTGACATTTACTGCTTTTTCTTCGGCACTGGCAGCTACATTTTCGGCTATTTCAATCCGAGTCGTGAATGTCTCCTTGAGATCCTCCAGTTGATCAGTAAGGGTGTTCAGTTAAACTGAGTTTTCCTGAATGTGCTCTTCAATTTTACCTAGCACCTGTCGCAGCTCCAGTTGCAGCTCCTGTCGCAGCCTTTCATTTGCCTGTTGCAGCCTTTCATTTGCCTGTTGCAGCTCCTGTCGCAGCCTTTCATTTGCCTGTTGCAACTCCTGTCTCAGTTTCTCATTTGCCTTTACCCTTGCCTTCTCATTTGCCTTTTCGCTTTTCTTTATATCTTGCATGAGCTCAGCGAACATCACCTTCAGTTCAGACAGTTCAATTGTGCTTTCTTGTACCGCAGGTGAAGTGGCAGGCTCTACTCTAGCCAGTGTCCCCGCTGTTACAGGCTCGCAAGGAGTAATTGAAACCGTGGACTGCAAGGCCCTCTTCAGTTTCAGGTGATCTTCTCCGATCGGCGAGCTATCGAGACCTGCACTCATGATCGTACATTCGCTCCCCTTTTCGCTCTCAGCCGGTGACGATGTAGCGGACCGTAATCCCGAGGAGTCTGTACTTTTGCCCATCTGATCCAGCTCTGTCTCAGAAAGGCCGTATCTTGAACTAGGGCTTGCTGATCTTAGCTGGGGTGCAGCTTTAGTTTTCGATTCTTTCAGGCCCCCTTTCTTGTTGGCCATGTTTATATATGCTTACATATAGTGTAGCAGTGCCCCTCGGGTTGAATAAATACAGGATATCTCAGGATAATAAGCAGATGAGAGAGCTGAAAAAACGTGAGAGAGGAGCATGCTGGGAGAGAGAAGTGCTGGCTAGGAAAAAATCACGGATTCTCGGCAGCGTTTGACGCAGATGGCAGATTGTTAGCAAAACATTATAAACAACTAAGACTCATTTACGCCAAATTTATTTACTGACAACGCAAGCAGTCCGGTAAGTATAACTCATCAACCTGGAGGTAAGTGAAGAAAATTTGGAAAGTCTACAAAATTATATTGATCAAGTTTTTGAGTCTGTTGTCATGGGGCCTAAGAAAGCAGCAGCTAACACAGAAACACCTGCTACCAAGAGAAGCCGTCCTCAGGATTCCCCCGAGGCGACCTCATCTCCCCGCAAGGATATATTAGAATTATTAGATTCTATAGATAAAAGGCTTTTGGGATTTGAGGGACGACTCCACCTGCTCGAGATTCTACACCAGGAGTTCCAGAACCTCCGACAATCTCTGGAATTCAGCCAGGATCAGGTGGAGCGGCTTGCGGCTGAAAACGCGTCTCTGCGGGAGACTGTGTCTTCCCTGTCAGAGGGAATGACACGGATCTCCCAGGACAACAAGACCCTGAAGGAGACGGTTTTGGATCTTCAGGCCCGCAGCATGAGAGACAATCTGGTGTTTGCAGGCCTGCTGGAGCAGATGGGAGGACAACCGGAGGATTGCGAACAAACAATTAAGAACTTTCTCCAGACCCAAATGAAGATACCCGAAGAAACGGTAAAGAACATTACCTTTCACCGGGTTCATCGCCTTGGAGCCAAAAGAGCAGACAGCAGAAGATCTCGTCCCATCGTGGCCAAATTTGAGCATTTTAAACAGAAGGATTTTGTTAAGAGCCGCGGGAAGGAGCTCAAAGGAAAAGATTTTAGCGTGAATGATCAATTTCCTAAAGAAATTTTGGATCGCCGCAGAGTTCTGTTCCCACTGCGTAAAAAATTCATCCAAGAAGGGAGCCGCGCTGTCATTTCTGTGGACAAGCTCTACGTCAACAACAGGCTGTACACGGAGCGAGGAGTGACAGACTGGCTTTATTAGCCCAACATCAGGTCACAAGTTTATTATTCTTATCGGGATTCACTGGGTATGAGCATGTCAGGATAAAAAGCTGCTATATCCGTGTTTAGATGATGGGATCACCTGTTCTCTCACCAACCCACACCTCTAGCACCTTTTCTTTTTACTTCTTTTTTTCTTTTTTTAACCTTTTTCACTCTTTCCTTTCCTCCTTTTACCTGCTTCTGGAACTTTATATACACATGACACAATCACACAACTTTCCTACACTGCGTCAGCACACACACAACGCACGCATACAAACACTGGATTATAATTATTACATTTTATCATACAACCACAAACACTCTTGGTTCTGTCTTCTTCTTCTTCTTCTTCTTATTATCTGATTATTATCAGCATTAGTATTATTATCAGCATTAGTATTATTATTATTATCATCAGCACTATTATTATCATCAGCATTAGTATTATTATTACCAGCATTATTATTATTATTATTATTATTATTATCAGCACTATTATTATTATTAGCATTATTATTATTATTATTATCATTAGCACTATTATTATTATCATCTTATTATTATTATTTTCAGTATTAATATTAGTATTATTATTTTCAGCATTAATATTATTATCATCAGCATTAATAATATTATTATTGTTATTAGCATTATTATACTTTTTTTTAATTTATTTACTTATTTATTGCTTTATTTTTTCAGATTAAATTATACATTTATTTACTTAATTTATTCACATGAAGGCACCATACATTAGCTACTCACACACATAACTATGGGTACACTAAGGTTTGTCAGTTGGAATGTTCACGGAACTGGCTCTAGAGAGAAGAGATTAAAGATTTTTGATCAGCTTAAAAGAATGCAGGCAGATGTTGTCTTATTACAAGAGACTCATAGGTCTGCCACAGTTGCAGATGAACTTAAAACATCTGAGTTTCCCAGACTGTTCTCTGCCCCCTATAACTCTAGACAAAGAGGTGTAGCTATTTTAATACACAAAAATATCAATTTTACAGTATTGGACATAGTCTCAGATCCAGATGGTAGATTTATAATACTAAAACTATCTATACAAAATCAAAGCTTATGTATTGTTAGCATATACTGTCCAAACATAGATGACCCCGCATTCTTTCATAATTTTTTCTCTGTACTCTCCGAACACTTGGACTGTCCACTTATACTTGCGGGAGATTTTAATTTTTGGATGGATTATTCTTCAGACAGGCTCAGTACAGCTGGGACTCAGCGCAATTGGCATTCCACTAATATAGTCAAACAGTATATGAGTGATTATGGGCTTTGTGATGCATGGCGATCTTTTTATCCCAGCCGTAGAGAGTATACTTTTTTCTCACACGTTCATCACTCTCACTCACGTTTGGACTATTTTCTAGTCAGCAGCTCATTATTGGCTAACATTTCAGACACTGAGATACACCCTATAGTTGTCAGCGATCATGCTCCAATTTCTTTAACTCTGTTAAATAAGAAAAAAATCCCATCAAGTAAAAACTGGAGGTTTAATACGTCATTGCTTAGAGACGTAGATTTTGTGGAATATTATAAAAAAGAGTGGGCTTTATATTTAGAACATAATGACCTGCCTGGAACATCAGCATCTGTTCTCTGGGAGGCAGGGAAAGCAGTGATGAGAGGTAAAATAATCTCCTTCTCATCACATAAGAAAAAAATAGAAAACAAACGTATTCAGGAATTAGAAGAAATCATTAAGTCTTTAGAGGCATCCACAGAAGAAGAATTACAAAACAAATTGCGTAAAAGTAAACTAGAACTTAAAGGAATTATTGACAAAAAAATACAATTTTTAGCACAAAGACTACGAATAGAAAACTTTGAACACGGAAATAAATCAGGCAAGTTTTTAGCCAACCAGTTAAAAATAAACAAAGAGAAAACTGCCATATCTGCTGTTAAAGACTCAACTGGGAATATAGTATATGATCCTGAAAGAATAAACAACACTTTCAGAGATTTTTACAAAACCTTGTACTCACCACAGATTAACCCATCAGATAATGAGATCAATGAGTTTCTAGACAGGATAATACTTCCTAAATTATCAGATAGTCAAGCTACAGTCCTGGACTCGCCATTAACATCAGATGAGCTTCACGAAGCTCTTAACTCCATGCCTAATAGAAAAGCTCCAGGTCCAGATGGGTTTCCAGCAGAGTTCTACAAAGAATTCTGGATCATTCTAGCTCCAACATTTTTCAGAATGATGAGTGAAATAGAAGAATATGGTAGACTACAGCCAAATATGAATTCAGCCAACATTAGTCTCCTGTTAAAACCAGGCAAAGATCCTATATTTCCTACCAGCTATCGCCCCATTTCTCTTATTAATGTTGACCTCAAAATAATTTGTAAAGCCCTTGCAAAAAGATTAGAGAAGGTAACCCCTTTCATAATACACCCAGACCAAACTGGTTTCATTAAGGGGAGACATTCATCCACAAATTCACGTAGATTACTTAACTTAATAGACTTTTCTTACAGCAGAAACATGGGAACCAGTATATTATCTCTCGATGCAGAAAAGGCTTTTGACAGAGTTAACTGGAAGTTCTTATTTGCAACTTTACATAAATTTGGTTTTGGAAACTTCTTCATAAACTGGTTAAAAATATTATACAGTTCACCAACAGCATGTGTCAGGACAAATGACCAAATATCAGCTAGCTTCTGTCTTCAGAGGGGGACTAGGCAGGGATGCCCACTCTCCCCCTCGCTATTTGCTATTTTTATTGAACCACTAGCAGCAGCAATCAGGCAAACTACAGTTATTAAAGGCATAAAGTGTAAGAACATAGAACATAAAATCAGTCTTTATGCAGATGACGTGTTACTTTTTCTCCAGAATTCTCAATCCTCTCTCTCACAAGCAATTGAACTAATAAACTCCTTTTCAAGAGTTTCAGATTACTCAATAAACTGGTTAAAATCCATAGTTCTCCCAATTAATTTTTCTTTTGTCAATTCCCTTAATACACAATTGGAATCAGGGAATATTACATATCTGGGCATTCATGTCTCTCCCAGGCTGGCAGATCTAACTAAACTAAACTACATCCCACTATTAAAGAAAGTGGAAGATGATCTTGCTAGATGGAAATCCTTACCGATATCACTTATGGGGAGGGTTGCCACAATTAAAATGATGGTTTTACCAAGAATCAATTACTTATTTTCAATGATCCCAAACAAGCCATCATCTGATTGGTTTAGATCCCTGGACTAAATTCCTTTGGAAGGATAAACCTCCACGAATTAGCTTAAAAACACTACAGAAGACCAAAGATAGAGGAGGGCTGGATCTACCCAACTTCTATCATTATTTCTTAGCCAACAGGCTCCAATATATACCAAGATGGTTGCAACATAACCCGCTGGATGAGTCCTGGTTAGATGTAGAACAGACACTTTGCAATACTATAGAGCTTTCGGACCTACCGTTTATTAGCTCAAAAATAAGAAAACATGAAAGCTTTAAAAGTATTAATATTAGCACCTCACTGACAGCATGGTGGGAATATCTAAAAATGACAGAGTCTTCACTAATTCCATGCAGACGCACACCCATCTGGAATAATCCTGACATATTGCAAAACAATAAAATGATGAACTTCCCATACTGGAAAAGTAAGGGAATTCTATACATGGAACACATATTTGAAGGATTGGATTTCACTCCATTTAACAGAATAGTCTCCCAATTTGGGATAGACAAGAATAGATTTTTAGAATATCTCCAAATTAAATCAGTAGTTAAAGAAACATTTAAGCTTAATAAAGTAGAATTACAAACACCATCAAGGGTATTAGACTTCTGTAATCTCAAACATCCCAAATTACTGTCTAAAGTATATAAAACATTGACCAAAATAGATGATACAATAGCAATTCCTATAGGTAAATGGGAGGCGGATCTATTAGTTAGCTATGACCAGACTTTTTGGTCCCAAACTTGTTTAAAAACTTTTAAAACGATCAGAAACCCCAATTTACAATTAATTCAATACAAAATTCTACACAGAGTACACTATACAGGTCATCGGATGTTCAGGATGGGATTTGTGCCATCTGACACCTGCACACACTGCACAGACAACATTCCTGACAGTTATATCCACGCACTGTGGTCATGTCCACCTGTTCAGGGATTCTGGTATGGAGTATGTGAAGACCTGTCAAAGTGTTTGAAATGTGATATCCCAACTTCCCCCTCATTTTGCCTGCTGGGGAACCTAGAGGATGTCCCGATTGAAACAAATTTGGTTCACGTAGTTCTCACTGCCATATGCATCGCTAAGAAAACTATCCTCATAAACTGGAAAAACAAAGATAATCTTTGCATTAACCAGTATAGAAATCTTTTATTGGATCATATTACACTTGAGACAGCCTCTGCCTCCACTTCAAATCAATCTCTCTGGGCTCCTTTCATCGGTTCCATCACATAGCGACGATGGAGGGTCATTGATATTGTCCTGCGGGATGCTGTGGTTGATGTGGTGAAGAGTCTGAGCTTAGAGTGTCTGGAGGATCCCTGGGGGTGGGTTCACTAGGGGGGTCTAGGGCTGGGGGGCTGCTGCCCCACTCTGGTGGTGCTTGGGTTGCCTCGGGGGGTGGGAAAAAAAAAAAAAAAAAGGATAATAAGCAGATAATATGAAAAATAACACCGCTGCTAGCGGAGCTCCACTTCAGACGTCCATCTCTCGCATCGGACGAGACCAATTTCTAAAGATAGTAATTTTTAGTGTTTATTTTTTTGCCACGACACCATTTTGTTTTTTTATAGACATTGCCATATTCTTGCCTGTTTGGTACCACACAACCAGTGGTTGCTAGGGACATGTCTCCAGAAATCACACTTATTGTATTATTAGCATGATGCTTTTTAAATAGGTCCCACCGACTATTCCATTGTCAAAGTTTGCAGATATCACATTATAGCATGAAACTTTTAGTGGTTTCTGTTTTTTGTTGGCTTATTTTTTGTTTTTGACTCCAAGCTTGGCTGTCTACTGGTTCTGATGAAAGTACAATAGATCAGGTCTTCCCAACCTTTTCATGTCAAGGCCTCCCTAGGAGACTTACGTTAGTGTTAGGACCCCCTAGCTATCACCATCCATAAAAATGACAAATCTCACATGTCTATACTAAACTGCTATACAGACCTACAACCTGATAAGTGCATGTAATAAAACTATATAAAACATGTCCACTCTGTAAAACCTGCATGTTGTTGCAAATGATAAGAGGTACCAGAGGGCTTTTTAAAACTGGGTATTAATTTCTGAGACTTATCCAAAATTCTGACTGGGGAATGGCAGAGAATAACATTTTCAAACTTCCATCATTGGCTATTTCAACTGATTCATCTTGTGACCTCAAATTAAGACAATCCTCTTCAGTTTGGACTGAAATTAATTTCTGATCCAATTTAAATGATAATTGTCCATCACTGGGAAATAGTCACTGAAGCATTCCTTCAGTTGTGTCAGATGAGACAATATTATAGGCAGCACTATGTCTGCAGGCACATTGGACATTCCTAGCTCCTGTTGAAAGTGCATGAACTTTACAGTATTTCCTTCATTTAGCTTTTTCTCCCAAAGTCTGATTTTATGTACACATTTTTTCTTGCAAATTATGTATGCTATGATCACAGTCCTGCATCTTCTGATACAAACTATTCAAAAATTGAAACATGCGAGCCAAATTACACAAGCTTCTGAAGCTACAACTGGTTGTTAAAACAGGTAGCAAACTTGGAGTTCTTAGATGAGAGAAATTCAGGCAGCTGTCTGCGGAGATCAAACACTTGTTGTAAAATTGCCTCATGAGACACCCACCGGACCTCGGAATTCAGCACATAGCTTTCAAAACCGGCGCTCATGTCACCTCACAGTTCAGCAAGCGGCCTGTGTTTACGGGGATGTGGTTTGATACTATTTACAACTTTAACAACATCTTGAGGCACTTGTTGCTATTTGTCCTCCATTTCTTTAGTGGCAAGTGCTTCTCTGAGAAACATGCAGGGTGTATCCATGGCATCTGGAACTTTGGTCTTTATTAACGTGATGACTCCACTATGCATGCCTATCATGGCAGCGGTGCCATCTGTACAGATGCCCATGCAATAAGATCAGTCAACTAAATTTGCCTGAACGGACATGTCCAAATTTTAAAAAATGTCCTGACCTGTTATATTTCCCTGAATTTCTTTGCAGAATAAAATATCCTCAACAAACTTCCCATCTCCAATAAATCTGGCAATGGACTTATCCATTGCCAAAACAGGATTCAGGCACCTTTGACTTTGAACAGGAACTTGAAAAATGTACAGTTTTAATATTTCTTGCAGAGCAGCACAATAGTGCAATGCTTAAAAGCTGGGCTGGTCACTCTTTGGTTGGGATCTGTAGGCTACCTTTGCATTTGCACAGGAATTCTTTGTCTCACAAAATCATATAGGCTAACGGATGACACAAAAGTAGCTCAGAGTGACAGAGGTATTGAGAAAACCTGTAAATGACTGGCATCCTTCCCAGAGTTTGTTCTGCCTCATGTCAAAGACCGCTGGAACAGATGCTGATCTGCTGTGACAATGTATTGAAATGAGCAGTTTCAGAAAATGAATGGCTGAATGCACTTTAAAATTGTTTTATTTAAAAGCAACATTCAATTTTGTTAACAGGCCAGGAATTTGGTACTCAATATGCAAGAAGACAACTGCATCAAGTATGGTATTAAAAAGATGAAACATTAATGACAAAATCAGAGAGAGAAAATTGAGGGGTGTGCCTCTGCATCAGGTAGAGATGTGCCAGAGCAGTAATTAACCTGAAGCAACTGAAGGCTCTCTGATAACTGCTTGTTGTGTTTATTTGGATTAGTTGTATTTCTGTAACTGTTGCTTTCTCATTTTTTCTGACAATTTAAGCTTGTGAGAATTAATGTTGGGAATTTTTGTAATACAGATTTTTCTACTTCCTTTTTTATGAATTTACATTGACTGTATACTGTAAATGAAGATTTTCATAATTTTTACTATACACCATTGAGCATGAGGTTTAATAAAGTGTCTACTGCACAAGTCCTGACTCCTAAATTTGAATCCTATGCTCAACCACTCTTTGTGTGGAGTTTGCACATCCCCAGATTTTTTATTTTACTCTGGGCACTCCCATCCAGAAGATGTTCAGATTAGGATAAATTTGCTGATAAATCCAACCTGGCTTAGTGTGAGTAAATGTGGATGTACTGTATGTATGAGTGGGCTCTGTTAAAGACTGGCATCCAGCCCCGGCTTGTTTTTAGCATAGTGCCCAGTGTTGGCAGCATAGAGTCTAGGCCAGAAATGGATAAGAGGGCTAGAAAGTAAATAGATAAATACAGTGGATTCAGAAAGTATTCAGATCCTTTCACTTTCTGCACATTTTATTGTTTTATAGACTTACTGTACTTTTAAATTAATACATTTGTAGTGGTCACAGAGGTGCTACGATTCACATTGCCAGAAGGATGTGATCTATTTAATTTTTTGATGGGAACTCCAGGAACACACCCAACTTTAGCACGACTTGCACCACTCACACACAAAGACACGTAAACAAACGGGATTAAACAATAATCAACAGGAATATATTAAGCAAAAATAGAAGGAAAATTCTAACTAAACAACAAACAAAAACAAAATGCCAGCTTCCTGCAGGTAATTACACATATAACAAAAACCCGTAAACAACAACAAGCATAATAAACACAAAGCCTACTACACTGTCCATATGAAGTGGCAACTGATGATGTGAAATGATGAAGAAATGGTAATCCAGAGAACAGCTTGCTGTAAGTAATGTAAAAACAGTCCTGCTGGTATTCCTGATGTGTTGAGGGATAATGAGATTGGGAGTGCTCCTTTCTCCAGGGCACAATAACTAATCCAACTCAGTACTCACACAACAGACACGCACAAGACAGTCCATGCATTCATACAGGCGATCTTCCAGGACAAAATAATAATCCAGCAGCTTTGAATTTGACAAAAAGATAGACAAATCAACCCAGATACAAACTCCAGAACCCACTGACTTGCTAGATCCCTTTTAAAGGTCACATTGGCCGATCTTGTCCCCAGCAGCTTCTGTGCACTTTGCAGACGTCCAATAGAGACAAAGCAGGGACCGCTGGGAGTTGTAATTTCTTATTTCAAATAGTACAGCTACACAGTTAATACATTTCCATTTTTACCCTTCAATCTACACTCAATAACATGTAATGACAATGTGAAGGGTTTGCAAAATTATTAAAAATATAAAAATGTAATCTAATTCGTATAAGAGAATTCAGCACTTTACAGAAGCCCCTTTGACAGCAATTTTAGCTTTGAGTCTTCTTGGGTAAGTCTCTACATGTTTTGGACATGTGGATTTGAGCAGTTTATTTAGTTTTCTCTGGCAAATCCTCTAACGCTCCATTAGATTGAATGGAAAGCATCTGTAAAGCGCCATCTTCAGGTCTCTCAAAAGATGTTCTGCAGGGTTTAAGTCTGGGCTTTTGCTGGGTCACTTAGGGACAGTCAGGGACTTGCCATGAAGCCACTCCAGCGTTGTCTCGGATCTATGCTCTGGGTCATTGTTGTGCTAAAAGATGAACTGTCTCCCCAGTCTGAGGTCATGTACACTCTGGAGCAGATTTTATTCAAGGAGCTCTCTGTATTTGACTGCATTCATCATTCCCTCAATTCTGACAAGTCTCCCTATCCCTGCTACTGAGAAGCTCCCTCATAGCATGATGCTATAGGGATGGTATTAGGCAGGAGATCATCAGTACCTGATCTTCACAAGACATTGTGTTTGGAGTTCTGCCCAAAGAATTACATTTTTGTCCCAACAGACCAGAGAATCTTTTTTCTCATACTCTCAGAGTCCTTTAAACCATGGATCTCAAACTCCAGTCCTGGAGGGCCGCAGTGGCTGCAGGTTTTCATTCTTAATTAGTGACCTGTTTTTGCTGCTAATTAACTTCTTTTGAATTAATTTTATTTGACTTGCTATCTCAGACTCAGACCCAATAATTGTTTTTTTTTTCCTTAATTAGCAACCAAACAATAATAAGATACAAAATGAACCAAAATATGACCAGCAAACTGTGACCATTATACAGTATCTGATAATAAAAAGGAAGGCGGTCTCAGGAATGTTAATTTCCTCAGGTCCGCAAAACATTTTAACAGGGCTGTTAAAAAAGTAAAGAAAAAATCACCAATTTTGGAAATATATGCTACTGCACAATGAGAGCAGCAACAAATCATTGAATTAAAGAACGGGTTTAATTAACAACAAGAATTGGCGACTAATTAAGCAACAAGTTGAAGTAAAAATGGTTGGAGTTTGAGGACCTGACTTAGTTGGTCTCCCGTTGGCTCACTCACTTCACATTTCATTTCTGTTTATGGAAATAAATGAAGCAATTCAGAGGAATAATAAAGAAATTCAAGGAAACAAATCTTTGAAAACAAGTCAATTAAAATTAATTCAAAAGAAGTTAATTAGCACCAAAAACAGGTCACTAATCAATAAACGGGTTAGAATGAAAACCTGCAGCCACTGGTGCCCTCCAGGACTGGAGTTTGAGTTCTGCTTTAAACTGTCATGTTCCTTTTATTCAGAAGTGGCTTCTATTTAGCCACTCTACCATAAAAGTCTGATTGATGGAATGCTGCTGAGATGGTCATCCATCTGACATGTTCGCCCATCTCAGCAGAGGACTTCTAGAGCTCTGTTAGAGTGACTTTTTGCTGAATTACTCAGTTTGACCAGAGTTTGTTGTTTGTTTTTTTTTTTGTCCTGACATACAGTGTGAATTGTTGGACCTTATATACACAGGTGTGTTCCTTTCTTACCAATGTTCAATAAGTTCAATTGGCCACAGGTGGAGTGGTGTCCAATAAAGTTGCAGACACATCTCAAGAAAAATTAAAACAAATAACATGCACCTGACCACAATTTGGAGTCCCACAGGAAAAGGTTTGAATAATATATATATATATATATTGTGGCAGTAGGGGGCGCTAGTGCTCCCTTGAACCCTCAGGTACCACGCTAGACACCAGGTAAAAGTACAAGACTCTTTATTTTTCTTTAACACAGTGCACCAAGCACCCTGCACACTACTCATAGATTTACCACAATACACTACAATATTCTCTCCTCCTCGCCCAGACACTTCGCCCTCCTACCTCCCAGCTCAGCTCAGTGTCTGGACTGGCCCGTAGTCCTTCTATACACCCTGACCCGGAGGTGTTCCTGCCCATTCAGTACAGAGTTCCTTATTCGTTCCGGGTCAGGGTATACAGTCCTTTTCTTCAACCCGGGAGCACGTCGTTTCTTCCTGTCACGTGACCATGACGTACTCCCGGGTTATAGGGCACATATGAGCCCACGAGCCCCCCTACAGCGACTCCCAGCGGCCCCCAAGGTATCCAGCAGGGCTGTGTATAAACACTACAAGGTCCATGATGCCCTGCTGGAACTCGGGGCACGATCCTGCTGTCGGGAGAGCTCCTCCTGGCGGCCTGGGGGTGAGGACCGGAATAAGAAGCCGGCAGTCCTCCACAATATATATATATATATATATATATATATATATATATACGCTAGCCATGTGCGCCCAACTACGTTGCACGTGTTAAAGTTGTCTGTGAAGGGCTCCCTGTTTAAACGCGGCTGCCAGTTGTGAACTGGGCCCTTCATCGCACACCATTATGATTTTTTATAAGGGAAACAAAATTACAAAAGAAAACCCTTGGACATTGATTCGGTAGGAACGGCTTACTCGGAATCACTATCCGAATCGTAATTATGTGGTGGTGTAGGAGCATTTCTGCTTCTGTCCGTTCATAGTCTGTCTCGTTTTCACAACGCTGTTGTTTCCTCTTATGATCTCTTCCCAGCCTTTCTCCAATCTCGCAGGTTGCTTTGTGGCAATCCAAAGAGTAAGGCAATATACACTGAGCAATGGTTATAAAAGGGAGACACATAGGTATCCAGGCTCTTTAAAGCATAATTAGGGATCACTTCACTGACATGTGAGCAAGCTACGGTACAACTGTGAGACGCGCAGCACTCCCCGGCTACAACGTAACAATTATAATTTCCAGAACGTGCTGTTGCGTTGTCATTCATTTTACCCACTGTCTTTCTTTCATTCAAATGTTATGTAGGCACGTACCTTTTATCTTCGGCAATCTCATTCTCTAACCAGGCCTAGACAGGCGCTAACCAGCGTAACACTGTCCACCACTCCTTTCGTTATTGCAGCACATTGTTGACATTCGTGAGTAACAACAACGTACTAAACTGGAAAGTGGTCTACGCATGCGTGGAATTTGCGGACAAACAAAGATCAAGATCTAAATGAAGATCTCTTTAGTTAATTTAAAGCACAACAATTTGTTTAGTTTGAATATCTGTATTTTTAGGTGTGACTGGAGTACTACAATCTTCAGTAGTATAAGCCTGGTGGAGATTCTTAATGCAATGCCTATGTTTTAGCTGTCTCTCTACTGCCATCTAGTGCTTCTTCTTCTAATTCATTCACGGACAAACAAAGATCAAGATCCAAATGAAGATTATATATAGAGATATATACAGTGCATCTTGAAAGTATTCACAGCGCATCACTTTTTCCACATTTTCTTATGTTACAGCCTTATTCCAAAATGGATTAAATTCATTTTTTTCCTCAGAATTCTACACACAACACCCCATAATGACAACGTGAAAAAAGTTTACTTGAGGTTTTTGCAAATTTATTAAAAATAAAAAAACTGAGCAATCACATGTACTTAAGTATTCACAGCCTTTGCTCAATACTTTGTCGATGCACCTTTGCCAG
Source organism: Polypterus bichir lapradei (assembly GCA_026402145.1). Lineage (NCBI taxonomy): Eukaryota > Metazoa > Chordata > Cladistia > Polypteriformes > Polypteridae > Polypterus > Polypterus bichir. The sequence continues at coordinate 46,102,619 of JANRMT010062861.1, read as the reverse complement.
CAATTACAGCCTCAAGTCTTTTTGAATATGATGCCACAAGCTTGGCACACCTATGCTTGGCCAGTTTCACCCATTCCTCTTTGCAGCACCTCTCAAGCTCCATCAGGTTGGATGGGAAGCGTCGGTGCACAGCCATTTTAAGATCTCTCCAGAGATGTTCAATCGGATTCAAGTCTGGGCTCTGGCTGGGCCACTCAAGGACATTCACAGAGTTATCCTGAAGCCACTCCTTTGATATCTTGGCTGTGTGCTTAGGGTCATTTTCCTGCTGAAAGATGAACCGTCACCCCAGTCTGAGCTCAAGAGCGCTCTGGAGCAGGTTTTCATCCAGGATGTCTCTGTACATTGCTGCAGTCATCTTTCCCTTTGTCCTGACTAGTCTCCCAGTTCCTGCCGCTGAAAAACATCCCCACAGCATGATGCTGCCACCACCATGCTTCACTGTAGGGATGGTATAGGTCTGGTGATGAACGGTGCCTGGTTTCCTCCAAATGTGACACCTGGCATTCACACCAAAGAGTTCAATCTTTGTCTCATCAGACCAGAGAATTTTGTTTCTCATGGTCTGAGAGTCCTTCAGGAGCCTTTTGGCAAACGCCAGGCGGGCTGCCATGTGCCTTTTACTAAGGAGTGGCTTCCGTCTGGCCACTCTACCATACAGGCCTGATTGGTGGATTGCTGCAGAGATGGTTGTCCTTCTGGAAGGTTCTCCTATCTCCACAGAGGACCTCTGGAGCTCTGACAGAATGACCATCGGGTTCTTGGTCACCTCCTGGATTAAGGCCCTTCTCCCCCGATCGCTCAGTTTAGATGGCCAGCCAGCTCTAGGAAGAGTCCTGGTGGTTTCGAACTTCTTCCACTTACGGATGATGGAGGCCACTGTGCTCACTGGGACCTTCAAAGCAGCAGAAAGTTTTCTGTAACCTTCCCCAGATTTGTGCCTCGAGACAATCCTGTCTCGGAGGTCTACAGACAATTCCTTTGACTTCATGCTTGATTTGTGCTCTGACATGAACTGTCAACTGTGGGACCTTATATAGACAGGTGTGTACCTTTCCAAATCATGTCCAATCAACTGAATTTACCACAAGTGGACTCCAATTAAGCTGCAGAAACATCTCAAGGATGATCAGGAGAAACAGGATGCACCTGAGCTCAATTTTGAGCTTCATGGCAAAGGCTGTGAATAATTATCTCAGTTTTTTTTATTTTTAATAAATTTGCAAAAACCTCAAGTAAACTTTTTTCACGTTGTCATTATTGGGCATTGTGTGTAGAATTCTGAGGAAAAAAATGAATTTAATCCATTTTGGAATAAGGCTGTAACATAAGAAAATGTGGAAAAAGTGATGCGCTGTGAATACTTTCCGGATGCACTGTGTGTATATATATATATATATATATATATATATATATATATATATTGAGTTTCAAATGTCAACCAAGAAATCAGTGACAAAATACTAGGTAATTGTCAAAAAACAATGTAGAGTTTTGTTTACTGTATATCTGTAATCTCAGATGGTTTTAATGTTGCAGCTCCGACTATTTAAAGTGTTCTAAATCTGGCGTCACTTACCGCACACTTCTGACTACGCACATTTAGCAATGGTATAGTAACTATAGCAAAATGGCAACATGCATAACAAATAGAAAATTAGCATTCCAAAAATATTTCATATATTAAATTATTGCTCATGGAAAATAATTATCAATGCCGAAAGGATCTTCATATCAAAAAAATAAATAAAACAAATATGACAAAACTAATGCTAGGGGGAAGTAAAAATATATTATAGCATAATCATAACAGTTTTATGATGTACTTTGTTACAAATACAAATATATGGGAGACAACTTAATTTCTCGTCCAATGTTAATAACACTGTTTTCCAGGGGTTGGCGCTGTTACTTAATGGCTTTTAATGCCTTTTCTCTTCCTCCATCTGCAGAAAGAAAGATTGATGGACAGATCACCTGTGATTTCACTTCCAGTTTACACTCTCCTCCTCCACCTTGTCAGCGTGAAAATCAGCTCCACCTTCATGATGGCATCAGTCTATCTTTTTAATTTAAACTTTCATTAATTAAGACAAGTTGACTTGTGTTAATTTTGCAAGCTCTATGCTTACTTTATTTTCCCTAAGTTCTGGTCTCAAATAAAATTTCACATAAAGTGTATGGTTGCTTTTTTTTTTTGAGAACTTCCAGAAGACCTACTAGGGGGGGAACGCAACTCCGCCTCACATGGCGACTGAGCTGCAGGCTATGGCCGTATATACGTACGTAAGTAGTATTCAGTTATGACCGTCACGCTTAGAATTTCGAAATGAAACCTGCTTAACTTTTGTAAGTAACCTGTAAGGAATGAGCCTGCCAAATTTCAGCCTTCAACCTACACGGGAAGTTGGAGAATTAGTGATGAGTGAGTGAGTGAGTGAGTGAGTGAGTGAGTGAGTGAGTGAGTCTGTCAATCAGTCAGTCAGTGAGGGCTTTGCCTTTTATTAGTATAGCTATATATACACAAACAAATATATATTTTATTACTACTGTATATAATGTAATGGTGCCATGTATTTTATATTGTTGTTTAATGTATGTTATGTGTATGAAAGTATTGCCAAGAGAAATTCCTAGAACTTGTGCTGCCTGGCAATAAAGTTCAAGTCATTCCAATCCTTGCAGTTCAGGTTTGCCATTCTTGCTTCCTCCTTCTTTATTTATCTCCACATGAGGTCTGTGCTTAGAACTTATGGAATTTATTCTACTTCTTTCAATCCCCCATCATTCACTTTAACGTTTGGTATTTCTACGAGTATCCCATAAATCCAAACCTGTAGTGTTTCTCTTCTCCTTTGTGAACAAAGTTTCCTATAAATTCCGATTGTTTTCCACTAACTGGTCTCATAATCCTCCTTCTCGTACAGCAGTTTTCTCGAATGCTGTATTCAGAAATGTTAAAAACACATACAAAAATACCAATCATCAGCACACTGAGTTCAAAATTATACATCGATTATATCCAGCTTTATGCAAGCGCCATTTACCAGCTTCAGACCCACTTTGTCATCTTTGTTTCTTAAATGCCACTGCTAACTTTTTACACATGTTCTAGCAGCATCCCCAAAGATGTTTCTCTCTAGTCTTATTTGACCAAATCTCTCTCTACAATTCTTTTTGAGCATTTTCCCCTGTCATCTCAGGTTCACCTTCTTTTAGATCTCTTCACTCTCTCCCTCTGAAATAAAGCAGATGATAATCACTTAGCTACTTGGCTTACTGGTTTCCTGTTGGAGCATCCCTGACTCTTTTCACTTGGGCTCACTGGAAGACATTCTCCTTTAAGCTAGCCCCTCTTGAATATTTCCGCATCACGGATCAACAGATTATCCAATTCTACAATTCAGAGATGGTGCGGGAAAGTTCATTTGATCAGGAATGGGAGTGGGTTACCCCATGAAGTAGTTTCCTTGTACATTTTCACTGTTCTTCAGTCTCCACTATTTGCTGTACAACTGTTGGACTGCTATCCTATGCTATTTTTGGTTTCTTTAATTAATATTTATAACTTCTCAAGGCTTGAATGGGATATTTTTCTATTTTGTTTTTTTTGTCCTGAAAAATGCCTCTGCTATACTCCAGCACTAGCTGTGCCTACTTCTGATCAGCAGTCAGAATCTGGTCAGAGGCATACATATTGCTTTCATATAGGTTAAAATGAAGTGTGCTGTTTGCAAGAAATCACTTAAGAGCATCAGTTAGAATGGTGACTAAAGTGGATGAAAATTTTTCTTTAGGAATACCGATTTCCTCTTCCTCTTATGAAGCACATAACAATAAAAGCTGAAAAAAATAGCTGTGCATATAAAGACAGTTTAAAAGTACACTAAAGAGTTGTCTCAACTGAAGCACAATAAAAATGTTTATTTTGCAGAAAACTATGGCTAATAAAGAATTCTCAAGTCATTCATCTGGGACATGTCTCCTAAAATAGAGTCTTCACTTTATTCAGAGCTTTACATGAAAGGCAAAATTCCAGCTGTAACTCAAATTAGAGCTCACTTTCACTTTGTGTTTTGTTGAAGACAGCTGGCATTTCCAGACTCTAGAGTGAAGGAGGTTTGAATCTCTGCTTGGGTCAAGTGAATTGCCTGCAAGTTATTGACCAATACATGTAAATCAATGGAGACAAAAACAGCTCCTAACCTATCACTGACCTCCATCCTACTCTTCACTGATATCACGTAACAAGCACATCAGTTGCAGCAGGCGAGTGGGAGGGCCTCAGGGACCACAATTCAACAGTAGTTACTGAACATTTTGTTAGCCGCTCAACATTGAATATGTCAACATAATATAACTTCTTAAGACTAAAATGAGTTTCCAGTAACTGCATGAGATAGATATGCCATTCTTTCTGTAAATCCATATTTATAGAAGGTGAGCAATGATTCACTAGAATGGTGATGGTTTGTTGAATGCTTCTGGGAGCATCTCCTGCAACAAAAACATATTGAAAATTAGGTGCTAGTCGATTGCCTCTATCATCTTGTGTAATATATAAGCCGATGAACTTCAGACAAATGTGTAAACAAAATCATTGAAAAACATTGTTAAGAGGATAACTAGGCTGGAGAATTGGGGCAACAGTCTGTTTTCATCTTTAGGTCACTTGCCTCATCGAGCCCTTTGCCAATAGTCAATCTTGGAATGAGGCCAGAGGTGTGTTAAAAGGGTAGGGATGTGAGTCATCATTTGGATAGTTTCACATGGCAGTTACGGAGTGGCAGAAAAAACAATGGAATGTGCTGCAGAAGTCTCAAAGGTTGCTGGGAAATCATATTATCAGAAACACAGGAGTCAGCAGCTGCAAGAGCTGAAGTGAGTTTTACAAAGAGCATCTCCTGCAACAAGTACATATTGAAAATTAGGTGCTAGTCGATTGCCGATATCATCTTGTGTAATGTATAAGCCGCTGCGCTCCAGACAAATGTGTAAACAAAATCATTGAAAAACATTATTAACACTAGAATTCCTGAAGCCTACGAAAAAACTCGTAATCCTTGCCCATCTTAAATCCCTTCGCGTCCCTCCCATCAACAACAACAACACCATTTATTTATATAGCAAATTTTCATACAAATAATGTAGCTCAAAGTGCTTTACATGATGAAGAAAGAGAAAAAAGACAAAGTAAGAATTAAAATCAGAGAACACCAATAAACATAGAATAAAAGTAAGGTCCGATGGCCAGGGAGGACAGAAAAAACAAAAAATAACTCCAGATGGCTGGAGAAAAAATAAAATCAGCATGGGTTCCAGGCCATGAGACCGCCCAGCCCCCTCTAGGCATTCTACCTAACATAAATGATCATGGAAGGACTTGATGATGATGGTCATGTGGACTTCTGTCCTTTAATCCATTAATGTAGGGACATCATGGTGCTTTGATTAGGTGGTGGTGGCGCAGGTAGCATCTTTTGTTTTATAAATGCGTTGATCAGCACAAACAGCAAGTAGCCTGCTCAACTCTCCTAGCTCAAGCCAAGGCTCCTTATCTGCGTGTGAGGTGCCTGGAGTGGTATAGGATAAATAATACAGTATATCGTTATTTGGAATACATGCATTTCATGTGTGTGCCGTGTCTATAAAGATCTGGGTAAGTGTAGGATGAAAGGAAATGCGAGAAATGCAAAAAATGCTGAACACATACCTAAAGCAGAAACTTTTTCCATGTTGTACTGATAATGACATGAAGTGTATAATGTGTGAAGACTTTAGTCCAAATATCAAATAAACACATGTGCTTTTATTCAGGAATATAACCAAAGGAAAAAAAAAAAGCATTTGATTTACATGTGGCTGTCAATGGCTCAAATGTTAGTCGACATGGTAAATGGTGCAGAGGTAAGAACTGCTGCCTTATAACCGGAGGTCCCGGGTTCGAGACTGGGTGCTCTATGTTTTGAGTAGTGAGATGCTATTATTATTATTATTATTTCTACAATATAATAAAACATACATTTGATTTGAGTCTGTAACACCCAGTGTAAACTTTGGCTACTTGTAAATGTTAGCGCTTGTTTTTATATTATTCAGTTTTATTCTCTCAGTTATGTTCACACGTTGCAATGAACTTGCCTCTCCCTTTTTGAGTTGATGGCATTTATCTCCCTTCTTTTTACAATAGCAGCGCTATGGCTGATGCCTGCTCAAAACTGTTTGTTGTACCGGCAATCAAAGTTACAAAGTCCCGTGACCGCTATCAGACTGGACAAAGGCCACACAGTAGCAGCAGATAGCTTCTTCATAGTGCTTTCGGATACTACGAACAGTACATTCTGTGTGCTAGCTTACTACTGCTAGGTGTGAACTATTCATGTTCATCTTGCATTATTCCTCAACATACGTGAGGAGCTCTGTATAAGCAAATGTGTTATACATGTAGGTGCATCGAAGTGAATGGCAGCACAGTCAAATTCATTTGCATTAAGTCAACTTGGTTGGTGCCTACAACGAGCACAGCTCAAAACACTCAGTCAGTAGTAGCTGCTTATCACACCACAACAATAAATTCTGTCAGAAGCAATAGTTTTTCCAGGATTGCACCTCCACTATTTCTTAGTCTGAAATAAACAATTCATTGTGAATGATGGATTAATCATTTGCGATCAATTTCACTTTCTACAATAATTTATTTAATGTGATGCATGCAGTACAATATCTGTAAGTTGTTTACTTTATACATCTGTCATTTTTTATTTTAATATTTTTTTTTTTTGGTATTTTGGTACACTGTATAACTCCCAAAGGGGAAATTGTCTTTTCTACATAACCTTTTTTTGGAGGGCAGTGTGCTTAGTCAGCCATTGTACACTGTCCCTGGGGCAATTTTCAAGTTAAGGGCCTTGTTCAAGGGCCCAACAGAGTAGGATTCCTTCTGGCAGTAACAGGATTTGAAACAGCAGCCTTCCAGATACCAGCACAGATCCTTAGCCTCAGAGCCATCAATATGCTCCCAGTTTTACTTACTGTAGTTAGGCAGTAGAATATAGTGTTTTTGTTGGTGATTTTCCATAAAAGGTTACCATTGCAGGAGAAACTAGTAGAAAAGTTAGACAAAGTTTTTACTCAGAAAATAGTTTATTGGAAAGTTTTCGGGTTAAACTCAAAACTACTTCAAATCAATCTCTCTGGGCTCCTTTGATCGGTTCCATCACATAGCGACGATGGAGGGTCATTGATATTGTCCTGCGGGATGCTGTGGTTGATGTGGTGGAGAGTCTGAGCTTAGAGTGTCTGGAGGATCCCTGGGGGTGGGTTCACTAGGGGGGTCTTGGGCTGGGGGGCTGCTGCCCCACTCTGGTGGTGCTTGGGTTGCCTCGGGGGGTGGACTTCTGGTAGTTGTGTGTGGGGCCTTGGGGGGTCTTGACGGTGGCTGCGGGTCACTGCCTGGTGGCTGCATCGCCCCTGGGTGGGTCTGGGTGGTGGCTTGGGGTTTGGGGGCGGCCGTCCCCGGATGGGGGTCTGGGTGGGGCCTTGGGGATTGGGTCCTGGCATGTACGCCATGCGGGGAGGGCCGGAACATGCGGCGGTGCCGGGTCCTGGCTCCGCCATGGGGGAGGGGGATGTCTGGGAGGGGGGGGGTCCAACTTTACCTGGGTGTCTTATGTCTTACTTAGTCTGAAAGTTGAGTAAATGTGGGGATGGGAGTAAATACTCTGCTGGGGTGGTGTGGGTTGGTGGCCTCAGACTCCGTGGGGCTCTGTGATGCTGCTGCTTTGGGCCATGGCTAGATGGGCTGGGGCCTCCACGCCCTGGGTGGATTTTGGGAATGGAGGTGCCTATTGGGGCCAGTAGGGGAGCTGGCTCCCTGGAGGGCTCAGGCCCCTCAGCCATTCCTCCCCATCCTCAGACATTTCCCTCCTCCTGCTCCCTCACATCATCACACAAATATGCACATAGGGCCTTGGGGTGTGGGCAAGTCAGGGGGTGCGGGTATGGATCCCATTTCCGCAGTCCTGTGGCAGCCTACCCCCCAATTTTATTTGCACATTAAACACTTCCACAAACAACATTTCACACAAATGCACACTCAGGGTCTTGGGAGTGAGCACACTCAACGGCATCCGGTGGGGGGAAATTCCAGCCTCACTCCGAGTGCCAGTGCCCACTTCCAATTTTAAACTGCACCTAGTCACGGAGGGTTTTGGGGGGGAAGTGGGGCTGTGTGTTGGCATCAGCTGGTGTAGGCCACATGATGCCAGCACTGCCCGCGCCCCCCCAACCACAAAATGCACCTTATCAACACACATTAACATTACATTGGAGCCGGCGGAGGGAGACTAGAGGTCTTATTACACCTCTGTTCTCGGTTAGCTGCCCGGGGCTGGAGGCTAGGAGTGGGAGCTGGCCGTCTGCCTGTGGTCTGGAGTGGTGGGTTGCTTTGCTCTGCGTTGGACGGGGGTGCCTGCTCATTATTACCCCAGCGGAACGGGGCTAACTCTGGCGTCCGGGAATGGTTGTGCCCTCGGTACGGCAGCACCGGGACCAGAGTTAGTAGGGTGTGTATGGGGAGTGTGAATGGGTGTCTGGCGTACATCCTTGTAAGTCTTGGGTTGTATGTGTATGTGAGAGCATGAGGGAGGGAGTGTATGACTGTGTTTGTGTGTGACTGTATATGTCAGGTGGGGTTTTGGACTCCTCCCCTCTCCTGGGACATCTGGCAATGGTACAACATCTTCGCCTACCCTCCCCCAGCCACTTTTTTTTTAAACATCTGTCTGGTCGCTCCCGGTGGCTGCCTGGTGGGATCTGGGTCCCTGGGCTCTGTTGGGTCCTCGGCGGGGTGGGTCGCCCTTGTGTCCCGGGCTGCTGGGTTCCGGGCCCGGCCGGCTCCGGGGTGAGCGGCTACGGGCGGGCCTGGGGGCTAGCCGTTGATGTCTCCCGGGACTCTGCAGGCTGCTGGTTGTGGCCCCCCGGGGTGATCTTCTGCGCCTCTCGAGGGGGGGATGGGGCTTCTCTGGTGACGGTCTCCCTGGGGTCTCCGTGCTCTGGGGTGACCACTGGATTTCTGGGCTTGGAACTCCCTCCATCTTCCGCAAGTTTTTGGGGGCAGGTCTGTGGCCCTTAACACTCACTATTGGACGCTCCTATAGAGAAACCTTACACAACAAGCGTGCGTATGCACACAGGTGCTCACATGGTGCTTTCATAGGTATGACTTGGACATCTTCAGCACATGACCTAAGGCGGTGGTTGGCCCTAAATGCCTTAGTAATAATTACTGTATGATTGTTAGCAAACATTTTTACTTTGATATATCTTCATGTAGCTGATGCATCAATGTTTTTGTCTTGTGGTTTTTTTTTTTTGTTTTTTTTTTCCCCCTCTTTTTCTGCAGGTCTAGAAGCGGATTCTGGTTCATTTATTGTTTATTCTATACGAAAATCCCCCCTTCCCCCTTTACCTCTATCTCCTCCTTTTCTCTCTTCTTTTTCTTTCATTTTTGTCTCCGTGTTCGGTTCGAATCTTAAAAACATCTGAAAATATTTCTAATAAAGTTTTGGTATCAGGTGTGGCGTCAGCAGAAGCTGTAACGCTCCACCTGAGAGAAAAACTGTAAGGCTAGTCGCCAGCATTCAGACATCAATTCTGATTGCTTCACAGCCGAACAGGACACGGTAAAAAGAAAAAAAAAAACCTCAAAACTAAGATAAATGCTTAGATAAATGTACGACCGGTACAGTCAAAATAGAGGGGCATGAGGCAGCATGTAGAGGTAGGTCCACATCTCATACCTGGGATAATTCTTTGCAGTTAGTGGACACCTATGCAATACATTACTTTAGAATCAGCACTCAATATGTGTGGTGTGTGCTTAATTAATATACTTTATTTCAAAGGGCAGTTAATTAAAAGCAAGCAATGCTTTGACTATTTTCTTTCAATGATGGCAAGCATTTTGATTTTGCTAACAATCACTCTTAGTTTGCAAATATGTATATATATTATTGGGCAGATAGATTGAAATTAGTTAAGGATACATTTCAAATTAACATCAGAATGTTTTTCTTCATGTAGAGAATCACAGATATAAGAAATATTTATTGTGTTGTCACAGTAGTACTTTGGTGTCTTCAATCTTCAAAAATTTCATTTTGCAAGACTTACGTGAAGAGATTGACAAGATAGGTTTGGCTGAATGGTCTTGTAAAAGGAACAAGCTTAATTTCTCATTCATTAGAACATTAGAACAATCTATAGATGAGAACAGGCCATTCAGCCCAACAGAACTTGTCAATCCTATCCAATTAATTCTTCTAAAGTAACATCAAATCAAGTTTTGAAATTCCTACTGTCTATCAAACTATTTGGTAACGTATGCTATGTGTCTATGGCTCTCTGGGTAAAGAAAAACTTCTTAATGCTTTGTGTGAAACTTAACAACCTCATGAAGCTTAACAACTAAACCTTAGTGCCACCGTCTCCAACCCATATAACATAGCTAGTCTCACTACCATCCTGTAGACCTTCCCTTTCACTCTTGCTGATACCCGTCTGTCACTAATTACTCCTGACATTCTTCTCCACCCATTCCACCCTGCCTGCACTCTCTTTTTCACCTCTCTTCCACAATCCACGTTACTCTGTGCTAGTGATCCCAAGTATTTAAACTCATCCCCCTTCGCCAACTCTACTCCTTGCATCTTCACCATTCCACTGACTTCCATCTCATTTACACATATATATTCTGTCTTGTTCCTACTGACCTTCATTTTTCTCCTGTCTAGAGCATATCTAACCTGGTGGATAATGAACTCAAAAGTCAGTGAACAGGAGAGGGTAATCTTCTTCTTCTCTCAGCTGCTTCTATTAGGGGTTACTACAGTGGATCATCTTTTTTCCATATATTCCTGTCCTATGCATCTTGCTCCATTGCACCCACCACCTGCATGTCCTCTCTCACCACATCCATAAACCTTCTCCTAGGCCTTCTTCTTTTCCTCTTACCTGGCAGCTCTATCCTTAACATCTTTCTCTTTCTTCCTGGGTTCAGAGAAAGGCGTAAGGTACCGGTGCCTGAGGGGGTTGCTGCAATTAACACAATATTGCCTCTCTGGCTTAGTCTCCAAACCGTCCAACCTGAGCTGATCCTCTATTTTACTAATTTCTAATCCTGTCCATCCTTGTCATACCCAATGCAAATCTTAACATCTTTAACACTGCCACATCCAGCTCTGTCTCCTGTTTTTTGGTCAGTGCCACCGTCTCCAAACTACCTAACATAGCTGGTCTCACTAGCATCTTGTAGACCTTCCCTTTCACTCTTCTTGTCACAGATCACACCTGACACTCTTCTCCACCCATTTCACCCTGCCTAGACTCTCTTTTTCACCTCACTTCCACAATCCTTGTTACTCTGTACAGTTGATCCTAAGTATTTAAACTAATCCACCTTCGCCAGATCTACTTCCTGCATCCTCACCATTCTTCAGACCTCTCTCTCATTTACACATATGTATTCTGTCTTGTTCCTACTGACCTTCAGGGTCTCTTCGGCCTGCTCCCTACTCACGCTACAGATCTCAATGTCATCCACAAACATTATAGCCCATGGAGACTCCTGTCAACCTGTCCATCATCATTGCAAGTAAGGAATGGCTCATAGACGATCCCTGATGTAATCCCACCCCCATGATGAATGTATCCATCACTCTTGCCACAGACCTCACCACTGTCACACTTCCCTCGTACATATCCTGTACCACTCTTACATACTTCTCTGCCACTCCCGACTTCCTCATATAATACCACAACTCCTTTGTAGGCACCCTGTCATATGCTTTCTCTAAGTCAGAAAAAGACACAATGCAACTCTTTTTGTCCTTCTCTATACTTCTCCATCAACACCCTCAGACAAACATCGCAACTGTAGTGCTCTTTCCTGGCATGAAACCCTACTGCTGAACACTAATCATCACCTCCCTTCTTAACCTAGCTTCCACTACTCTTTCCCATAATTTCATGCTGTGGCTCATCAATTGTATCACTCTGTAGTTACTACAATTCTGTACATCTCCCTTATTCTAAAAAATTGGTACCTGTACACTTCTTCTATGAAAAGGAGAGGGTAACATAAAGGGTAAATTGCACAGAAATGTGCATACACCAGGTTTTATAAATATGATTTTTTTTTGGTTTGGTGAACTCACACTTTCAAAGTAGAGTTTCCTTTCCCATAGATTGGCATTTTTTGGTGTATTTTGAAACATTTTAAATAAAATTTCTCTATTTTGAACTTTAAAGACAATTTTCAATTTTGGGTCTGTGCAGGCAGAGTCACACCTATGGAGTATAAGGGAAGGAATCCTGTGGTGAAGCCTGGACTTGGGGTCATTTGGAGGCCTTTTTCTTCATCTTGTCATAACAATATCTCGTTGTCACTATCTATACTATCTTTCCTATACCTATCCAGTCAAGTAGATGTTACAGAGATTCAAAAAATCATTTCAAATATCTCAATTTGAAAGAACTGCTACTGCTTCATTATCTTTGTGTTCAAGGTGAGCAGCTATTGAAGATACTTTACTAAACCTGTAAACTATGAAGACACCAAATTCATGTTAGACTCTTGTATCCCTGCATCATGCTATGAAAGCTGAAATTCCACTAACACTTACAAGTGTTTATTTTACAGTTAGCACATTCATTGTATGCTTAGTCTCCCCATTTGAGGTGTCACAAATCAAAATTAATTTGGCAGTTTGAAAGCTGAGAAGATAGGGTCTATGTTATCTTGAAAATATCCATGCCACAAGTATGAGGGAGAAAACTGTCTTTAGAATTGGTTGAGTGCTCTTTATATATTCTCTCAAGTCAAATCCATGGCCTCCTGTTCTGCTTGGAGTACTGAGTCTCCAACTGTTTTCTCAAGGCACCTTTCCCTGGATTCCCATGGACATGTGGCAGCTACTGATAATTAGTCAACATTTTCTTTATATTAAATGTAGCAATGTGAATAATGGCTCTGACAATTCTGCAAGAACTGTTGTGCAGCCAATCATAACACAACAGCATCAATTGGCAGTTTAGAAAATGCCGAAAGTAATGCTTCTCTGCCTCCACTTTCTGGCCAGTGCTTTCTCTGTGGCATTTTTGCCCTCATCATACCCATACTCCACAATCATCCATGCAATTATTTTTATGATATTTCATTATAAATCCTGCCCAATCCATCTGGATGACATGTGTCTATGCCTATGGACAGAAACACATTTATGCAAAAACGGGCTACTTACCACAATTCAAATATTCCTCCTCAGTCAACTTGCCATTATTCTATAACCCTATGATGCAGATATTCATGACATACTATCAGTCCAACAAAGTACAGATTATATTGTACATTTGTACTTCATGAAGCCTTACTGCTAGCCTTGTGTACCAAGATTTGTTTAATCGACTTGAATTTTTACCAAAAACAAAAGGAGAGTCTTAGATATAGTGTGGAAAAACGGGTGTAAAGGTAAATGGGTGAACTTGCAAATGAAGAGGGGGATGATGCACAATGCCACTGTGGTGTGTAGAGAGGAAACAATGCACTTTGGGGTGTGCCACTGTGTGGAGCGGTGTACATAAAGGGCCAGAGCTTGCTGCCTGCATGAATATATATGCATGTGGGAGGAAGCGCATGTATGTGAGTGAAATGGAGTTATTAGAAAAAATTAACAGCACTGGAAGACATGCTGGAAGTTGAGGATTTTGGTGTGTTTGTAATTAAGGGTGCATGAGGGGTGATAAGATTGCTAAAGAAAGTGATCAAGCAAAGGAGTGTGGAGGATCAGGAGGTGCATGTAGAGAAGTTCTTCAACTATTTACGGTGTTGTGACCCAGTTTTTCCCATGTAAGTGTTGTGGACGCTGGCCCGGACACAGACAGACGGACATCGTTCTTACACCCAACACACTGTTTATTTACAATATATACAATTAATAAAGTCACGTGCACCACAAACCCCAGTGCATCTTGCACCGATTCCCCAATATCCAGGCCTCACAGTCCTTGTGCCTTCCTGGCCACCTCCAGTCCTCTCTCCAGCTATGTCCACTTCCACCCGACATCCACCGATGACTGGAGGGAGGCGGCCCCTTAAATAGGAACCCGGATGGGCTCCAGCTGCTTCCCGGCATTCCTCCATAGCCACACCCCAGTCGATCAGCCCCACTCGTCGCCTGCCTCCTGTGGGCCACTCCCTCTGGCCCAGTCGGGTCTCTCCCCGGCACGAGACTGGCGTTCCTTGGTCCCGCCTCTGCACCGTCTTTGGCGAGCACACAAGACACACCGGCCAATCCCGTGCCTGTCAGCGGGAGGGACATCCGGTCCGTGGCCATTTTGGCTCTTTCCTCCCCAGTGCGGCGGCATGCTGGCTCTTCGGGTTGCAGCGTCTCCCTCTCAGCAGCTCTTCAAGCCGCTGCTGCGTTAACGAGCCCCTGCCTGTCGAAGAAAAAACACGCGTGCCCACCGGGCCCTTTGCCAGCAAGCAGGGAACTTACCTCCCGGGTCCTGTCTGTCCGGGGAAACGTCCCCGGCATGGCCTCTCTAGGCAGCCTGCCGTCCCGGGCGCCTTCTGTCGCGACGTGCTCGCGGGAGCCCGCTGCACTCCAGCAACACCCGTTTCCTTCCTCCGCACCTGGGAAGCTCGGCCAAAATGCGGACCGGCGGCGGTCCGTGGGGTGAACCGCTCCCGCGGGTTTGTGCACGCGCCGCTCCCGCGGCGAGTGTGTGGGGTCCGCTGCTGCGCCGGGCCGTCCACAGAATTATTTGTTTTTTCAGGTCCCCACCTTGACCCAGGTGGAGCATCCTGCCGACTACCCCACTGTGGATGCTGGCCCGGACACAGACAGACGGACATCGTTCTTGCACCCAACACACTGTTTATTTACAATATATACAATTAATAAAGTCACGTGCACCACAAACCCCAGTGCCTCTTGCACCGATTCCCCAATATCCAGGCCTTACAGTCCTTGTGCCTTCCTGGCCGCCTCCAGTCCTCTCTCCAGCTCTGTCCACTTCCACCCGACATCCACCGATGACTGGAGGGAGGCGGCCCCCTAAATGGGAACCCAGATGGGCTCCAGCTGCTTCCCGGCAATCTCCTGCGGACACACCCCTGTGTGGCAGAAGTGCCGGCTGCACACTCGGAAGCCCCTCGGGTGTCCCCTGTCGTCTTCCCCCCAGCACTTCCTGGTGTGGCGGAAGTGCTGGGCTCCAAACTTCTACAGGCACCGGGGCGCCGCCTGGCGGTGGCCACGGGTTCCTACAGGGCTGGGCTTCCAAGCCCTTTACCCGAGGCCCCCAACATAACCAGGACGGACGCCCCCTCGAGGTCTGGAGGAGGCACAAGTCCTCCTCCGGTCCTCCTGGGCGTTCCGGCCGGGCTCCAGCCCCGGCCAGGGACCACAGTGTCTTCACAACCCAAGGGTTCCACCTTGGTGAATTGAAAATGATTGTTGGTGGGGGTTGGGGTTTGTCCCCTTAATAAATCAAGTATGATCGTCAGAGTGGTAGGGGGGGTGGTTTGTCCAGGGAATATGGATAAATATATACAAACTTGGACAACCTTCCGCGACACACTTCTGTAATAAACAAGAGTAACTCCTGATCTACCAGAGGCAGCCTGTGACCCAGTGGTTGAGAAACACTGATGTAAAGTGTGCAGAGCCTGAGGCACATAAAAGGACATGCAGAAGAGCAATAAGACATGCAGAACATAAAGACCATGACGGGATTGCAGAGTGAGAGAAGCATGTAAAGCTCAACGTCATCAGCGTGAGTCTGGACCTGTTGAGGAAGAGCAGTGAGATTTGGAAGGAATGTACACAACTGGCTCTGAGTGCTTTAAAAGGGGAGTGGGTGGTCGTTACTTCATTTATGTGGATTCAGTGTACTGTTTTCTGCATGATACATTCAATGTTTGCTTTTTGAACTTTCTGGATTTTTTTTTTTTGGAATATTATTGTTCCACAATCGATTGAATTCGCAGATGTGTAATTAAATTCCCTTAGCTTTACACATATACAATTTTTGTATGAACCAGTGCACTCCTAACCTTTGGTTTCTAATTTAATAATGTCATTTCAAAGAATAAATGGGCAGCCCTGGGCATGACCTGCACATACATTGCACTCATGACTGCTTGTTAATGGATACATAACTGTCTTCCAGGACTGTTTAAAATTCAGCTTACACTAAGACTATTTAACATTCTCCCAGAACCTGACAGCAGGAATCTCATATGTTTTTTTTCCAGATGTGTCCTGCAAGGATCTACAGTATATGGCTGGCAGAGGGACACTAGAATGGCATTGGATTGGAAAGAAGCCCTATTCAAGAGCCAGAAAGAGAGAGAGAGAATCAAAACTGTCTTTCAAAAATGAAATGTACATATGATTGCACACAGACAAGAACTGCTGGGGACTGGATGTTTCCCCATAAAAACCCTCCAGAAAAACCCAGCAGAGCAAAGGAATCTTCCAACATTCTCCCCAGATGCTAGTGAGAATGCAACCTAACAGGCTCACTGAGCCGTTAGGGTGGTGAGCAGAGTAACATGCCCACTCATTCAACTGGCAGGATATATCAAGCTGAAAATCCAATCCAGATAACCAGAAATATCGATGGACAAATAGTACTTCATTTGTCCCTAATGGGAAATTAGGATTTTACAGAAGCTCAAGAAAAATATAAACTTTATAACAAACAGCAGCCCCCTAGACCTACACACAAGAACTCCTGACTTGGCTAATGAAAAAAAATCTGATGCCTCCTAAAAACATAAGGCTTGTATTATGGATCAGATTGTAGTCAGATCTGCCCAATTGTGACAAAGGTTTACATTAAAAGGCATTTAACATTTAAATAAAGTAGGCCCAGCTTATTGTGTCCATGGTGGTTGATGATCATAATGAGTCATCGTTAGAGTTTTGTTAATCAGAATGATTTAATTTTTCTCTCCAGTCATGCTTGTGCCTTTTTAGTTCAGTCTGATCGTATCAGATTAAATCCATGTAGCATTAAAATAGCATCTGTAATAAGATATTCAAGTCAGTTCTCTGCAATACCCAAAATTCCACAATACCTGAATGTAAATAGTTCACCCATTTTATCTGAACCAGTGAGCCAGTGCCTAATCCTTTCTATCTTTTATCTTTTCCATCTTAGACAAGCTGCTCCTCCAATAAGGTGTAACACAACTCCTTAGGCACCAATGATTGCAGTGTTACCATCCGACTATAAAAATATTTAACAAATCCCACTTTATGTTTTTCAGAGTCATTTCAAGGTGCCACATATATAAAGTAGATTTCATATGCCCTTAGTTCTTCCAGTGACTTATTGCAAGTCCAGAAAAAGTGGCAACACTAAACAATCAGGTTTAAGCACTAGAAAAATGACTTCAGTAAATGGTTTCTCACTGTCTCGTGATAAACAAACCATGCAAAGTTTGCTTTGCTATTAGTTTGGCAAAAATCACAAAAATGTTTGCAAAATTCACCAAACTCAGTTAAATTCATTAAGGTAAATAGGAAAGGAGTTAAGAAACTAGTTGTAAGTGGCTTATAAGGGTTCAATGTTCATTAAGTGTCCCTAAGGGATAGGGAAGAGTCTACTATGTTGAACTGATTATGTACTGATTACGGTACTGTGCTTTAAACAGCAAAAGATGCAAATTAAGCAAAAACCACAAAACAAAATACACACACATACGGTATAGATTGTCACACACGTGCGCTTAGGAGGCAGCTAACAAGCCCAAAGGTAAGTGATCTACCTCGAGATGAAGGGTTGATTTCGAGTACTAACACCTCTCTCTCTCTCTCTTTTACCAGACCCAAAGAAGACAAATAATAATTCCACATACTTACCTCCATCACTTCCGGATTCTCAAAATGGCCACTCCAAATCAATTCTGTTTTCCGGTTTCCATTGATGATGTCACTTCCGACACTTCTGACCTACTGTTTCGGTGTCATTTCCTGCCAACAAAACGGAGGCTCATTCCATTGTTTGAAGTTCCAGCACCAGCGGTGGCTAGAATGTCTCTTTGGCTTCCAATCTGTATGCAGATGCTTTGCACTTTTTTCTTCCATGAAGAAAATAGGAAAGCCTAGTAAATAGTAATACATTTTATGATTATTATTATTATTTCACAGGTGTTTTCTTTCTCAAGGAGTGGTAGGGGAATACTCCATTAAGGCTTGTTTTCATATTGAAGCTAAGCAAATAGCTAATGTTCATGCATAATTAGCCATACAGTGCTGCAGTTCCAGTGCACAGAGATCAGTGTTAAATATCCAGTGGTAGTACTCATAATATTTTCATTATAGCCAGCTAAAGTGCCCCTCAAATGAAAGTACTGTTTGTTTTTTTTTTGTTTTTTTTTAATACATGCATGGTTGTAGGCTGGAGGTGACATCATGCATGCCTTATGCAGCTCCACAACAATCCCCCGTTATGCATGCATGAATGTTCTGTGCGTGGCTGTTCTCACAAAGCAAAGCACTGGACTATGTTGGTTGTAAAGTAAATTCCCAGCAAAATTTTCAACGAGTACAGAATTGTCACTGCAAGCAGATAACACTTTGGCGAATTTCAGAGATCAACACTATTTAAGAACATTTCTGTTTTTGCATTTATCTAGCAGCTGAACTGAAAATAAAGAGCTTGTATTGATTTACTTTCCTTTTTGGAGTGTCTCCTTACTCTGGTCCTCGGAGGCACTGCTCTGATGTACAAGTAAGATTTGGCATTTGCCTGGCATACGACTGGTGCCAAAACCCGAACCTGCCAGGCTGGTTTTCATCCTTATACAGTGTTTATTACTTTAGGTTCTTGTACAACAGGTGTTTGTGGGTACTCTGGTTTCCTTCCACAACCTAGAACTTTTTTATTCAAGTAAATATAATGACTATAGAAAGCAAGGGTGTGTTCTCTGCAAATATAGGCATCTTTTTCATTATTAGTCTCTGCTTTCTGTTCAATGCTAGGATAGCCTCCTGTGACCCAAAAATGGAAAAGCAGGTTCTGAAAATTAGCAAATGCATAAATATCTTCCTTTAAATGCCAGACAGGCTTGCAGATTATTATGGAAAAACATGTCTGGCCAAAGGCATGATATGCTTTAGAAAAGTCTGTTTCCAATCAGTACAGAGTAATCAACCATAATTCCCAGACTTGAGGGTCAGCTTAGGAAAGATAAAGATTGTTTTTTAATCAAAAGCCAAAAGACACAATAATCTTTTATCTCAGAAGTCAAGCGCTTTCAAATATTCGTTTACAGTTTCCACTGACATTGAAAATAAGGGATTTGCTGAAGAGCGTATTTGTACAGCCGAAAGTCATTTTGATCCTGTGGTCACCAGAGACAAGAAACACAACAAGCTTACTGGGATTCACCTCTGTCTAATTTTCATTCATTTCAAAACCTGGAAGTGGTATACTGAATGCTGAAACGTGAACAGTATTCAGAATCTCATGTCTAACTGTATTCATGTGGACAGAAGGTTTCTAGTAAACAGAAAAAGCAACCAACTAATATAACTTGATGAAGTGTTACATTATACAACATATTTCATTTTTAGGAGATTAATTTGGACAGTATACTATAGGCTTAAAGTGATCCTGGCTCAGTTACATTGTAGGACAAGATGCCAAAGTGGCTGAATAGGCAGACGCAGAGATGAGGCAGCCTTAAGTGAGGCTCACACACTGTATTCAAACCTTTAGACAATGCATATGTAGTGAAAATTTGACTCTCCAATCTGAAATAATTAACTTAAATATATCAAAATTGCTGTAATTGCTGGGATGGAAAGTGGTTAGTTGTTATCAGTTGTTTATTGACTATCACTATTCATCAAAATACAGCAAGAATAAGAAGCCATGTATAATGATCATTATGAAAGGAAAGCATTTGTTTAAAAGAATCTTGGGTTATGCTCACATTACAATTCTCACTGTTCAATTCTGATTTTTAACTCAGATCAGATTTTCCTATCTTGACAGTGACCTGTGTCTAACTGTAATGTGAATGCATCTGTCCTCCTGTATGGCACCATGCACACATTGACACGTTTGCCCACGAGTCATCTGTGTCACCAACAACAAAAAAGTTCATATTTTTGAGAAGACTCATGGTATCAAAACTGACAAAAAGTGAAAGTGACTCAAATTTAATTTGAAAAAAATTGGATTTTTGTGTCTACATCAGATTTGGGTAAAAAACAAACAAACAAAAACAGATTTGAGTCACATAAGACTGGTAATGTGAACATATACTTGCCATTTTGATCTTTTCACTTTCAAATACAACCATGAAAGGAAAGAAATCCAAGTGGCAAAGATTTAAATTGCAAAATGAGGGGAAAGTCCGAGTGTAAAAAACTAAAGGACAGATCAGGAACAATGGATTGAGAAACACAAAACTCATAGTCAAGAAACAAAGCAGGGGAAAAGTCCTAAGCATCTGTCTGTTTCTTTATTTTCATTAGACACACTAAACAACTGAATTATCTTATGGAGTCATTTTTATTTACACAAAGATTGGACATCAGTTGCGGTCTGATTGCAAGTAGCTGACCTCCATAATGTTACAGCTTGACAATGACGAGTGCCGGATTTAGACTTGATGAGTCCCTAGGCCAGGGATATTCAATTACAAATTCAGCTGGGCCAAGTTTTCAAACCAAGAAATTTAGCTCAGACAGATATTTTCAGCAGCCGGCAAGCACCAGGTAATTACAAATTTGAAATCAACACAAATGAAAAGTAAGTAATATTTATTCACTGTTTCCCTTTTAAATGTGGTCACATCTGACACAGGCATATCAACAGGTGCATTAAAAAACAATAAAAAAAAGCTATAACTGAACAGAATCTAAAGTAGTAGCAATACATTTTTTTAACTTTTGAAATAAAAAAATAAACATTTTGGTCATATCTGTCCTAGGCAAATTTGAAAATGAAAATGAAAATTTGACAGCAGCAGTCAACCCTCAAATCCTGGCTCAGGTCCCCATTGCCCAGCCTTCAGAAATCCTGGGGTACCACACTGAGCCACACACATCTCCCGGCAGCAGTCCCTTGGCGTCCACAGGAACACCGCATTTCGGGCTGCTCTTCCTCCCACGTAAGCACTTAGCCCAAAGACTCGCACCCGACCACCTCCCTTACTCAATTCAGCACAGGCGCTTTCTCTGTCTCTTCCTCCTTTTTTCCTCCTCTTCTTTTAACCTTTTTCATGTTTCTCTTCTCACTACGCCAGTCTATCATCTCGCCCCTTTTTCCATGCCAGCTGCCCCTTAAATGCCTCTGTGGGCACAACATCTCAATTGTGCACCACAGAATACTGATGAAACAACTGAGACAGGCACAGTGCTGAAGAGGGAATTTTAAACAGCTACTTAAAATTACTTTAAAATGAACAGAAGCTAAAAAATCGTAAGTAGTTAATTTCAAAATCCATCCATACATTTTCTAAACTGGTTCAGGCAATGCCAGAATCACTGGGAACTTGGGCCTGTCACAGCAGAATTTTGTACAAGACAGGCATCATCCCTGTGTGAGGGCACAATCATGCATACTCCCACATGCTTTCATACAGGACTACTTTAAAGTTTAAGAAGGATCTCTTCAATTTTATAACTTCTTTTATTTATTTATAAATTGCGGTATCACCTTTGGAATAATAGACCCAGTCTACTCCTTTACCGAGCTTCAAGATTTAAAATATTTAAAAAGGTCTTCTGGTTTCTTTTCTTTCTACTTACTTTATGATGCTCTAATGTGTTTAATGCTAAAGGCTTCTGTCCATTCCCACAGTTCAAGTAATGAACAAAATTTGCATGCTGATCTCTCTTTATAAGAGAAGGAATTCTTCATTAAAATAACACCACTTCAAGAAATTGGTGGATACGTGCAGGCAATACATATGAAAGGGGCCGCAATGGCTGTATGCCTGCACCACAGGGCAGGCCTGAATATACTTGGCCATGTGCTACAAAGTGAAGACTATGAAAGGCATCTGAAGGAAAAAGTGGATTACTGCAGGGCAAAAATGGCACTTCAAAATGGGATCGATAATATAAAAGAAGGTTTTTTCTTTAATAAGAAGAGGGCAGCAAAGCTAAAAAAATTGTCAGATATGGACAGGTAAGTAAGGCCACTGTATATGTACACTGCATCTCACAACATATCAGTATTCAATGAGGATCATTTTATTTGGCTGCTAGTGTGACTGAGAAAATACAAAGTACAGAAAACAAATGAAGTGCATCTGCCTTACTCCATAACCCTAAACATCAAAACTCATAGTGACACAGTAATCCTTCAAAGTTTCTATATAGAAAAAGTGGACCAGTATATACACTTAACACTAGAAGTGGCTTTTATTATGGTAGTGGGCAATGTGTTTTTAAATTTTCTCTTTTTCTACTTTTCCTAAATATTTGCAATGCAAATACCCATGTTATTATAACTCTAAAATTCTGTTTATAAAAAGAGATTAAGTTTTTTTCTTTTTTTGCATACTGGTACCAAGTTGCAATTCCATCCTTCGCTCCTTCTGGCTTGTAAATCCTTTTTATTTCATAAAAGTCTCTCCTGCCATTGCTATTGATATTCTTGAACATTGCTGTCAAATTGTGAATTCCTGCCTCTGTTCTGCAGACAATATTCACAGGAAAATGTTTACACTTATATTCAAATTATTTCACTTTGTGTGACGAAGAAGATCATAGATAAATCTGAAAAAATAAACTGTCAGCACTCCAGTTATTTAAGCTAATTAAATAATAAATATAATTTCACCTGAGATGGCATCAGAACATTTTCACACAACTTGGAGTAAGTGTTAAACCCCAAGTATCAATTTTCACAAGGAGAAAGGAGAAGATGGTATAGCATGGACAGAGCAAGCCATATGTAAAGAGCACAATGCTGGAAGGTGGCACACTCATAATGTTTTCATAGAAATTCCAGATTTGAAAAAGTAAAAATGCTAACTCACACCTAACATGGCTAAATAAGTGGCAAAGTTTAGAAGAAAAAATGTTATTATGTTGGATGCAGCT
Organism: Polypterus bichir lapradei; assembly: GCA_026402145.1. Taxonomy (NCBI): domain Eukaryota; kingdom Metazoa; phylum Chordata; class Cladistia; order Polypteriformes; family Polypteridae; genus Polypterus; species Polypterus bichir. The sequence goes on along the minus strand of JANRMT010062861.1, from coordinate 46,079,484 downwards.
ATATTGAAATGCTTGTACGCACATTGATTTACATATTTACACAATGGTTTGATGGCTGATACTAAGGTAACCAGAATCTTTTGGGCCAATCCGGGGACATGGGGGGGGGCTAGAGGAGCGTAGACTACTCCCCTCGTGTTCCGTGATTGAAGTTCTCCCACCACTAACGATGGAAAACTTTAAGTCGCACACGCTGCAGATCACAACAGAGGCATCCGGGGTTGGACGCAAATACAAACATTCACGCTGAAACCCATCATTGAACTGACACTTCCTTTTAGCACTCATGTTGAATCACAGGGATCACCGTGCCAAAATGCAGAAACAACAGGTGGAAGAAAAGAGCCGCCACGCTGCTCTCACATCCAGAAGCAAGCCACGCATAGACACAGCCACAGGCAGAGCACGGAGTGCCTCTCTTAGAATCTACTGATCATGAGTAGGGACTGTAAAAACTACAGAGTACAAAGCGAAAGCTTATCAATTGATTTCTCGTCAAAGCTGCAGGATGCGGTAAAGCATAACCTACGTCAAAACACCGCAAACGCGTGCTGAGTTCAAATTATCGTGGTTATGAGATACATTCAAAAAAGTGAACCAGCTGAAACCGGGGGTGAAATCTTAAATCGGGAACAAAACGGAGACATGTTTCTGAGTGGGGACAGTTGTCGGAAAACGGGGACGGCTGGTCACCTTACTGATACATTTTCTAAAGGGTGCTGTTATCAATTGGCATATTTTTGTGCAGAATGGTATCATATATCATAAGCCAGGGCAGAACATAACCTTTGATAAACCATTATTCCTCATGAAATTCCTCAGTCAATATATGACAAGCAAACTCAACAAGTCTGTAATCAAATTTTAGAGAGACAGTGATGTAAATAGCAAATATTTGATAAAAACTATTTCCTGCTTGGGCAGCGATCCCATTCAGCCGTCAGGAGAAAGGTTGTGGTTGATGCAGCTTATTAGGCCTTTCAAATTCAAAGAGAGAAATATTGAAAATATTTTCACACCACTTTCCATGGCAAAAATGAGACCTGAGGTGCCAACCCTCTGTGAAAAGCAACTCAAGAAAAAAAAAAACAAGAAAGGGAAATTGCACATGTAACAAAACATAGAAATACTCCATAAATGACCACCAATTTTTGTGTGAGAGCTTACAAAGGACTCCAAAAATCTGTGCGGACTGCTGATGTTGACTGTTTTATGCTCAGCCAACATGATGCTTTCTATTTACATGCATTTACTATGATGATTGTATGGTTTTAAATTTAAAACTACACAAAAAACTGTTTCTACTTAATTTTAAAGGCTAAATACTAAAGCAGTTGTATGCTGAGCAGCAGTGTGACTCTGGAAAGTTGTTTAACTCTGATACTCTGTATGTTCAATTCATCATAATAACTATTCATGGTGGCTCTAAAATCCGTACTGACCCCTACTCTCTCTACTGTTTCTTTTTCCGGTTTCTTTGTGGTGGCGGCCTGCGCCACCACCACCTACTCAAAGCATCATGATGCTCCAACAATGATGGATGGATTAAAAGCTAGAAGTCTACGTGACCATCATTATCAAGTCCTTCCATGAGAACCCTAAATCCAAAGAGGACTGTTTCATTTATGTTAGGTAGAATACCCAGCGGGAACTGGGCAGTCTAATGGTCTGGAATCCCTACAGATTTTATTTTTTTTCTCCAGCCGTCTGGAGTTTTTTTTGTTTTTTCTGTCCACCCTGGCCACTGGACCTTACTCTTATTCTATGTTAATTAATATTGACTTATTTTATTTTCTTACTGTGTCTTTTATTTTTCTATTCTTCATTATGTAAAGCACTTTGAGCTACTTTTTGTATGAAAATGTGTTATATAAATAAATGTTGTTGCTGTTGTTAACTGAAAATTTATGCTAACAATTTAATTAAATGTATATGCAAGCAACTTCTACATACACTGAAGCTGTTGATATCTCATGTTAACACTAAAATGCCTGAAGCCTATCAAAAAATTCATAATACCGGGCCACCTTAAATTCCTTCACACCTCCCCATCATTTTCTTTGTTTTGCCAATGTGTCAATCAGCACAAGCAGCCTGCTATCCTATTCCCCGACCCCACTGATGCAGCTGAAGTTCTCCCAAGTGTATTTATCTTGGATGTGAGGCGCCTGGAGTTGTAAAGGATAAATAATATATTGTTATTTGGAATATATGCGTTTCATGTGTGTTCCGTGTCTACAATGATCTGTGTTAATGCTGGATGACAGGAAATGCAAGGCAAGAAATGTTGAACACAGAACTAAAACAGAATCTTTTTTAGTGTTATACTAATAATTGGCAAAATGCTGATGTGAAGTGTATAATGTGTGAAGACTGAAGTCCAAATATCAAATAAACACTTCGCAAAAGCTATAACAAAACAAGTACGCTTTTATGCAAGAATATAACTGAAGAAAAAGAAATTATTCAATTTACATGTTGCTGTCAATGAGTAAAAAGCCAAGCCCAAATATCAATCGACAGAGAGCCTATGTGTCTGCTTGGCTGGTGCAGAAGTAAGAACTGCCACCTTGTAATCAAGAGCTTGTGGGTTCAAGCCCAGTTTCTCCCCATTTGGAGTAGTGAGCTGCTATTATTATTACTATGGTATAATAAAAACATACATTTGATTTGAGTCTGTAACACCCAATGTACATTTTTGCTACCTGTCACGTTCATGTGGCACAACAAACTTGCATCTCCCACTCTGAGTTTTGCTAATTATTACTGGGAACAATAAAAACGTTTCTGTTTTAGTTCTGTGTTCAACATTTCATGCCTCACATTTTCAGTCATCCTACATTTACCCAAATCGTTGTATACACAGAACACACATGAAATGTATGTATTCCAAATAACAATATATTATTATCCTGTACCAGTGCATGCTCCCTAACCTGACCTGATACAATTCCAGGTACCTCACACCTAGATTAACAGACCTGAGCTGGGAGAACTTTAGCTGCATCCATGGGGGGATGTGATGGCAGGCTGCATGCTTTTTGTGCTGATTGACACATTTGCAAAACAAAGATGATTAGGTGAAGGAATTTAAGGTGAAAGATGAGTAGGTGTGAAGGAATTTAAGATGGCCCAGCATTGTGACTTTTTTCGTTGCCCTCAGGGATTCTAGTGTTAAGCAATCTATGACTTTTGTGGGGCAGGGCAGTAGGGATGCCCTATCAAGATATTCAGATAATGGGCCTTTGGTGAGATCAAAGGCATACATGATGTGTAATAGGTCTAGTGTTAAAATGTTCATTTAACACACTGATTTTGCTGTGTAACCAAGAAGCTTGCGCTGATATTGTTACCCAACATTTGCCTCCGTATATTGTGTTGTAAAGCACCATGAGATTGTGGTTACTGTTAAAAAATGTATATCCTTCTTTGTTCTCTACATTAGAGTGTAAGAGCCAATCTTAGAAAGTTAAAGTTTTTGAGTTAAACTCATTTGATGTTTGCTTAATTTGAATAGAATAGTAATGTCTTTCATTGTCATAGCTTATGGAATAGTCTTTTTCCCCCTATAGTTAACAAGAGATAGAACCTTCTTACTATAATTGAATAACAGTGTGATAATAAGCTCAGTTTGTTTAGAACAAGTCCCAGTAAAGAAGGACTTGAAAGACCCATTTAAGCTTAGAAATGGGATAAGTATACAGTTTTCTGACCGTTTTGAAATGGTTCAGAAATGTTAAGTGAGAAGTAACGATTTGAGATATAACAAGATTAAGCTTAGAATTGAACTTTTCTTAACATTAACTTTTTCTTTTTTTTGTTATTTTAATTTTCCTTTTTGTGTGAACTGTTTTTTACTTCAAAACTTAACTAAACTCTCAAAAACCAAGATATTTTGTCTGTGGAATCATTTCTACGCGTCAGGCTTTTGTTGAATCCCATTTATTTTTTGAGTTGAAGCTGCAGAACTTTGGTAATTTTGGGAAAAACGCAGCTACATCTTCATCAGAAAACTTGCTATCTAAGGCCTGAACTGGAATCTACCAATTGAGAACAGAAGATACTTCTGCTACAGAACTCGTCAACGAAGGAAAAGAACTGAATCATTCAGAAGGTACTGTGATATTATCTACTATCTTCGCATGATCATTAATGAAAGCAAGGTCGCCGTACCTTGAGAAGATTTGAGAGACTGTGATATTATTAAATGACATCTTGGAAAAAGACATTTTGGATGATTGGATGTGCCTTTGCTTGAGTCATTGGAACCTGGTTTCAAGAAAGTAATTTGCCTTGTTGGAACATCCCTATTGTGATGAAAACTGCTGTCAGGAAACGTCCTGTCATTTTATTGAACTGTTGTCATGGCGATGTCTAAACAGAGCTCAAGTGAGATCGGCAGTGATCTGAGTTCAGACTCGAAGTCAGAAAATATAATTAGAGATCTTAAAGTTCACATAAGTCAGAGGGAAGATAAGCTTCACGTGTTCATAGCTGAGATCGAAAGTCTTAAAAACATTCCAGAAAACCGCTTAATGGTGGCTAAAAGATTTGAAGATTTTCGTTCGACGCACAGAGAGCTAGAAGAACTACATGAAAAGCTACTTTGTATATTAAATAAGGAGGGAGCGATTCAGAAACAGAAAAAGACATTCGCCGAACGCTTTAAGAAATGGAATGAATTCACTGTCGCTACTACGGCTTGGCTAGAAGACGCAAATAGACTGTTAGCACATAAAGTTGATGAACAGCTAGTTAATCAGTTCGAAGAGATGCAATTTCAAGAACGGGTTCATTCAAAGCCAAAAAAACGAAAGACGTCACCTCAATTAAAAGATACTCTTGATTTTAGACTTGACTCTTTAACTCAGAAAGCCACAGCCACATCATCACCTTCTACATCAGTGCTGATTGAACAATCGACACTTAATAGAATCCTACAAAGATTAGATGAACTAGAGTCTGAAAGGCAAATACGGTCGCTAACTACCTCGGCACAGCCACAATTGTACGGACACGGTCTTATGGATTTCTTAGCGCAGAATCAAGCTGAATGTCAAAGGGGCCAACTCGAATGTAGTAAGGCAATCACCGAAATGGCTAAATCGTTAACTGATCAAAAGACAACGCCTGCTCCAGCACCCCCAGCTCCGCGTGGTGAAGTACCTCATAGGCAGGTCCCTTTATTTTCAGGAGACCCATTAGCTTATGCAGATTTTATCAGAGCCTTTGATAATGCTATTGGGGATGTGCTACAAAATCCTCAAGATAAATTAGATTATTTAATCCAATTCACAAGAGGTCCTGCTCAGGATTTAGTTAAAGGCTGTGTGCGACTGCCATCAAGTCTAGGTTATGAAAAGGCCAGAAAGCAACTTGAAATTTATTTTGGTGACGAAGTATTCATAGCTGATGCATACATGGAAAAGGCATTGAAATGGCCTCAAATAAAGCAAAATAATAGTGCAGCTCTGAGAGAATATGCATCCTTTCTTGATAGTTGTAAAGACGCGATGACAAGTGCAGGAAGTCAAGATACATTCAGTAACAACCCAAATATTCGTATAATAATTTCTAAGCTTCCATACACTTTACGAGACAAGTGGAGAAGCTGGGCTTTTAAATTTAAAGAAAAGGAAAGTAGAAGGGCAGGCATTGATGAATTGATTATCTTTCTACATCGCCAGGTGAGGATGATGATGGATCCTTTTTATGGAGATGTTACACAAGGTAACATGGAGAAAAAGGAAAAAACTGATAAAAGTAGGTCTCCTCAGAAGTACGGACAGAGATCAGGAAGTATTTTCACCACCAATATTTCTGATGCAGCCGAAAAGGAGACTCAAGAAAGCTCTGTCAAAAATACTGTTAACGATACATGTGCATTTAAAAAACTTTGTACATTTTGCAGTGATCAGCATATTCTCGCCGAATGTAAAAAAATCAAAGAATTGCCACATAAAGAAAGAATAGACTTTTTAAAAACTAAAGGTTTATGTTTTCGCTGTCTCAAACAGGGTCATCTAAGTAAGAATTGTAAAGAGAGAATGAAATGTCAGACATGTTCTTTACAGCACCCAGATATCCTGCACATTCAAGGGAACAGTAGAACAGTATTTAAAGCTACGGCCAGTGTGGCAACATCTACTGAAATGGAAACCGAGACTGGAACTTGTACCTTTATAGGGGCTGGAGAAGAATGCGCACTACAAGTAGTTCCTGTTAAGGTAAAATCCAAAAAAAGTGAAAGGTATGTAGAAACATACGCCTTTATAGACCTCGGCAGTACAGTAACAATTTGTACTGAAAGGCTCCAGAGACAACTGAGTCTTCAAGGGAAAAGGACTCAAGTATTCCTCAAAACTATGAGTAATTATGATGATGATTCAAAAATGCTAACCCAATGTTCTGTTTTATCAGATTTACAAGTCTGTGGTCTCAATGATGATGAATATATTGATTTGCCAAAGGTCTTCACACAGGTCTCCATTCCAGTGAACAGAGAAAGCATTCCACTCCAAGAAGATCTCTATAAGTGGGCATATCTTAAAGAGGTACGTCTATCTCGTATTGACTCTGAAGTTGATCTTTTAATAGGAATCAACTATCCAGAAATCTTCAAGCAGTCACGAATCATACCTAGCCAAGGAGGTGGACCTCATGCTATGAAGACTGCACTTGGATGGGTAGTTGGTGGACCATACAAAGAGAAAGACGACCTCGCAAAACAAAGTGGTAAGATACCTAAACATTCAATCAATCGTGTCTCAATAACAGAGATTGAAGATCTGTTGCTGCAACAGTATAACACAGATTTTCCAGAGCGCAATCGTGAAGAAAAGGAGGAAATGTCACAAGAAGACATCAAGTTCATGAGCATAGCTTCAGAATCTGCAAGACTGGTAGGTGGCCACTATTGTTTAAATTTGCCTTTGAAGGATGAATCACTTAAAATGCCGAACAACCGCTGCATTGCGGAACAGCGTGCTATCGGACTCAAAAGAAAATTGAGCAAAAATTCAGGTTTTCACGAAGACTATAAAGCCTTCATGAAAGACATTATAAACAATGGTTATGCTGTAAAAGTACCCAAAGAATGTCTAAATTGCAATGAAGGCAGAGTGTGGTACATCCCACATCATGGTGTGTATCATCCAAAGAAAAATAAGATTCGAGTGGTCTTTGACTGCACTGCCATCTACCAGGGGATTTCACTTAATGAACAATTACTGAAAGGCCCTGACCTAACTAACACACTCATTGGCGTCCTTACAAGATTCAGAAAGGAGCCAGTAGCCTTAATGGCAGACATTAAGTCAATGTTCTATCAAGTTAAGATACCAGACAAAGACACAGATCTTTTACGTTTTCAATGGTGGCCTGAAGGTAATCTAAGTAAAGACCTAGAAGAATTCAAAATGACAGTACATCTTTTTGGTGCTACTTCTTCACCCAGTTGTGCTTCCTATGCTTTGCGTAGAACAGCCGAAGATGCCAGAAGATCGCCTAGCATCAAACCAACCACCGTTCACTAATGTTGGAGTTGATTATTTTGGTCCCTTCCAAGTCAAAAGAGGAAGAAGTCTAGTCAAGAGGTACGGAGTAATCTTCACATGTCTAACAACCAGAGCTGCGCACATAGAGATTGCACATAGCTTAGACACGGATTCTTGTATCCAAGCCATACTCCGATTTACGGATACAAGAGGACAAGTTAAAATCATGCGCTCAGACAATGGAACAAATTTCGTTGGAGCAGAAAGAGAGCTACGAGAAGCTATTAAAAAACTGGAACACAAAAAAATCAGTGACGCCATGATGCAAGAACAAATCAAATGGATTTTTAATCCACCATCAGCCTCTCACCAAGGTGGAGTGTGGGAAAGACAAATCAGAAGCATAAGAAAGATTTTAAATTCAACACTAAACCAACAAACACTCGATGATGAAAACCTTCCTACAATGATGTGTAGAGTGGAATCAATACTCAATAACAGACCCCTTACGAAGACATCAGATGACCCAAATGATTTGGAACCACTCACACCTAATCACTTGTTATTATTGAAGACAAAACCTGAAATACCACCTAAACTCATTTCAGAAAATGATCCATACCCAAGAAGACGCTGGAAACAAATTCAATACATGGCCGATTTGTTTTGGAAAAGATGGACAAAAGAGTATTTGCCAATACTTCAAAAATGTCAAAAGTGGCTTGCACCAAGAAGAAATTTTGAACCAGGGGACGTTGTTCTAATTGTAGATAAAGCTGCACCTCGCAATTCCTGGGTAATGGGTCGAGTCATCAAGACAATGCCAGATGACAAAGGTGCAGTCAGAAGAGTTTGTGTGCAGACCAAAACCAGCACACTGGACAGACCCGTGAATAAATTGTGTCTACTTCAAGAAACGGCTAATGTTTGAAATATGAAATTTAAAAAAAAAAAATGTTTGTTTGCAGTGTTATTGCTAATGATTTGAAACGAATAGTTAATATGAAAGTAATTGGCTCATATTGAAGTAAAGTAAAGTAATTGTCTCAGCTCCTGCATAGCCAATTAGGGGCCAGAAATGTAAGAGCCAATCTTAGAAAGTTAAAGTTTTTGAGTTAAACTCATTTGATGTTTGCTTAATTTGAATAGAATATTAATGTCTTTCATTGTCATAGCTTATGGAATAGTCTTTTCCCCCTATAGTTAACAAGAGATAGAACCTTCTTACTATAATTGAATAACAGTGTGATAATAAGCTCAGTTTGTTTAGAACAAGTCCCAGTAAAGAAGGACTTGAAAGACCCATTTAAGCTTAGAAATGGGATAAGCATACAGTTTTCTGACCGTTTTGAAATGGTTCAGAAATGTTAAGTGAGAAGTAACGATTTGAGATATAACAAGATTAAGCTTAGAATTGAACTTTTCTTAACATTAACTTTTTCTTTTTTTTGTTATTTTAATTTTCCTTTTTGTGTGAACTTTTTTTACTTCAAAACTTAACTAAACTTTCAAAAACCAAGATATTTTGTCTGTGGAATCATTTCTACGCGTCAGGCTTTTGTTGAATCCCATTTATTTTTTGAGTGGAAGCTGCAGAACTTTGGTAATTTTGGGAAAAACGCAGCTACAAGAGCATCACCTCATTTTTTAAAAACCAGAATAATTCCAATACATTTCAGATTTATTGAATTGGTGGGCTTACTTTAAAGAAGAAAAGGAGTGATAGTGAGAGTAAAAACTTAAAATCACAAAGGTAATGACAGTAACACAGAATCTTGCTGCCCCTATTGCCCTACTATTACAGTACCTCACCTCTGAAATGTCACTAAGAATGCCTCCTTTTTTCACCTTCAATTTGTTAAGCACAGACAACATTGACATGCTCACAGCCCTTTTCCTCAACACTAACTCCTCAGCAAACAAAACTTGACTGAAGGACCTCAGTGCAGAGCCCTGCTCTGTAGGGCATAACTGACTGCACAGACAGAAGGAGCTTTACAGATCTGGTTGAGGTAACAAATAAGAAGACATTATGTTTACTGAGTAATATTATTTATCTAAGTCAGTATGTAGTACAAAGGGCATATTCATAAAAGGTCATCTATGGAAATGCAACCAATACAGAGACCAATATCACAGAAAACAAAAATGATTGCAGAGTGCAAAAAAAGCAAAATTACAAAGGAGGGAAAAGAGTTAAGTCCCGATAAGTCCCAGACATATCCTTAAAGGCAGAGTTAGGGGCCCCATCTTCCTTCTGATATTTCACTCCCTCACCTACTCCAGACCAGTAAGCCTTTGCTCAAGTCATTTCCAACTCTAAGCTAATTGTCTCATTGATGAATTCCAGCATTAAGACCTTGTGCCAGAAATAATCCTATCTGCAGGAAGGGAGCCCACAGTAGGTACAAAAGCACAAAGCTACAGCTCCTGCTTCTTGGTATCTCTTCATCCTAAGCCTTACCTAACCTAAGATGTTTATAGGCAGCCTAATTCCTTAAATGGTAAAAATTTCCTATATCCATATTCTGCCACATCTTGGCTTGGCAGAGGTATCCCTTGCCAGATCACTATTTTTCTGGTGCACATGGAGGTTTAATTTACTGTGACATGGCTTACTGCACACAGTCTACCTGTATCATCATGCAGATTTGTGCTCTGAAATAGAAGTCTGTATTCCCATGGAAATCCCAAGGTACCTACTTCCATTTTTTGTGGCACAAGACTAAAACAAGAGTAGTGAGAAAACCTGGGTGATTAGACTTTATTCCTGAGGTCTTGAAAGCAGCAGTCAGAGCACTGATGAAAATGGGCAAGTCCTTGAAAAATAAATAAACTATACATAGTTTATATATGCAGGAGCTAATGGTTTTAGAACACACTGATTTTCCAAGTGTTTATTGAGATTTAGGCAATGTAATGCCTCAATGTACTATAAAATTAAAACACAGAAAGTGAGACTTTTACATATACCAAACAAACCACTATTTTAGGTCTCAAAAAGAGGACATAATTGAGAAAAAAGAGGACATCTGGTCACTATCTATCTATCTATCTATCTATCTATAGTGCCTTTTTTTAGGTGAAAGCAGAAATGTGGTAACAGAGAGCAAGTGGACGTAAGTGCAAATGGAATATATTTTTATCAGGTCGGGCCTGAGCAAGATGGATCTTTGGCAGGAATGATTGGAAGTGGAAAAAGAAGATCAGTACCATACAGACCTCTACTCTGTCATTTTCTCTCTCTCTCTTCTATATATCTCTGTTTTCCTCTTTTTTGTCTCTCAGAGAGGTCCTGGTTGACATCTTCTACAACATTCCATCTTGGTAGCGCACTTTATCTCAGTATTCCTTAAAGCTAGACAACTATCTGCAACTAAGAAGGCCTGATGTAATGTGGATATGGCTGTGGAAATGGCACAGCACTAAAGAGAGATGTCACTTCCCATATTAAAGGAACACAGTCTCCTAAGAGAAAAGAGCCCACTTTGAACTTTCTTATATAGTTCCTCTGTGTTCCAAGACCAGTCCAACCTGTGATTGATGTGGACCCCCCAAGTACTTGTAGGAGTAGACCTCCACTACATCACGAATAGTGACCGGATATAGAGGCCCTTTGGTGCAGCACAAATCAATAGCCATCTCCTTGGTTTTGCTGGTGGTAAGGTGCAGACAATTCCCTTTGCACTAAGAAACAAAGTTCTTCACTATCCCCCTTATTGATACACCCCATAAGCGAAGAATCATCTAAGAATTCCTGCACGTGACATGACCTGGTGTTATGTCGACTTCTGTGAATGGTAAAAATTTTGCTGGAAGTGAAAATTTGCTAATTATTTTTGTATAAAACAAACTGAGTTTAGCTGCAAATTCATTTTTATGCAAATTGTTTCATTCATATCTTCATCTAGAGGTAGAGCAAGGAATACTGCTCACATTGCTTTGGTCACTGCCTTAAAGACATTTACAGTACATCTATTTATTTAGTACACAATTTTACACAATGTAAATCCCAGACCTAAGGTTTATGAAGTAGAATATCAAAGAAGTGATACCAGTGCTAAAAAAAACTTTAGATTAAAGTTATTTTTTAAAGGGTTAGGTGGATGTGAATGATCTGGGGCCTCATGTATAACGCTGTGTGTAGAATTCGCACTATAACATGACATAAGCACAAAAGCCGAAATGTGCTTATGCACAGAAAAATCCAGATGCAGGAATCTGGGCGTACTCCAACTTCCACGTTCTTCCGCTACATAAATCCCGATCAGTGTGAAAACTGACGCACGTGCACGCGCCTTCTGTCCCGCCCCAACTCCTCCCAGAATTACGCCTCTTTGAATATGCAAATCAATATAAATTGCCCTTAAGCTTAGCCTTCTGTGAAAAGACAATGGGAAAAGCACGGGGGAAAATATAACAATTTCAGCGAATACCAAGTGGAGGCAAAGGAAATACATACTATTTGTTTATTTAAACCGTGGTATAATCAACAAAAGGAAGTTGATCGAGTGACATAGCGTGTTGGAGAAACTTGAAAGCTCACGTTCACAAAGTCGCACAGTGCCGGAAATAAAAAAGAATTTGTCAGATATCAAAGTCGCCATGAAAAGGCGAGTCGTAGCCCACTGTCTGAGTGTCATATGAAAGCTTATTAGGGTACAGAGAAAAAAAAGGCACACAGTGGGAAAAAGCACGAAATGTCAACTTCAATCTCGAAATTTCCACTTTAATCATGTAGTTTATTTTGTCATTAAAGTAGAACATCATAAATTTCATCTTAAAATCATTTAATTAACCAGTTTCTCAAATCACGTCGTAATTAAAGTAGCACGTTAAATGCTTTGTTTTTTATGTGCTCTATGTGTGTGAATCACTACTTGCTTCTTAAACCGGCTCTCTTTCTCTGACTGGACACAGAATCCATTACATTCGTGATATTACAGCTCTGAATAACTAAAATACTGAGATGTATATGTGATATAATTTTCATGATGACATGAGTTAAAGCACTTTATTAAACATGGGTTTCACGGTGCAGTGATTGTGCGTGGCCTTCGATGAAATTATTTTATTGCAGCAGTAATCACGGGCGGCTCTAGGCTTGTAGCGGCCCTGGGCAGAGAAAGAATCGGTTGCCCCTTCACCCGCCAATGTCAATATGGTATCTTATACACGGTGGATGGCCATGTCCGTTGCGGACACTGCATAGCCGCCTCGTGCTCATGACACAAGCGTTTAACTTTTGTCGAAATTTGCCGCTGCGTTTTTAGCTGTGTCGTTATTTTCTCTTTCTATTTTATATTCAATATATATTGGCGTGGCCGCCCCTGCAGTCCTTGCTTTTCTTTCTCCAAGTAACCGATCGCCACACAATCAGCTCTGTAATAGACGTTAAGCCATCTGTATGCTTAGAGCGCCGATTCTTCAAAACGTTTAAGGAACATTGAAATATCTTCGTAGTACATGTTTAATTATTTTATCCTTCATGCCAATCCCAGTGAAGAATATAGATTGTTTAAATGAAGTTAAAGTTTTATCTGTATAATATAATAAACATATTTTGCTGCATTTCATCTTAAAAATGATATTGTCATCATATGTAAATACGCGCTTTATAAAGTGGCTCAAGTTGTGTAATATTATAACTGTAGTGCAAGTTTACAGTGGGGTTATTGTACTTATAAGTACAAACAGTTCTACAAGGAGTAATTGATTAACTGCGTTTAAAGTTCTTGGGATGATACTGTTTCTGAACCGTGAGGTCCATACAGGAAAGGCTTTGAAAGGTTTCGCTGTGGCTGAGACACCGTGTGCTTGAAACTGTATACCGATAATTCTCTTTTCGATCAGCTGCTGCTGTGATTCCCCACTCAGATACAGTGATATAAATAGTCCGAGTGGTGCAGTGAGAATAATATGGAAAAAGATGATCCGCTGTGGCAACTCCTAATGGGAGCAGCTGAAAGAAGAAGAAGAAGAAAAAGGTGCAGTGAGAGTAACAACACTAAAGCAGTTATGGTATTTGGAATACTATGGCTATTCCCTGGACCATTATATTGTTACAAATTAATTACAATCGGATGCATTACACTAATAAACAATATGCGGTTAGTTTCAGTGTATTTATAAAGCCGCGTCAGAAAAATAAAAGAGTAACCACACAGGAACAGTAGCACTGCTTTGACGCTGGGTGCTGCCAGTCTGCAAAACCGAGCAGAAAACTTGCATACAACAAGGTATTAGGTACTGTGAAAAAGTGCGTGGCTTTACGCCAAGTGTAGGTTTTATACATCGCGATTTGAATGTGGAAAAGTTCTTACGCAACATTTCTGTGCGTACACACTGTTTATACATGAGGCCCCTGGTGCACCATCTGAGGTTAGTACCTGCTCTGTGCTAGAAAATTCCAAACAGTCACTTGAAATAAATGAGCAACTTTTGAAAATGAATGCTATGATTGAAATTAATAGTATTAGCTGGACTGAAACCTTAAAACTAGAACTTAATTAATTTGAAATTTGAAATGGTCTAATTTACATTTATTTTTAAGTTAAATGATCTTAAATGTGCTCAAGAAGAGAAATCTATTCTATATGTTAAAGCATACCTCAGCCATTTTTTTTAGCAAAGAGTGCTGCAATCTTTACCAGCTTCAGCAGCCCGGCCTCTACACACAACTCGTAACTCATTTTCATTTTGTTTTTTCCTTCCTTCTTATCTCATGCTTCAGAACAAAGTGTTAATACTGCTTAGATTTACCAATGTGCTGCTACCCAATTCAGCGTCCCCCCTCCCACTCCTCCGTTCATAACCTCAATTCATTTCACGCTTGTTCTTCTTGTCCATACTGTTTAGTCTGAACACCAAACAAGGTGTCTGGGATGACTGATAAGATGAGAAAGGTGAGCTTTAGGCTGAATAGTGATAATGAAGACTGGAATGAAATCCTTGAGGTGCTTAAAATATCTTATAGGGAATTTAATTTGCGAACATGAGAAGAAGAAAATTGTCACACACAATTAGATACTCATCATTGTATACTAACGAAGTGTCCATACTGACATTGTTCTAATAATAGCTAAAGGAAAGACTGGCTAGTTAAAAATTATGTACAACACTCACAGAACATCTAAAAACCAATGATGATGATGATAATAGTATGTGCAGTTTTTTAGCTCCCCTTTATTAATAGTCTGTTTCTGACCGCAGCCGTGCTGTTGGCTTGATATTTCATAAGAATTGGTTTACTTTCTATACACTTTAGACAATTCTTTGTGGACATCCCAGCTGTGATGCTGGATCTACTTCAATTGTGCTGGAATGTGTAACACCCCTGCTGTCTAACAGGTCATATCGAGGGACACTTAAATCCTCAGTTGTGTCCATTTCCTGCTGAACTCCAATCTCATTCACTCACACACATGCACAATCGATTGGTAGCTGCCCAACTGGTCTAAATAGCTTTGTCAAAACGTTTAAGGCTGCAGTTGACAAAAGGGCAGGACTTCTGTGCCTAATAAAGTTAACACTGCATGTACAAATGCAAAATGAGAACAAGTAGATCACTAATTATTTACCTTTCCTTACACTCTGTGGCCACTTTTGTGCACATCTAGCATGATGCCCTGTTTGGGGTAAATGAATGGCACTTACAGTATTTGTAGTTTAGGGCTGGACATCCTAACAATTTTAGTTTGCATATGGTTTAATTAAAGATGTTAGGCACAGGCAGTAAAACTGCATTCCTGCTCCAGTAGCACTGCATGACACACATCAGTGAGGTTGTTAAAGTTGAGAGGTAAGGAACAGTGGCAGAACCAGCTTCCCCATCCTGTGTCATGGTGGGACCTCATTGAGATTTTTAAATCTAACTTATTTGCGTCATCTGAATATGCTTAAGAGAGTGCCAACCACATTCACGTTATCTCATGAATATGTTAAGTCCTTCCTGGCTGTAAAAACATTCTTTTTGATTACTCTGACAAATTTAGTTTGCTAGTTTTTTTTTCTTTTTACATTTGAACCTTAATTTTATTTTTTGCCACAGTGAAGTTGTTTAGCTGAGAATGCTTTAATTTCTTTCCTTGTGGTAGCAGGTGGATTTTTTTTAAGCTCTCAGTCAGCACCAGAGAGGAAAATGTTCTCAGGCCAATTATCTAATTTTTCGGGGCCCTATTATGTAGTGGAAGAGTCTGATGTTGACCCTATCTTCACTTTATGACTGTCTATTTAGACTTAAGAATCTCCATCCCTTTGACTCTGCTCTATTAAATCCCACTTACCAGCCTGTCTCGAACAAGCAGCTGTAGTCTGCAGCTCCCCTTGTGGTCACCATCAGGATGAGCTCAGGTTAACTGCATCTTTGGTTAAAATACTTCCTCCCTTCTCTTATCTGTGAATCGCAAATGGAGTATTAGAAAGAGTTCAAGGTGAAGCAGAGAAGCAGGTTATAGAATAAAATTTTCTAAACTATAGTTGTTAATATGGAAAAAGCAGAAGCAACGCGTGTGATAGTGGTAAAAATTAGAGCTAGGAAAATAATACTGAAGCGTCAAAGATTGTGTCAGTCAATCTGAAGCATAGTGAGTTGAATCACTGTGTCGGAGCTTGTGCAAAAACACTGCTATCATGTGACCCATGATGTTTGAAGCTTCGAACGTCTTCAGTGCTTCACAGCTAGTGTTTTGTCGGTTTGACAGCTTTGGCAATAAATTAACTATATTAACAGGTAGCCTATATAAAATGCATCATTCTCATTCAATTAAGTTGGGTTGTGAGGAGAGAGAGATTTGGAGAGCTTTGGTGACATATGGCGACTAACAGCAGAAAAAGGCGTTCGGAAGTTTGGGAGAACTTTGATCTCATACCAGGTAAGGTAATAATAATAAGGTAGAATATGTTGCCTCCTTATGGTCTGCATTTTATATTCTGATTAGAAACTTATTCTTACACTGTTAACTTCAATGATAAAATTATCGTGTCTCAATTCTACAATTCTGTGCAGGTGCGGTGTTTGCACGCACGAGTTGTCTTACAACAACAACACATCATCCATGTTGAGGCACCTATGTACCAGGCATGATGATAGTCCAGCACAGAAAACTGGCATCCCTGTTGTTGCTGGAAATCCTCACAGTGAGCTAATTATTTCTCCAAATTAGGATAAAATTTGTATATATAAATATACCTAACAATAAAAATATATACTAATAAAAAGTTAATAAATTAATCAAAACATAAAGGAATCTAACAGATACATGACCTTGTCTCCCACACAGTGTCCAAAAAACAGAGGTTGGATGAAGCCTTAGTGGACATGATAATAAAGGATGGCCAGCCTTTTTCCATGGTTGAGGATGAAGAATTTAGACACTTTGTTAAAATCCTGGATCCATTTTACACCATTCCGAACAGAAAAGCTGTGAAGGCAATTGTGGAAGCAACACCACCAGAGACTGATGGGGCCAACAACATTGTAGCTAGTGTAAATCAGCTGAATATTAGACACATTTACTGCTTTGCACACATGCTAAACCTCATTGTGAGGAAATCCCTTTCCCAAACCCCAGAGCTGGAAGATATGTGCAGCAGGGCCCACAGAATTCTGGGACACTTCAAATCAAGCACAACTGCAAAGGAAACGTTGGGTGCTATGCAATCAAATACGGGTATGCCTTAAATGAAGCTTGTGCAAGAGGTGGACACTCGATGGAACAGCACCTTTGAGCAGAAAGAACCATTGGGGGCAGCATTGGCATCTCTGAGCACTGACATAACACCTTTCTGTGCTGAAGAATATGAGGCAATATATCAATGTGTATCAGTTCTTAGGCCATTTAATCAGCCAACAATAGAACTCTCTGAGGAGAGGCGGATGTCGAGGTCCAAGGCAATTCCCCTTATAAATATACTTAAGCATGTTATTGCCGGACAGTGTTCCCAAGTGGGTCATGGAATCGGTGCTACACTAGCCAATATGTTAAACAACAACTTGCATGACAAATTCAGTAACCTTGAATAAGTCACCTCCCTGTCTTTGGCCACAATATTGGATCTTCATTTTACAGCGGTTGGGTTTACCAACCCAAGTAATGCCCAGGTGGCTGTAGAAAGGCTGACACGGAAGCGTGCTGGCCTTACGAGCCATGAGACCCCAGAAGTTGTTGAGTTAACAAGCAACTACATCAGCTAGTGAAAACTACAAATTGTGGGCCTTGTTGGATAGCCATGTAGAATCTTAAAAACACATAAGCATTGGATCTGCCAGTGTCACGGTGAAAATCCAGAGGTGTACTGTATGTTGTAGATTTACCTAGTGCTGCTGAAAGTTACATTATTATTTTCCATCATACATAACCTAGCAAGATCAAAAGACCACCTCACATACTGGGGAGCATGCAGGACACTTTATCCTCCATTGTGGAAACTGGCCTCAAAATATCTATGCATTCCAGCATCATCAGTTCCATGTGAGAGGATATTTTCCAAAGCCAGGGAAGTGGTGAGCCAGAAGAGGAGCCGACTGAAGCCTGCCACAGTAGAAAAGATATTATTTTTGAATAAAAACATGTGAAGAAAAATCCCTTTGTCCCTTGACTTCTGTTTATTAGCATTCCTTATGTACCATATAATTCTCTAAACTACTGGTAAATACAACTTAACTTATAAAAAGAAATAAAAAGACTAAGCTAAACAAGACCTTTGGGTGTTCATCCAAACCCCATCATCACTTGTAAAGCTGCAGCAGGAAATATCTCTGGTATATCTTTTTAGTCTAGTGTTTTGGATTCAAACTTTTTTTTTTTAACTCTCTAAATCCTAAATCTACTTGTAATGAACATTCTGACACTTTAGCCATCATACTCAAACCGAGTTATATTTGTTCTTAAATTGAATCTGGAATGTGTCTTGTGTTTGGATGAGTGTATTTGCACATTAAGTCTGCCATTATACTAATATTCTGTTTATTTACAGATAACACAGAACACTTACTTCTGGTACAGTGCCAAAATCTCTTCTAAGAAATAAATTCATTATTTAATGTCTAATGATTGTGTATTAATTAAATAGTATAAATGGACAGGGGCTTTAGCACAATAAAATGAACACAGACTTTTCTGACCTTTTAGTGGTGACATAAGACTGAACAAGTGAGTGCTGCTTCACTTGCGCTCTTGAGAGCTTGTCTTGACCTCAGTTAACCACTAGATGTTGCTGTTCATACTGGGGCTGAGGCTTCAAAGCTTCAAATCTTTCTCGGCACAAATAGAAAGAAAGCCTCAAAACTTCAGGAGGCTTCATTTTCTCATCATTAGTAAAAACCTAGATGAACAGCAGCTTTTCTTGCCAGAAGTCTAGACATCCAATGTGCCTGAATATCAGATGGCTATTTCAATCTTGCATTTCTCTTTTGAGCTGACAGGCCTTTTATCCAGCATGGTCTATGGATGGATGCAGAGAGAGAGACAGAGGTACTACCTGGGCACCTGGTGAGCCTAAATATTTATACCTGTTGCCATGGACACCAAGTGTGGACTGACATTCTATCCAGGATTGTTTGAGGTTCCTTACCAAGCTTGAAGGCCAGTATATTGGAGTGATAGGGGGAGACCACTCACATGGTCTATTTGCTCCTTCTGTATAATCAATGACACTCTCCCTGGACTACGTTGCTTGCATTGTTACCTGCAGGGCAGGATGTGAATTGAGGTCCTGTGAGACAGCCCTGCTGGGTCCATGGATGCCACCAAGGGGACCTGCAGGGACAGACTGTCACCACTTTATGGAACTTCCACTTGACCCAGAGGTACTTCCGATATGCAGCGCTGTATACCTGGAAGTAACCAATTCTGGCATCAAAGGGGTATAATGCCTCACTTCAGTGAATCAGAGTTGGGAGAAGGAGGACGATGCTCAAATGGAGAAGGTGGAAGGATAAGAAAAAAGAGAGGGACAGTTGGGAATTGTGTTTGGGTGCTTTTGTTAGCTATACAAAGACATCTTTGGTGAAAGTATTTGCTAAAATAAATTATTATTTGAACCCAAGACTTGTGTTGGTGTGCTTGGTGCTTAATGGTGCCCCTAGTGGTCACATTTCATAATACTTCCTTTCTGTACCCCTTGGACCAATGAGAAATCATAGTTTAGGGTCAACTCCCTTTTTGTGCTTTTTAACCAATTCTGGCTTGGCACAGCCAGTGCTCTCTAACTTTCTACCAATCAGTGCTCCACTGTGGGCTTGGGTTAAATGTTTCTTTTGTCTTTACAGTCTCCAACCTATGGTCAAAGTGACAATGCAAAGTTTTTCTCTAGTACATAAATAAATATCCCATTACAGTATGAAAATTGATATTCCAAGCACATTTGTAAAGTTCATCTCCATATCAGACTCAAATCCATATTAAAGGGGATTAGAAGAAAAAAGTCAAGAAATTTGAAAACATTTGAAACATTTAAGAAAACAATTTATTTATGTTGAATATACTGTACATGCTGATTTAAGTCCTTGAAATACACAGTGAATGAGGTAGAGGTAGGCAGTACTTCATCAGAACAAGACCTCCCGGTCCAGCAATAAAAATGTTAAGAAAGACAAGTTTGTAGTCCATGTCATAAGGCTTTAATTTTCTCCAGTTCACTTGGTTCAAGGAAGAGGTCCAGTGGATGATGCTGAACTGTTACTCAATTGTGATTGGTAGCCAGCAGCAAAGTGTAGGAACTCCATATCCATATGTTCTTTATAAAAACTACTGAAATAAAATATGTAATTATAACATTAAGCTTTGTAAGTGGAGCACTGTGAAATGATCTGGCATAAAAATATTGCAACAGTCAGTCAGTCATTTTCCAACCTGCTATATCCTCTGCTGGAGGCAATCCCAGCCAACACAGGGTGCAAGGCAGGAACAAATCCCTGGGCAGGGTGCCAGCCCACTGCAGTATTGTAACAGTACTGGACAAGTTACATCAACCAGGAATGAGTCACCAAAGGAATAAGCTGGCAATGGCAGGATTGCCTATAAAAACAGTAACTCTGCACAGTCGCACATGCTTTTCCAACTAGTGAAGCAACATGAGCAGTCCTTTTAAGGATAGTGAGCCACCTCAAAGAGCCATGTAAAGACCAAAAAATCCGTCCATTGTGGCACTCAGCGTCGATGATACATTGATGTCAGAAGCAGAACATGGAGAAGACCTACAGTTTGACTTAGCAGAGTGCTTTAAAGACCAAAAACTAATCTGTTTCACTCTTCGGTCAGTGTGAAAAGTAACGCACGTGCACACGCCTGCCGCCACTCCCCAATTCCTCCCAGAATTTACGCCTCTTTGAATATGCAAATCAATATAAATGGCCCTTGAGCTCAGCATTCTGTGAAAAGGTAATGGCAAAGGCATGGGGGAAAGTAGAAGAATTTCAGTGAATAACAAGTGGAGGCAAGGAAAAACTTAATATTTGTTGGTTTAAATAGTGGTATAAACAACAAAAGGAAGTTGATCGAGTGACATAGAGTGTCGGAGAAACTCGAAAACTCAAGTTCACAAAGTTGCACAGTGCCTGAAATAAAAAAAAAGTTGTTAGATATCAAAGTTGCCATGAAAAGGTGAGTCATAGCCCACTGTCTGAGTGTCATGACAGCTTATTAGGGTACAGAGAAAAGAAAAAAAATAGGGATACAGTGGGAAAAAAGCTCGAAATGTCAACTTTAATCTCGAAATTTCCACTTTAATCACTTAGCTTATTTTGTCATTAAAGTAGAACATCATAAACTTCATCTTAAAATCATTTAATTTACTAGTTTCTCAAATCCCGTCGTAACTAAAGTAGCACATTAAATGCTTTGTTTTGTATGTGTTCTTCTATGTGCTCTATGTGTGAGAATCACTACGTGCTTCTTAAACGGGATTTCTCTTCCTCTGACAGGACACAGAATCCATTACATTTGTGATATTACAGCTCTCTGAATAATTAAAATACTGAGATGTATACTTGATATCATTTTCATGATGATAAGTGTTAAAGCATGTTAAAAAACATGGCAACACGGTGATACAGATAGTGACGAGCTGGCACCCTGTCCAGAGATTGTTCCTGCCTCCAGCAAGATGCTTGCTGCACCGTGTGTGACCTTCGATGAAATAATTTATTGCAGCAGTACTGTCTCTTTCAAACATACTAACCCCCAATTCCTGTCCATCCATTTCTTTCTCCAAGTACACAATCGCCACACAATCAGCTCTGTAATAGATGGTAAGCCATCTGTAAGCTTAGAATACTGATTCTTCAAAACTTTTAAGGAACATTGAAATATCTTCGTAGTGCATGTTTAATTATTCTATCCATCTATTCATCCAGTGTCACGCCAGTCCCAGCAAGAATAAAGCGTGAGGCCGGAACAATCCCTGAATGGAGCTCCAGCTCCTTGCTAGTACTGCGACACCATGTCCTCAAATGTTTAATTATTAACAATATAGATTATTTAAATGATGTTAACATTTTATCTTTATAATGTAATAAACATATTTTGCTGCATTTCGTCTTAAAAATGACATCATCATCATATGTAAATACGCGCTTTATAAAGTGGCTCAGGTTGTGCAATATTATAACTGTATCGCAAGTTTACAGTGAGGTAATTGTACTTATAAGTACAAACAGTTCTACAAGGAGCACTTGACAGACTGATTAATTGCGTTTATAATTCTTGGGATGAAACTGTTTCTGAACCGCGAGGTCCCTACAGGAAAGGCTCTGAACCGTTTGTCGCATGGGAGCAGTTCAAATAGGCAGCATGGCTGAGGCAGCGTGTGCTTGATGCTGTACTGTATATAATTCTCTTTCCAATCAGCTGATGAAGAGCTGTGATTCCACACTCTCACTCAGTGATATAAATACTCCGAGTGGTGCAGTGAGAGTAATATGGAAAAAGGTGATCCGATGTGGCAACCCCTAACGGGAGCAGCTGAAAGAAGAAGAAGAAGGTGCAGTGAGAGTAACAACGCTAAAGCAGCTATGGTATTTCGAATAGTTTGGCCATTCCGTGGACCATTGTATTGTTACAGGTTAATTACAATCAGATTCCTTAAACTAATAAACAATATGCGGTTAATTTCAGTGTATATAATAAATCTCCGTCAGGGATGTGGATCTAACAAAGAATGGGAAACCACACAGGAACAGTAGCACTGCTTTGACGCAGGGTGTCGCCAGTTTGCAAAAGTGAGCGGAGAACTTGTGTACGCCAAGGATTTAGCTGGCATGAAAATGTGCAAGTTTAGTTTTATACATTGTGATGTGAGCGTAGAAACGGGCGTATGCAATATTTTTGTGCATACGCACCGTTTATACATAAGGCCCCAGAACATCTGCATCTCCACACAAGGAGAATCACCTGTTTACCTACAGATGAACAGCATTGAACACCTCTGTTGAATTGCATAACAGGATAGCATTTAACATCCCAGTTGTGCCACTTGCCAATCCAGCAAGCAATATCCCTGCTGTGCCATCTGACAACACAGCACTCCCAAACCCTGCTGATGTGCCCTCAACACCAGCTGTACAATGGAAGCTGGAGAGAAGACCACCCCACCATTTCAACGAGTTAGTGCACCATTGCAAAGAGTTGGAAGTGGCCGCTTGGGACAGCAACTTTGAAGGGAGGGCTATGCAATGGCACTGGACAAGTTACATCAGCCAGGGATGAGTCACCAAAAGAATGAGCTGGCAATACATTAGCAATAATAGGAACACCTATATAAACTGCAATTCTGCATAGTAGCATGCACTGTATCCAACTAGTGAAGCAAAAGGCAAGCAGTCTTTTTAAGGATAGCGAGCCACCTCAACGATCCATGTAAAGAGCAGGGAATCCATCGATTCTGCCACTTGGCACCAGCACTACAATATAAATATTAGTTTTCATGTAGTCACTCTCCCAAAATAGATCTTGCCTTCCTTGTCCTGCAGCTTAAAAATCTTACTCAAGTCATATAGAATTTCAATACATTTTCTAGTGCCTGCTAAACACCTTCCTCTCCTCTTTAATAAAACCCCTGTGTGCGTCCAGGTGTCCGTGTGTGTGTCTTCTGGTGAAGTGCGCATGCGCGGGGCCACACGTCCCGTGTTCAGTCTCTTCCTATGCATTCCCTGTGCAGAGAGAGAGACAGACACACACACAAGTGTGCGCGAGAGAGACACACACACAGGTGTGCGCGAGACAGACACACACACACACAGGCGAGAGAGAGACACACACAGACACAAAGGCGCGCGCTTAAGAGAGACACACACACACACACGCGAGAGACAGACACACACACACACGCACGCAGGCCCGTGAGAGAGACACACACACACACAGGCGCGCGCGTGCATTGTTGCAATGTTACTTTTCTTGGTTGTTTATTAAATTACGGATTTTTCAAATGTTCATTTTTTTCCCTGTGCTTAAAACTCATTAAATAAAAGTGTTTTTAGCGAGTGGGTCGTAAGGCTATAGCGTGAACTCTTGTAGTGTTAGTTTTCTCTGTTGTTCAAGGTTTTCTTAGTGTTATTCAATGTTTTTACATTTAGTTTACTATTACACTGTGCATTCAATGGTATAATTAACTATATTTGTGCTTAAAAACTTAAAAAAATATATATTTACATACAGTTCATATGGTCTGGAACGGATTAATTGTATTTACATAAAGTCCTATGGGGGAAATTACTTCAGTTCACGACCATATCGGGTTACAACCAGAGTTTTGGAACGAATTACGGTCGTGAACCAAGGTTCCACTGTATTACTGTCAGACAAAATTACAGGAATTTTACGGAAATACAAACCAGTATTACTGCGAGAGAAAATTAGAGGCACACAATACAGTGACACATATTACAGCCACATACAAGGTCCCTTGCCATTTAATATAGACTGTTCCTACTAATGTTTATGCACTACTGTTCTAGCGCCCGTTATTGTAACGGGCTTAATGTCCAGTTTGTTTATAAATGTAAGTTAACTGTATATGTAAATGTATAAGTATTGCTAAAACAGAACATATACAGCTTACGAACTCCCATTCATAATTGAAATCCCAACACCTTATTGATTCCTGGTTATTTCTACTGGTTACTCCATCTAGGAGAATTATTGGTGGTGTACTCTCTGAAAGACTGCCATCTCTTCAGCAGCTAATTGCTTTTGTGTTGTGTTTAATGTTACTGGGAAAAGATCTGAAAGTAAATGACAAAAATGGATTGGCAAAAAACTGTCAGGGCCATAAGTGGCATTGCTGTGTCTCTAAATAGAGATAGGACCTTGCAGCGGCCGATCTCAATGAGAGCAATACACAATGCCAATCAAAATGCATGTTTACATATGGAGTGAGAGGGTCAGAGAGAGGCATTGGAAGATCGGATGAAGTCCATGCAAGCTCCTCAAGTCCAGGTCAAAGTATTAAGTGCACTGTGCCTGGGGCAGGGAGCACCTACCAGCCCAAAAGGAAAGAAATGGGTGGCTTGAATCTGTCTTGCAAGGGTGATACAGAGTATAGGGGTGCAAAATTCTCAGCGTGCACCCTGTGGCCTTAAGATCTAAAAAAATTCTTGGATCCAGAACTAAGCCCCAGACAGGGTTTAAATGTGGCAACACAGGCACTTGACTTGAAAGGTGAATTGGGCATGAAGGTGTATTGGCTGGAAGTTAGGAAGGCCAGAGAAAGTAAAGAGAAAGAGACAACAATGGGACAGTACTGTATAGTGCTGTGGCATTGTAACATAATGTGTTGTGAAAAGTAAGCCACCATGCAAATCAATTATGGTCAAGATATGTGCACTGTTTCTCTAATATCTTAATTTGGCTCTCTTTTAAATTTTTGAAGCAATTTCTCTGCCTCAAAAAATAGTAAGCCATCATTTTGGGTGTTTTCGAAGTTAAGAAGTATAGGGGTTGCATGTGTTTTTTGTTTTGATGAATTTTTATGAACATTTCTTTTTGTCTTCTTTCTCCAGTGATGCCATATTGCTTTTGTGTAAAGGTTGCCACATTTGTTAAGCAGTTGTTAGGTTCCTGCTAGGCTTAAACATTGCAGGTGTGAGCTGCGTGATGTCATCGACACAACAGGATTAAGGTTGTTGAGGCGCGTTCTGACTCATCTGAGTATATACAGTATATATCTTCAAAGTTATTTGTGTGCCACTTATATTAGTTTGTTCTCTTGGTTTTGACTCTTTTTGGTTGCTTGTCTTTGATTCTTCTCTCTCATTTTGGCTAATGAATCAATCAAGTTTCTGGCTTTCAACCCTACTGTTCCATCAGTTTTGTCCATTCTATCGTTTTTGCTTCTTGTTTTGGGCTTGGCCTTAACTAATACCCTTCTATGACTGTTCCTTCCTGTTCAGTCATTACATGTACTAGTACAACAGACTTTGCTTTGGTACTTTCATTGTCTTTTTTTATTACAATGAAAATGGTGCACACCCTAATAGTTTGCATTCAAATTTTGACATTTTTCTATGACCATTATTTTTGCTTTGATTAGTATTAGTCGGGACTGGAAAACATGTTTTTGGAGTTATTACTGTTGTTATTTCTGTTGCTAATATTTTTATTGTTATATTAATTACAGTTTAATTTATTATTACTAATGTTAGTCCTAATAAGTGCCCTTTGATCAGCTCTGTCCTTGGGATACTAAAAGTTTCCTATGTACTGATGACCTTGTACTCACCACCCAGTCTAATATGATTTGAGTAAATCGAGGAAACACCAAGAAGTGAACTGAATGAATTTGAAACATATTAAAGAATCAATCAATTCAAGTAAGACATATGTATGTGAATTCCATCTAAAGAATCTATATGCCTTTAGAAGACTTGAAGTAACAGGGGGGGATACACTACTGGAACACTGTCCCACACCTAAACATCTGCGTGTGACCTTAGCCCAATTTTTGGCCTAATAAGCACTACCATAACACCAGAATTAAGATTTTTGCCAGAAACAATATTTTGAGGAAGCGGACATGGACAACCTGTAGTGCACAATATCAAGCTTAGAGATCAACAGCACTTGCTGTATACTACTTAGAGGGAGAGCACACAAGTCCCATTTGCTTCAACTCCACCCATGTGAAGCAAGCAGATATAGTCCTCAACAAGACCTGTCAAATTATTACTGGTTTCCCAAGACCAGTAACCAACAGAAAAAATCCCATAAGCAGCATTATCACCATTTGGTGCTATATTTTCATGGAAGCTGGGGACAACAATGCCTATTGCTAACCTCAAGAGAAAATGGTGACACAAATGATTTAATCATGCCATCTCTCTAACAAGTTGCAGTGCTCACAGATGTGTGGATCAAAAAAGAAAGTGACCCATAATAGCTTAGTGTTATGACAAATCTATAGAGCCCCTGAGGGGACATTGTAATCTTTTTTTTCTGGAGATTTTTCTGATGTGCACCAGTTAGTATCAAGTGAGCACCAGATACTTTCAAGTGAGCACTACATAGTATCAAGTAAGCACCAACAGTATCAATATCAGACAAACATTTTCCATCTTCACATGCAAACCATTTTTTTGACATTTTGTGTGCATGCATCAATAGCCATGAAGTTGACCAGAACTTTACAATTGTTGCTGTATAAACACAATGATTTCCTCAGTATTGCTATAGACCTTACAACTAATTAGACCTCTATACTTCAATATGCAGTATGTTTTAAATACCTTTCAGTGATATTGTATCCATGATGAACTGCAAGAACAAGTGCTATCAAAGTCAAAGCGAACTTTATTGTCATCTCAACCATATACAAATATACAGACAGACGAAATTGCGAACCTCAGGGTCCACAGTGTAAAAACATGAAGTGCAAATAATAAATTAAAAATAAATTAAAATAAAAATTTAAAATTAAAACAAAAACAAGACAAGATACTCTGCAAAGACAAGACAAAGAAGTAGCAGCAATATTGACATGTAGTAAGCAATATGAACATTAATGCAATGTATGGTATTTGGAATCTAGATACATAAATATAGTCAATGGATATGCAATATAATAAATAAATAAATAAATAAATAATAGATTTAGATAATACAGAAATTATCAGTGTATGATAATAGTTGTTTAAGACATGTGTAAATAATGACAGGTCAGAATTTTTCACAGCAGAAGGATATCAAGAATGTCAAAATACTTAAAAGGTCAGATTGAGATTTTCATTTTTTTTTTTTACATGCACATTTGTCTTTTCAGGAAAGTGGCTTGCATGTATAAAAGTTCTATGTCAGCGGGTTTTTAGAGGTGGTTGAGGCAGTGTGGAAGATCCCAGGGGGCAGCATAGTGTTAAGGAGTCTGACAGCTTGGGGGTAAAAACTATCCTGCAGCCTGGCAGATCTGGCTGTGATGCTGCAGTATTATCTTGGATGGCAAAAGTGTGAACAGTCCATGTGAGGGGTGTAAGGGGTATTGCACAATGCTGCAGGCCTTGCGGACACTGCATTTGTAAAATATGTCCTGTAGTGAAGGGAGAGGCACACTAATAATGTTCTCTGCTGTCTTAACTATCCTTTGCAGGTGCTTGCGGTTGGATATGTTGCAGTTGCCATACCAGACTGTGATGCAGCTAGTCAGAACACTCTCAATAGTGCCTCTGTAGAACATGGTGAGGATGGAAGGGGGAAGACTTGCTCACATCAGGAAGTGTAGTCTCTGCTGGGCTTTCTTGATTAGTGATGAGGTGTTATACATCCACGTAAGTTCCTCAGTTATGTGCACACCGAGGAACTTGGTACTCCTAACGGTCTCCACATCTAAACCATTGATGCTAAGTGGGATGTGGGCAGGATGTGATTTTCTGAAGTCCATGATTATCTCTTTTGTCTTGTCGACATTTAGAGATAGATTGTTGTCTTCACACCATGCGGACAGACATTCTACCTTATCTTTGTATGCTGTTTCATTATCCCTGCTTATCAGTCCCAGCAACATCGGATCATCCACAAACTTGATGATGTGGTTGGTGTTGTGCGCGGCTGTGCAGTCGTAAGTCAGCAGGGTGAAGAGCAGTGGACTAAGCATGCAGCCCTGCGGTGCTCTAGTGCTCAGTGTGATGATGCTGGAAGTGTTGCAGCGTATCCAAACTGGCTGGGGCCTCTCTGTCAAGAAGTCCAGGATCCAATTGCAGAGGGTGGTGTTCAGGCCCAACCTGCTCAGTTTTACAACCAGCTTTTGAGGGATGATTGTGTTGATACTGACATATGTGTCTTTTTTATCCAGATGTGTGAGGGAGAGGTGAAGGGCAGAACATATGGCATCCTCAGTTGACTTGTTTGAGCGGTATGCAAATTGAAGAGGGTCAAGGGAGGCAGGGAGATTAGTTTTTATGTGTGACATGACTAACTTTTCGAAGCACTTGAATGATGATTGGCATGAGTGCAACTGTTCGGTAGTCATTCAAGCATGTCACAGATGACTTCTTCGGCACTGTTATGATTGTGGTCGACTTGAAGCATGCTGGGACTGATGACTGGCTCAGAGATATGCCAGAAACTGGCACATTTTTTGAGCACACTAATAGGAATGTTGTCAGATCCTGCAGCCTTGCGTGAATTGACTCAGGATAGAGTCCTCTTCACGTCTTATGGAGAGACAGAGTACCTGATCAGTGGAGGGAGGTGTTGCCTTTCTCTCAGGCTCTTTATTCTGCGTCTCAAACCGTGCAAAGAAGTTAAATTTTTCCTAAGTGCAACTATAAAACAGAGCTAATATGCATCAGAAATTATGTGTAGGTATGGATCCGCATTTCAGTTACTGTGCAGTTGAAAGTATCTGGTGCTCACTTGAAACTATATGGTATGCACCAGAAAAATCCCCAGAAAAAAAAAATTCACAATGTCCCCTTGGGGGCTCCGTACAAATCAAAGAAATCCAAAAAAAAAAGATGACTAATTAAAGATTTTTGAAAATTATTATTATTACCTGCATTGTGAGGGAGCGTCAGTTACAGCACTACAGCCATGTGGTGCGTTTCTCTGAGGGTGATCCAGCTCGTAAGATCTTCATTGTTGGGCACCCGAGTGGTTGGACCAGGCCAAGGGGTCGCCCACGTAACACCTGGCTGCGGCAGATCGAGGGTCATTTCCAAAGAGTGGGACTGGACCGAGTATCTGTCCGGGAGGTTGCAAACTGGGATCCCGAGTTGTTTCGCCGTGTAGTGCACGCTCCCAACTTGACTTGACTTGATTATTATTATTTTTATTACTATGTTGCAGAATTTTCTTTTTCTATTTGTTATGAATTTATTGCCTTTGATTTCATTCTTCCACCATATAAACTCTTGCAAAAGATTTTCTTGGGCTCAGCTGGGATAAAGGCTGAAAAAGTTATTTGTTTTAATAAAAAAGAAGGTTAAAACTCCTGGTTAGCTGGTTTACAATATCAAAATAATATCCTCAAGTTACAAAAGGTGATACCAAACCCTGGAATATTGAGACCCCACAACCGCTGGACACTGCATATGCTGGAGCACTACAGTTGCTGATCTGCTCAGTCCTTGACCTTTTGAATTGTCTCCTCCATAACCTTCCACACTACAAACTTCTGCACACTTCAACAACATCTGGAGAAGATAACAGCCAAAGCATTTAGAGCACCTCAGTTGACTGCTGCATTGGGTCTCCTGACAGAACCTGTTTGTGGATTTGTATGCTGGATGATTCTTTAATGTAGAGATAAAATTCATTACTACAAATGGTTGTGATGCGTCATCTGTTGAAATGACAAATGTAAAACATATGTCTATATTATATGCATTTGCTATGGGTTTTGTAAAAGCAGTGTTAATGTTTGTGAAATTCATTTTGTTATTACAAATGTTTGTGCCGTTTTTAGGAATGACAGAGGTATAGCAACCAGATGGACACACATATACACAGACACTCAGACATTTTTAAGGGGAATTGCACACATGTTTTGTGGTCTTGAAGGTCATGGTTAAAATATTTGCTCACGGTACAAATTACTGTGGCCTACACAAATCTTGCCCAGCTGTATGTTAGTAACTCCTCAGCTATTATCCTACCTATATTAAGTATTTATCAATACAGCCAGTGGTCATGTCTTCCAAAGAAAGGGAGAATTTTAATTGTAGCTGATCATGAGAAAATTCCTACTTCATTAACAATGGTCAACAATCAATACATGAAACAAAGATGAGACTCTCTGTGTCATAGAATGTCAATACAATCAGAAGAGGCAAAATGATGAGCACACACTGAATGAAGGCAAAAAAAAGGCTGTCACAATTGCTTCTTGACAGGACCATTCCAGAATGACCTCCCTCCCTGGACCTGCTGCATACTTGAACAGTCTTTTATACTGCAACTGCTGATTATTTCTATAGAAATTCTGTATCTTATCTGATCTATACAAAAAATGTTAAAATGTAAAATAAGAAGTAGCAACAAATTAATGCAACTTTAACAAATACATTTATAGATTTATTAATCTAACTTACAAATTAAAGGGCACAAAGACATTTGTTTTCACTGGATTAGTGATCTGCTGAGGGTGATACTTTAAATCAGTGGTTCAAACTGACTCCAAAACCGAGGTTTAGTTTCCAGCACACTTGGCCACTAGCTTACTCTGCCTGAAGACCTTTCATAAGTATAAACTTCTCTTGTAGGTGTCCTCTCACCTTTTCAACTTGAAAACAAAGAATGGAATCTGATTCTCTTGCCTCCTTTAAAAAATCTACAACACTACCATCCCTTTGAGAAAGCAGAGAAGGAAATACAAAGCATAAAGCAACGCTTTCACTTTGAAAAGGAATGGTGGTGGAAAAATAGGCTGAATGCCATTTTTTGCCTTTTTTCTACAAAAAGACCAGGCAGGGGCCACAGGGCTGAGAATATTTTTCAGTACAAGCTGAAATGAAATCTAGGAAGGCAGCACAATCAGTTACCCTGAGCAGATTAGCATTATTACCTGGTTTCATTCATTCTGTATTGATTTAATGGAACATGTTGTTTCCAACAGAAAATGATTGCATTGTCATGGCCTCTCTCTGACAACCTAATCTTCATTTGCAGATTCTGCTCTGGCTCCCCATACATAATGATAGCAGGAGTAAGATACAGCAGTCCGGCAGTAGGGACGCACGTTTCAGTAAAGGTTGTCAGGATTCCTGAATCAATACAAATGTTTGAATGGGTTTGACTCATTAATTACCTACTACTAATATTATCTCAGAAATAAAATAATAGGTTAGCCATAATAATAACTACAATTAAACTAATAAAAATGTGTGATGAATTCTAGTTTGTTGAACACAGACCTCCTGTCTTATACCTATAACCTATTTTTAAGACACTAGATTTACACATTAAACACAGTACATGTTTTACTAATGGATGTTATATTATTATTATTATTAATAATAATAATAGTAATAGTAGCAGCAGTAGTTGGAGTATTGTGACCTTAAGCTGAATTAAACAATTTTATCAGTGTAAGAATAGATTATTTTAATTATCACAATTGTTATCTGACTTTCATCTTATTATAATTTCTATTTCTGTATTAAACAGTTGCTGCTACTGTCATGATTAGGTTTCAAGTGAATTCATTTGGTATTTTTACATCTTCAAAACATTTTCTTTAGTCCTTCTATTGCTGCCATTTTGACAGCTGTCGTTGGCGCTGCATCCCCCATTGACAAACAGTGGCAATAGAATGGCTCGTACTAAAGGGCTTAGTGACCACAACTGAGGCACTGTTATGGGATGCCACTTGTTTCACATTGTAGCAGTGCTACTATTAGTTAAAACTGCATCTCCCAGCAGTCCCTGCAGGGGCTGTTGGGGTTAAAGGTGGCCAGAGGGGTTTAAAAGAAGAGCAGGTGTCCAAGGGGAGGAAGAAGTGTTTTTTGTTGTTGTATTTTGTGTTTCGTTTACCTGTCGGTCTGCCTTCTGTTAATTAAGCCATATTTAGTAGTTGTGTCCTGGATTGTATTCGTTGTTGGGGTCTGGATCGTCTTCTGTCTACCTGTGTACTGAGGACTGATTTTGGATTCATGGCTTTCCCGCAAGTGTAGGAGTGCTCCTGAACCATCCATCCATCTTCACCCTTACAGTGTCTACCAGTAGGACTGCTTTTTCATTCCCTTTCAAAATACAGATCTCTGGACTTACTCTCGTCATCTCTCATTACATCCAGTGTGGTTTTCCATGGACTTTGCTGTGTGGAGTTGTTTGTGTTTATATGTGTAATGTAATTTTGTCATGGGGTACTGGGGTGGTATTATTGTTTTCATTTATATTATTGAATTTCATTATATTCTTTAATTGTGGTTAGTTCCCGGTGCCTCTGTTTTTGAGTGTGTGCAGGTCGGGCCAAGGCTGGGAGCATCCCTGGGATCCTCTATAAAAATAAATAAATCACCATCATCTTGATGGTGTGAATCTTAGTGGCACCAGACCGCTACAACATATCACTTGTTTCACATGTTAATATATGGCAGTTCTGCTCGGATAGATCTGTGCCAGTCAACTGTAAAGGTTATTGTCAAGTGTAGGCATTTAGGAGCAACAAAAGCTCAGCCATGAAGTGTTAGACCAGAGATACTCATAGAGTGGGGCCACTAAGTGCTGAGGCACATAGCACATCCAAATGGTCTTGATTGCATCACTCACAACAATTTCAGACTGCATCTGGAAGCAGCAAGTACTGTGCATTGAGAGCTTCATGAAATTGGTTTGCATGACTGAGCAGCCGTACACCTGGAATATATCGCTATCTGCAATACCAAGCAAGCGTTGCCTAGAATGTGCACAGTGCCATTGGATTCTGAAACTCTGAAATGTGTTTTCTAGAGTCAAGAGTATCACTTCACTATCTGGCAGTCTGATGAATGAATCTGGGCTTGGTGATTGCCAGGAGCTTGCTATCTTCAGGACTACGTAATGCCTACTGTAAAGTTTGGTAGAGGATGGGTAATTGTCTAGGACTGCTTTTTAGAGTTTGGGCTAGACCACTTAGTTCCAGTGAAGGGTACTGGTAATGCTACAGCATACAAAGACATTTTAAATAATTGTGCAATACCAAATTTGTGGCAACAGTTTGTGGTAGGCCCTTTTCTGTACCAACATAATTATGCTCCAGGTCAATAAAGACATGGAGGAAGTTAAGTGGCCTTCACAGTGCCCTGATCTCAATCTTATTGAATACCTTTGGGATGAACTATAATGTAAATTGCAAGACATGTCTTTTTGTCCAACAACAGTAGCTGACCTGATAAATGCTCTTGTGGCTGAATGGGCACAAATTCCCACAGTCTTGTAGAAAGCCTTCTGAAAAGAGTGGAGGTTGTTATAACCACAAAAAGGAGGTCAACTCCACATTAGTGCACATCTTTTTGGAATAGGATGTCTGGCAAGCTCATATAGATGTGATGATCAGGTGTCCACAAAACCTGGAGTTGGCCATATTGTGTATTGTTGTTGATATTTTTATTGTGATTGCTACACAATGTTGCCTTCCAGCTCCCAAAGACTGAGTTTGAATGCCTACTTAGTCACTTCTTCTTCTTCTTTCAGCTGCTCTCATTATGTGTCACCACAGCAGATCATCTGTTTCCATATTTTCCTGTCCTCTGCATCTTGCTCTGTCACACTCACCATCTGCATGTCCTCTCTCACCACATCCATAAACCTTCTCTTAGGCCTTCCTCTTTTTCTTTTTGCCTGGCAGCTCTATCCTTATCATCCTTCTCCCATCAGACCCAACATCTTTCCTCTGCATATGTCCAGCCAACGTAATCTCAGCTCTCTGATTTTGTTTCCAAACCGTCCAACCTGAGCTGACCCTCTAATGTACTCATTCTTAATCCTGTCCACCCTCATCAAATTCAATGCAAATCTTAATATCTTTAACTCTGCCACCTCCAGCTGTGTCTCCTGTCTTTGTGTTATTCCCACCATCTCCAACCCATATAACATAACTGGTCTTACTACCATCTTGTAGACCTTTCCTTTCACTCTTACTGGTACCTGTAAACCACAAATCACACCGGATAATCTTCTCCACCTATTCCATCCTGCCTGCACTCTCTACCTAGTCACTGATTATATGAAATTTGTGAATTTTCTTTTTTTCTTAATGGGTTTGCTCCCTGTATTCCATTTTCCTCCAGCATCTCAAAGCCATAGAAGTTAGGTAAAATGACGACCTTTACTGTAACCAACCATTGATAAGTGTGACAGTGTGTCTGAATATGATTTATAATGGACAAGATCCATGTTAAAGATTTGTTCCTTCCTTGCTCTGTATGTTGCTAGGGTAGGCACCAGTTCTCTGTGACCCTAAACTGGATTTGGTGGGGTCAGGAAAAGGAAGGATAGATTGATTATCTTTGTTGCTGCTTTACTATTTGTAGCTGCCATCAAATACTGAACAGATTTCTGTATTTTGATTACTTAAATTCTAAGGATAAACAAAAAGAAAGAACAAGTGTGAAAATGTATATTGCATTGTTATTCTAATTTTACAATTATTTATATCATTTCTGCTGGTCCAAGTGAAATAATGGAATGAGTTTACTGATGAGTTCACATAGGCACTACAGTGAGTGCATCAATCATTTAGATGTTGTGCGCTGTCATTGCTGATTATAAAATGCTGTTATTCACTATACCTGCAATGCGATTTCACAATGAACAGCCCAGGTATTCAATATTTAAACATGAGATGTCTTGTCAAGCTTAATTCCATCAAGAGTACATTTCTAACCCATCCATATATTCATACAGTAGTTGGCCTTACACATTTACTGCAATGAACACTTCAATAGACAAACACACATGGCAGACAGGTTGTGCAATATTCCTTCCTTCAATATTCCCCTTCGCCCTCAAGTCCTTAAAATATTCTCATTTCATTTAAAAATTGCTTTATTGGCATGTTTTTTTTTTTTGTTTTTTTTTGTTTTTTTTTTGCTTATATACAAACCGGATTCCAAAAAAGTTGGGACACTAAACAAATTGTGAATAAAAACTGAATGCAATGATGTGGAGATGGCAAATGTCAATATTTTATTTGTAATAGAACGTAGATGACAGATCAAACGTTTAATACGAGTAAATGTATCATTTTAAAGGAAAAATATGTTGATTCAAAATTTCACGGTGTCAACAAATCCCAAAAAAGTTGGGACAAGTAGCAATAAGAGGCTGGAAAAAGTAAATTTGTGCATAACGAAGAGCTGGAAGACCAATAAACACTAATTAGGTCAATTGGCAACATGATTGGGTATAAAAAGAGCTTCTCAGAGTGGCAGTGTCTCTCAGAAGCCAAGATGGGTAGAGGATCACCAATTCCCACAATGTTGCGCAGAAAGATAGTGGAGCAATATCAGAAAGGTGTTACCCAGCGAAAAATTGCAAAGACTTTGCATCTATCATCATCAACTGTGCATAACATCATCTGAAGATTCAGAGAATCTGGAACAATCTCTGTGCGTAAGGGTCAAGGCCGTAAAACCATACTGGATGCCCGTGATCTCCGGGCCCTTAAACGACACTGCACCACAAACAGGAATGCTACTGTAAAGGAAATCACAGAATGGGCTCAGGAATACTTCCAGAAACCATTGTCAGTGAACACAATCCACCGTGCCATCCGCCGTTGCCAGCTGAAACTCCACAGTGCAAAGAAGAAGCTAGGCCCGGAGTTTTTTTTTTTTTTAATTTTTATTAATTTTATTACAATCCATACAAAGCAATCAAGTTTTTACAAAGAGAAAAATTAAGAACAGATCGATCCCCACCCCTGAGAGAGAGAGCAAGCCAAACGGCGTTAAATTTAAGACTTGGAGACATACCTAAATTAATAAATTCTCTGTGCCTTTTGAACTTATTTTAAAATATTACTGATTAGATCCTGCCATGTTTTGAAAAAAGTCTGTACGGATCCTCTAATTGAATATTTGATTTTTTCCAACTTCAAATAATATAACACATCGGTTTCCCACTGACTTAAAAGAGGAGAGTTTGGGTTCTTCCAGTTTATGAGAATAAGTCTACGTGCCAAAAGTGTAGTGAATGCAATCACAATTTGTTTGTCTTCCTCCGCTTTAAACCCATCTGGAAGAACACCAAACACAGCTGTTAATGGGTTTGGAGGGATTGTAAGTCCAAGGCTATCTGAAAGGTAATTAAAAATGTTTGTCCAGAATAATGTTAATTTGGTGCAGGACCAGAACATGTGACCTAGTGAGGCTGGGACTTGGTTACAACGTTCGCAGGTTGGATCATGCCCTGGGAACATTTTGGAGAGTTTTAGTCGAGACAGATGTGCTCGATATATAATTTTGAGTTGTATAATTGTATGCTTTGCGCATATGGAGCTCGAGTGAATTCTCTGCATTGCTACTTTCCACTCCTTTTCTGATATATTAATTGAAAGATCTTTTTCCCAGTGTCCTCTTGGATCTTTAAAAGGGAGGGATTGTAAAATGATTTTATATATTGTAGAGATGGAGTCTAAATCCTTGAGATTGAGCAATATTTTTTCCAGCATGGATGAGGGTGCAAGATGAGGAAAATCTGGAAGGTTTTGTTTAACAAAGTTTCTGATTTGAAGATAGTGAAAGAAATGTGTAGCTGGAATGTTAAATTTGGAATGTAATTGCTCATAGGATGCAAAGACGTTGTCTATATAAAGATCTCTAAGCAAGTTAATTCCAAATTTTTTCCAAATATTAAAAACTGCATATGTTTGTGAGGGTTGAAAGAGGTGGTTCTCTTGCAGGGGTGCCACAGATAGAAGCTTCTCCGTCTTAAAATGCTTTCTACATTGGTTCCAGATTCTAAGTGAGTGGAGCACAATTGGGTTATTAGTGTATTGCCGATAACGTGTGTTTATTGGAGCACAGAGCAAGGAATACAAAGAAGTACTGCAGGAGTTTAATTCTATTGCGGACCAAGCCTGTGTATGTTCTTCTATTTGTGTCCAGGTTCTTATCGCCTGTATATTTGCTGCCCAGTAATAAAACTGGAAGTTAGGTAGAGCCATGCCGCCTTCTGCCTTTTGTCTTTGTAGGGTCGCTCTTTTGATGCGTGGATGTTTTGAATTCCAAATAAATGAGGTTATTGTCGAATCTAATTGCCTAAAAAATGATTTATTAATGTATATTGGGATGTTTTGAAATAAAAAAAGGAGCTTAGGAAGAATATTCATCTTAACAGTATTAATTCTTCCAGCTAGTGTGAGATGAAGGGTTGACCATCTATGCAAGTCTTGTTTAATTTTTTCCATGCAAACGGCGAAATTTTGTTGATATAGAGCTTTATATTTACTTGTGATGTTTACCCCTAGGTATTTAAACTGTTCTGCAATGATAAAAGGTAGGGTATCTAATTTAATATTATATGCTTGAGAGTTCACTGGAAAGAGTACACTTTTATTCAGATTAATTCTGAGACCAGAGATCTTTTGAAATTCTGTGAGTGCTGCTAAGACTGCAGGTACAGAATTTTCTGGGTCTGATATATACAGTACCATGTCATCTGCATATAATGAGATTTTCTGTTCCAGTCCTTCTCTGCTAATCCCCTTTATCTGATCAGTATTTCGACAATGTATTGCCAGTGGTTCAATGGCAATCGCAAACAGCAGCGGTGACAAGGGGCATCCTTGTCTAGTGCCACGTTCTAGTTTAAAGTAGTCTGAGCAAATGTTGTTGATGCAAACTGAAACAGAAGTTTAAACAGAAGAAGCTATTTTTAAGCAAGATCCACAAGCTCAGGCGTTGTCACTGGGCCAGGGATCATTTAAAATGGAGTGTGGCAAAATGGAAGACTGTTCTGTGGTCAGACGAGTCACGATTCGAAGTTCTTTTTGGAAATCTGGGACGCCATGTCATCCGGACCAAAGAGGACAAGGACAACCCAAGTTGTTATCAACGCTCAGTTCAGAAGCCTCCATCTCTGATGGTATGGGGTTGCATGAGTGCGTGTGGCATGGGCAGCTTGCATGTCTGGAAAGGCACCATCAATGCAGAAAAATATATTCAGGTTCTAGAACAACATATGCTCCCATCCAGACGTCATCTCTTTCAGGGAAGACCCTGCATTTTTCAACAAGATAATGCCAGACCACATTCTGCATCAATCACAACATCATGGCTGCGTAGGAGAAGGATCCGGGTACTGAAATGGCCAGTCTGCAGTCCAGATCTTTCACCTATAGAGAACATTTGACGCATCATAAAGAGGAAGGTGCGACAAAGAAGGCCCAAGACGATTGAACAGTTAGAGGCCTGTATTAGACAAGAATGGGAGAGCATTCCTATTTCTAAACTTGAGAAACTGGTCTCCTCGGTCCCCAGACGTCTGTTGAGTGTTGTAAGAAGAAGGGGAAATGCCACACAGTGGTGAAAATGGCCTTGTCCCAACTTTTTTGGGATTTGTTGACACCATGAAATTCTGAATCAACATATTTTTCCCTTAAAATGATACATTTTCTCAGTTTAAACTTTTGTTCCGTGATTTATGTTCTATTCTGAATAAAATATTAGAAGTTGGCACCTCTACATCATTGCATTCAGTTTTTATTCACGATTTGTATAGTGTCACAACTTTTTTGGAATCCGGTTTGTACAACTGGATTGTAAAGCTGTTACTTTCCCCATCTTCAGGTAAACTCTTAATTTACAGGATTTTTCAGCACTATCACAACATCTTCTGAAAGGTGTGTATGTAGCTGGTTGCTGTTGAGTCAAACATCCCGTCCTCATGTAGCAAATCCTTGGCCTTTCTTGTTTTTCCAAGAGTCACCTGCAAGTGCTCATTCCGGGTCCATCCTCACAATTGAGTTCTCATTTAAAGTGGTCATCATATCCTATCCTGTGATCTACTCACCAAGCCCTGAGATCTCTCCAGGAGTATGACTTACCTTCCTAACAGTACATGTATAAAAGAAATACAGAAGCCTTGAAGAAGAAAATAAGCAGTTTAGAAAATTTCTAGACCAAATCATCTATCCATTCACCCATCAAACTCACTTAACCAAATTTAAAAATGGGCCACATAGATAATCTCCATAGGGGGAGGAATTTTAAACTGTAGACTTCTCTAAAGGAGTCGATGACAGTGTACTTTATCCAATTGCTTCTTTAATCCTTTTGGCCCTGACATCCTATTACTAGTATATAAATATGCAGCTGTTTTTGTAAAGCACAGGCACATTTGCAGCCGTTGGAACCGGGCGTGCTGCTATTAGTGCAGACTGGAGAGACTGGCATACAGTCCACAAAACACAGAAGTGAAAATGGACGCTTCTGGACTGTGCGCATCATTTTCAATTTTATTTCCTGAAGAGGATTGAAGTTTTTGGCATCTATTGTATAATAATAGTGATCATGTTTTGTTTTTTTTTTCATTTTTGAGCTTCCTAGACACCCCAAATGTAGAATATCTCACAAAATAATTTTTCCCATAAAAACTGAAAATCCAGGACGAAAGGTTTAAAATTGCACAGAAATGTATTTTTCCCAACTAAAGTGTGTAGTGTGGTGTGGTTACATAATGACTGAGCCCAAAAAGAAATTAATCAGTATTGGTCCCAAAAACAAAACAAATGCACATTGGTGTAGAAAAGGAACAAATAAAACAAATAACAAAACAAAAATAGATAGATAGATAGATAGATACTTTATTAATCCCAAGGGGAAATTCACATACTCCAGCAGCAGCATACTCATACAAAACAATATTAAATTAAAGAGTGATAAAAATGCAGGAAAAACAGAGAATAACTTTGTATAATGTTAACGTTTAACACAACCCCCCCCCCCCCCCCCAGGTGTAACTGAAGAGTCGCATAGTGTGGGGGAGGAACGATCTCCTCAGTCTGTCAGTGGAGCAGGACGGTGACAGCAGTCTGTCACTGAAGCTGCTCTTCTGTCTGGAGATGATCCTATTCAGTGGATGCAGTAGATTCGCCATGTTTGACAGAAGCCTGCTCAGCGCCTGTCACTCTGCCACAGATGTCAAACTGTCCAGCTCCATGCCTACAATAGAGCCTGCCTTCCTCACCAGTTTGTCCAGGCGTGAGGTGTCCTTCTTCTTTATGCTGCCTCCCCAGCACACCACCGCATAGAAGAAGGCACTCACCACAACCGTCTGATAGAACATCTGCAGCATCTTATTGCAGATGTTGAAGGACGCCAGTCTTCTAAGGAAATATAGTTGGCTCTGTCCTCTCTTGCACAGAGCATCAGTATTGGCAGTCCAGTCCAATTTATCATCCAGCTGCACTCCCAGTTATTTATAGGTCTGTACCCTTTGCACGCAGTCATCTCTGATAATCACAGGTTCCAGGAGGGGCCTGCGTCTCCTAAAATCCACCACCAGTTCCTTGGTCTTGCTGGTGTTCAGGTGTAAGTGGTTTGAGTCGCACCATTTAACAAAGTCTTTGATTAGGTTCCTATACTTCTCCTACTGCCCACTCCTGATGCAGCCCACAATAGCAGTGTTGTCAGCGAACTTTTGCATGTGGCAGGACTCTGAGTTGTATTGAAAGTCCGATGTATATAGGCTGAACAGGACCGGGGAAAGTACAGTCCCCTGCGGCGCTCCTGTGTTGCTGACCACAATGTCAGACCTGCAGTTCCCGAGATGCACATACTGAGGTCTTTCTGTAAGACAGTCCATGATCCATGCCACCACGTATGAATCTACTCCCATCTCTGTCAGCTTGTCCCTAAGGAGTAGAGGTTGGATTGTGTTGAAGGCGCTAGAGAAGTCCAGAAACATAATTCTTACAGCACCACTGCCTCTGTCCAAGTAGGAGAGGGATTAGTGTAGCATATAGATGATGGCATCCTCTGCTCCCACCTTCTCCTGGTATGCAAACTGCAGAGGGTCAAGGGCGTGGTGGACCTGTGGCCTCAGGTGGTGAAGCAGCAGCTGCTCCATGGTCTTCATGACATGTGACGTTACAGTGACAGACTGGAAGTCATTCAGCTCACTAGGACGTGATACCTTTGGGACTGGGGTGATGCAAGATATTTTCCAAAGTCTCGGGACTCTCGCTTATTCCAGGCTCAGGTAGAGGACTCCCTAGCTCCAGCGCACAGGCCTTCAGCAGTCGTGGCGATACTCCATCTGGACCCACTGCTTTACTGGCACAAAGTCTCCTCAGCTCTCTGCTCACCTTGGCTGCTGTAATTGTGGGTGGGGATGTCTCTCCTATGCTGGTATCAGCAGAAGGATGGGTGGAGGGTGCAGTACTCCAAGGTAAGAGTGGGTTAGGGTGGTCAAACCTGTTAAAGTTGTTCATTTGGCTTTCTCTCTCCACGTCTCTCTCAATGGTGGCACCCTGCTTCAAGCTGCATCCAGTGATGATCTTCATCCCATCCCACACTTCCTTCATGCTGTTATTCTGCAACTTCTGCTCCAGCTTTCTCCTGTACTGCTCCTTCTCCTCCCTGAGCTGGACTCGGAGTTCCTTCTGCACACGCTTGAGCTCATGCTGATCACCGCCTTTAAAAGCCCTTTTCTTCTGGTTCAAAAGGCCAATTAAAATGTCGCTTGTAATCCATGGCTTGTTGTTAGCATAGCAGCGTACTGTTCTTACTGGAACTACAATGTCCATACAGAAGTTGATGTAGTCAGTAGTGCAGTCAACAACCTCCTCAGTTTTTTCACTATATGATCCCTGCAGGATATCCCAGTCCGTAGTTCCAAAGCAGTGTCTCAGAGCCTGCTCTGCCTCAGGGGACCACTTCCTGAATGAGCGCGTGGTTGTAGGTAGTTCCCTCACTCTTGGTTTGTAGTGAGGCTGAAGCAGAACCAGGTTATGATCTGCTTTCCCAAGCACAGGCAGTGGGGTGGCACTGTACGCGTCTTTAGCATTTGCATACAGTAGGTCAATAGTCCTATTTCCCCGGGTGCTACAATCCACATACTGGGAGAAGGCAGGTATGTTTTGTCCAGCGTCAAATAATTAAAGTCTCCAGCGATTAGCACAAGCACCTCAGGGTGCTGTGTTTGTAATTTAGCAACAGTGGAATGGATGATGTCACCCGCTATCTCTACGTCCGCCCAAGCAGGGATGTAAACAGTAACAACAATGACAGTTTGATGTCCCTGCAGCAAGTTGAGATTTTGACGTTTACATGTCCAGAGTTACACCACCTTGTATTCACACAGACAGCGAGTCCTCCTCCTTTCTGCTTCCCGCAGGTATTTGCGTCTCTGTCCGCTCTAACTGTGCTAAACCCGGGTAGCTCCACATTAGCATCTGGGATGTTAATTGTTAGCCATGTTTCACTAAAACAAAACAAACTGTATTCTCTGTAGGTCCTGACATTTTTCACTAGCGTGGCCAGTTCGTCGATCTTATTTGGTAGTGAGTTCACATTTCCCAGGATCACAGAAGGCACCGAAGGCTTGAAACGGCACTTTCTCACAAGTCGCTTTGCTTTTTGCTTAGCTCCAGCTCTGCTGCCATGATACCACCTTCTTACCTCGTCAGGTAAATAGGGAACCACACCAGCGCGGGCATTTGTTCTCAGCGCTTGAAGCTGACTACTTGAATAGATGAGTCTCGGCGTGTAAAAATCCATGTCCAAGTAGTAGTAAAGTAGTAAAAGTAGTAAAAAGTGTCCAGGGAATGAGTCCACATAAAAGAAAGTGATAGGAGTGATCAGTAAAACAGAGAAAAAGGCAGAAAAATAAAAGTTGTACACGGATCTGCTGAAAAGGCTGCCACTCGCGGCAGCGCTGGATGTCAATATTTATTGACAAAATGTAGTGTTTCATGACTGGGTTAGATTGCTGTCTAAAGTGAGTCAGATTTGGTTGAAGCTCCATCCTCTTGATTGCTCAGTCCACAACTTTCTTGGGGCCTGACCGGATGGAGTCAGTGAGCATCTTCTCAGAACTGTGGAGGAAAAGGGAGACAACACAATGACAATGCTCCCTCTCTTACAAAAGTGTGATATTCCTTAGATGAGCCTGGAAGGCAATCGTCCACTTGCATGTGTAATAGCAGGTAAGAGAATTTTTTTATTTTATAAAATTAAACAGAAAGGCTAGGAGGTGATCCTGAATTATTTCTCAATTTTTCCTTCATTTCTGCAGACATTTCTTCATTTCTTCACACCAAATCCTTGACTCTCATTGACCAACTTATGGGAATAGACAAAGAAAGTAAGACAGAAAGATATGATACTGCTTTTTGAATGATAATATCGACATGGACATTGTTAAATATAAGTTAAAGTCAAAATTACATTTAGTATTAGAAATAAGAAAATGATCTATCTGAAACTGACAAAATAAACATGGAGTGTTAAGCTTCGTGCCTTAGGTTTCATCTTACACATGAGCTTTTTTTGATCTTAACTTAAATTTTTTTTTTATATTCTGTCATAATGGCCCATCTTGACAACACCTTTCACCCAATGACTTTGCCTGTTAATGCCATTTTTTAATAGCATTTATAAGCTTTTTAACATTTTAAAAAGGTCACCAGTTTTCCTTTTTTTCCACGTGATTTTGTTCTTAATATAATACCATATGGAGAAAAAAATAGTCCAATGTATATGTAAGTGAATTTGGGAAAATGTCCTTTGTATACAAGAAAGAAGTGAAGCTTTACTGAGACATATATTATAAATCTGTTAATGAAATTTAATTTCATTTGTCCAAAATATGAACTGTTTTGTGTCGTATTTTGAAACTAATGGAGAAAAATAATGGAAAAAATATAAAAAAGATTTTACTTATGCATATGTCCTGTGATCTCCCCACCAGAAAGGGTAAGTATGATCCTTTCCACACCATGTGCAGCGTGGGACGGTTTCAGCTAAGAAAAACTTTGCTAGAAGGAGTTAGACATAGCAGTAACTAATAGAGGAAGTACAGATGTATGTGCAAGGCTTTGCAAATGTCTGAAAATAGGCTTTGGTTGAAAGACCAGATAAAAAGTAACCAAAACACAAAATCAAAATTAGCGGTTTGCAGCTAAAATTCTAACAATAACTTGTTTTTTTCCCTAACTAAAACTATAATAAGAATTAAAAAGATTTTTGCTTATCTCCAGTACTCCAGTGCTAGAACTGCCAGAAGATGAGTGCTACCATCTTATATAGGTGGGAAAGGACGAATCAATGCAACACGTGACATCCATGTCACCAGACAGGCAACAAGCATAGCAACTACAAACAAAATGGAGCGCATTCTCAGGATATATAAATGCATTTTTGTAATTTTGAAAGCACATACAATCTGGATTTACAAACATGCATTTCAGAACAAGTAAT
Organism: Polypterus bichir lapradei; assembly: GCA_026402145.1. Classification (NCBI taxonomy): domain Eukaryota; kingdom Metazoa; phylum Chordata; class Cladistia; order Polypteriformes; family Polypteridae; genus Polypterus; species Polypterus bichir. The sequence goes on along the minus strand of JANRMT010062861.1, from coordinate 46,034,655 downwards.
CCACCTGATGCTAAGCAAGTTCGGAAACAGCCAGTACTTGGATGGGAACTCATCTGTAAACATCTTTAGTTGTTGCTGGAAGAGGTGCTGTTGAGGCCATCAGGGGGCGCTTACCCTGTGGTATGTGTGTGGACACCAATGCCACAGTGCAGTGAAGGGGACACTGTGTTGTAAAAATGGTGCTGTACTTCAGATGAGATAAAAAACGAGGTCCTGACTTCCTGTGGTCATAAAAGTTCTGTGGGTATTTTTTTGAATTGCCCACCATGGCTTAGTCATTCTTCCCCCCTAATCATCCTCTGTCCCTAAATGGCTCTCTCTCTCACCTCTTCACCACCTAACAGCTAATGTATTGTGAGTATATTGGTGCAAAATTGGCTGCTGTCGCATAACTGAGGTGGATGATGCACATTGGTTGTGGTTGAAGAGGCTCGCCACTCTAATAGCAAGTTGAGTAGCAAGAAAAGCACTATATAAATGTAAACAATTATTATTATTATTATTATTATTATTATTATTATTATTACTAGGGGGTTCGCCCCCTGCTCACTTCACACGCCAACCCCCTGGCCTCTCTGCCACTCGCGTACGAATAGGCTAATGTTGGCCGAAGAAGGAGAAGAAGAGGTGGGAGACGTGTCCAGAGGCAGGAGAAGAGGAGGAAGGTAAAGAGAGTGGAACTGAGGGTAGAAACTTTGAATGTTGGCAGTATGACTGGTAAGGGGAGAGAGTTAGCAGAGATGGAAGATTGATATATTGTGCGTGCAAGAGACTAAATGGAAGGGGAGTAAGGCCAGGTGGATCGGAGGTGTATTCAAATTGTTCTATCATGGTGTGGATGGGAGAAGAAATGGGTTTGGGGTTATTCTGAAGGAACAGCTTGTCAAGAGTGTTTTGGAGGTGAGAAGAATGTCAGACAGAGTAATGATTATAAAGCTGGAAATTGGAGGTCTGATTGTGAATGTTGTTAATGCATATGCCCCACAAGTTGGGTGTGCGATGGATGAGAAAGAAGACTTTTGGAGTGAGTTGGATGAAGTGATGTGCAGTGTACCCAAGGGACAGAAAGTGGTGATTGGAGTTGATTTCAATGGACATATTGGTGAAGGGAACAGAGGAGACGAGGAGGTGATGGGTAGGTATGGTGTCAAGGAGACAAATGAAGAAGGGCAGAGGATAGTGGATTTTGCCAAAAGGATGGACATGGCTGTGGTGAATACATATTTTAAGAAGAGGGAGGAACATAGGGTGATGTACAAGAGTGGAGGAAGATGCACACAGGTGGATTACATCCTATGCAGAAGAGTCAATCTGAAGGAGACTGAAGACTGCAAAGTGGTGGCAGGAGAAAGTGTAGTTAAGCAGTATAGGATGGTGGTCATTAGGATGACGTTGGAGATGAAGAAGAGGAAGAGAGTGAGGGCAGAGCCAAGGATCAAATGGTGGAAGTTGAAAAAGGAAGACTGCAAGGTTGAATTTAGGGAGGAGGTGAGACATGCACTGGGTGGCAGTGAAGAGTTACCAGACAGCTGGGAAACTACAGTAGATGTAGTAAGGGTGACAGCAAGAAGGGTGCTTAGTGTGACATCTGGAAAGAGGAAGGAGGAAAAGGAAACCTGATGGTGGAATGAGGAAATACAGGAGAGTATACAGAGGAAGAGGATGGCGAAGAAGAAGTGGGATAGTCAAAGAGATGCAGAAAGTAGACAAGAGTACAAAGAGATAAGGCACAAGGTGAAGAGAGAGGTGGCAAAGGCTAAAGAAAAGGCATATGATGAGTTATATGAGAGGTTGGACACTAAGGAGGGAGAAAAGGACCTGTACTGATTGGCTAGACAGAGGGACCGAGCTGGGAAAGATGTGCAGCAGGTTAGGGTGATAAAGGATACAGATGGAAACATGCTCACAAGTGAGGAGAGTGTGTTGAGCAGATGGAAAGAGTACTTTGAGAGGTTGATGAATGAAGAGAACGAAAGAGATTGAAGGTTGGATGATGTGGAGATAGTGAATCAGGAAGTGCAACAAATTAGCAAGGAGGAAATAAGGACAGCTATGAAGAGGATGAAAAATGGAAAGGCCATTGGTCCAGATGACATACCTGTGGAAGCATGGAGGTGTTTAGGAGAGATGGCAGTGGTGTTTTTAACCAGATTGTTTAATGGAATCTTGGAAAGTGAGAGGATGCCTGAGGAGTGTAGTAGAAGTGTACTGGTGCCGATATTTAAGAATAAGGGGGATGTGCAGGACTGTAGTAACTACAGGGGGGTAAAATTGATGAGCCAAAGCATGAAGTTATAGGAAAGAGTAGAGGAAGCTAGATTAAGAAGTGAGGTGATGATTAATAAGCTGCAGTATGGTTTCATGCCAAGAAAGAGCACCACGGATGCAATGTTTTCTCTGAGGATGTTGATGGAGAAGTATAAAGAAGGCCAGAAGGAGTTGTATTGCGTCTTTGTGGACCTGGAGAAAGCATACGATAGTTTGCCTCAAGAGGAGCTGCGGTATTGTATGAGGAAATCAGGAGTGACAGAGAAGTATGTAAGAGTTGTACAGGACATGTACGAGTGAAGTGTGACAGTGGTGAAGTCTGCAGTAGGAGTGGAGTGGAGGTGGGATTACATCAGGGATTAGCTCTGAGACTTTTCTTATTTGCAGTGGTGATGGACAGGTTGACAGATGAGATTAGACAGGAGTCCCCATGGACTATGATGTTTGCTGATGACATTGTGATCTGTAGCAATAGTAGGGAGTAGGTTGAGGAGACTCTGGAGAGGTGGAGATATGCTCTGGAGAGGAGAGGAATGAAGGTCAGTAGGAACAAGACAGAATACATCTGTGTAAATGAGAGGGAGGTCAGTGGAATGATGAGGATGCAGGGAGTACAGTTGGCAAAGGTGGATGAGTTTAAATACTTTTGATCAACAGTACAGAGTAACAGGGAGTATGGAAGAGAGGTGAAAAAGAGAGCACAGGCAGGGTGGAAACAGGTGGAGAAGAGTGTCAGGAGTAATTTGTGACAGACGGGTATCAGCAAGAGTGAAAGGGAAGGTCTACAGGATTGTAGTGAGACCAGCTATGTTATATGGTTTGGAGACAGTGGCACTGACCAGAAAGCAGGAGGCAGAGCTGGAGGTAGCAGAGTTAAAGATGCTAAGATTTTTACTAGGTGTGATGATGATAGATAGGATTAGAAATGAGTACATTAGAGGGTCAGCTCAAGTTGGACGGTTGGGAGACAAAGTCAGAGAGGTGAGATTGCGTTGGTTTGGTCATGTGCAGAGGAGAGATGCTAAGTATATTGGGAAAAGGATGTTAAGGATAGAGCTGCCAGGTAAGAGGAAAAGAGGAAGGCCTAAGCAAAGATTTATGGATGTAGTCAGAGAGGACATGCAGGTGATGGATGTAATAGAACAAGATGCAGAGGACAGGAAGATATGGAAGAAGATGATCCGCTGTGGCATTCCCTAACGGGAGCAGCCGAAAGAAGACGAAGAAGATATACATCATAGGTATTTCTTATATTGAGATAAATTCTAGATCAAATTGCTCTGTAGTGTAATAGATAATTTTGTTATTAAGCAAGTAGAATTAACCAATTATGTTATAAATTGAAGCCAACATATGTTGGCAATCAACTTGAACTACTTTTATGGGGAGTGCAAAATAATCCTTGGGAAGACTGTGTTTAGCTTTTTCCAAGTGAAAAGATCAGTTATGAATGATCAGTCTTGTGTCTGGACACACAGTATTTTGCATATCTTATTTGTAATATTATTTTCATGAATCTGGAGTTGGTAAACACAAATGGGCGCAAAAATAACTCAACATACCCACATTGTAGAAAGCCAAGCCCCGTCTAGACGCGAAAGGGCAAACACAGAATCTTTATAAATTAAAAGTTTATTTTCAACAAAAATTCTCCCTGATCTCTGAGCAGCAAAAAACATAAAATGATTTTCCTTAATTAAAAAGGCAATCAAAGGCAAATAAATCCCAAAACCACAAACCTACTGTAAAAGGCAAAGTCAAAAACAGAGCATAAGGTCAAAAATGCAGTAAATTCACAAGAATGCACAGTATAATCACAAGAGAAAGTTACCAATGTCATTATATTAAAATAATAATTATTTACATTTATATAGCGCTTTTCTCACTACACAAAACACTCTCCATTCTGGGAGGACCCAAAACACAAACCATGTGTGTGGTCTGAATGAACCTCATTGGACTTTGGATTTCTCAAGCCATTATAGGGCTGAGGGCAGTCCCTTGATCATGATGGACAGGTGGCCCTGCCTCTTAGGAAACCACTAACAAAACACATGGACCATAACACAAGCATGGATGCATATCAATAAAACTATACATAGAATTAAAGGAATAATTCCAATAATTTACCAAAGTCACATTACTTAAATAAAAATGAATCAAAAATTTGTAAAAAAGATACAAAATATTCAGACACCAACCATGGAGAGAATCCTGGCTGAAAAAAAAAACCAGTTATGACACACTAGGTACAGGTTTACTTTGAGAAACTGACTATAAAAGCAACTCCTGAGAGGAGTGGTATTTGGGCACAGACACAGCATGAAGACAGAAAGACAGAGAGACAAAGAGATAGAGTGCATGTCAACTGTGTGTGCCCACTGCTAAAGTCCACCAGTCTAGGTGTGTGGCCAGCAGTGAATCTTGAAAATGGAGAAATGCTGGTGAAAGTTGTGGCAGACAGGTTACCTCTAATCCCATGTAAGTGTAGTGAAGCATGACTGGAATTGTGTATTTGCTGGCAAAAGGGAAAAAAGCAGCTGGGAGCGCATGGTGTCATAGATGTCCTGAGTGCCATGGTGGAGCAACCAGGGAAGAAGCCAACGGCACCTTTTAAGGGTACCCTCACGAGTTTGCCTAAAGTACTAAAACCATTATTCCATCTCTTGCACACCCGAGTTGTTGCAATATATTTGGAAATATGTTTATTACAATATATTAGGGGAAATATACAGGTAGATTCACTCTAAAGAAGCCGTGAATATTCTGTAATAACTCTCGGTTACTTCCAACAAGATGGAGCAATGTGTCACACATCGGCAAGGAGCATGGCAGAAACTGAACAAGCCTCGAACCGTGGAAGATTTCAAGGAAAACATCCAACATGAAATTGCTGCTATTCCCCCCCGAGACGTTTGCCAATATGTTCAGGAACATGGAGCAGCATGTCAAAATGTGTCTGGCAGAAAACGGATACCACTTCTAGCATCGCATGTAATGCAATCGATTACACATACGTCAAGGTATATAGCATATTTTTTTGGTTCAAATTGCTTTATCCTAACATAGTTACAACAGAATATTCAAGGCCTCTTTCAAGTGAATCTCCTTGTATGTTTCATTATATTTCAGCTACATCTCAGCTACATCTCATATAGTTAACAAAATGCCACTCCTCTGCCATCCTAGGTGGCTGCCTTCATCGCCTATATGGTACAGCCAGACCTGATTATACAGAAGGATATATCCACATACATCTTGGGTATATTGCAATATTATTATTTTTTGTTAGGGAAGAAGTTCTTCCTGCTTTCAATCTGAAATGCTCTTCCCTTCAGTTTCCACCAGTGTCCTTAAATATGTAACTATTTAATTGAAAGAATTCTGGATCAACTTTATCAAGATCTTTAAGGCTTTTGGAGACCTGACAACATGTTAACCTTCTCTGCTCAATTAGCTTAGCTTATCTGAGAAGAATATGTGCTTTATGCCTGGAATGCACATGGTTGCTCTTCTGTCCAAAGCTTCTAAAGATGTTGTTTCTATAAGATGGAGAAGTTTCATTCATAATGTGCACGAAACCAGCTTCAAATGCCTAGAACTTGTACATTGGTGTGTTTGAATGTCAGCCACGTAAAAAGGAATTTTGTTGCTTTTAGGGAGAGTGATAAGAAAAATAAGAATAACCACTTGAATTTTAAAATCAGAATATTAATTACAAAGAAGAATCAGACCATAAAGGCTGGATCTTTTTGCCATTCTTTCAAAATAATTTCCAAGTCTACTTTTTCAATAACAAGAATCAAGAATCAACCAACATTACAGGGAATATTAACTTAGACACATCTTCACACTCACTCATACAAAGCTGATTTAGAGATGTGAATGATCTAAAATTATATGTTACTGCAAAGTGTTGGAAGAAAGCTCTCAGTGTAATGGGCCTGTTGTACAGACTGTGTATGGGACAACTGTTGAACTTAGGACACTTAATCTGGGAGGCTGTTGGACTAAAACTGTGGCATCTTCTGAACATCTCTTGCAAATGCTAAATAACACTGCATAAGGAAACATGCTGGAAAGAGGTTGCACTCATGAGAAGTTTATTAAGTTTCAAGACATTACTTTATTTATTATGGGGATGACTTTGTCAGCGTTTTCCTACTATTCACAGAATGAAGTCCCTCCTCCCTTCTGGAAGGGGGGACTATACTATGTGTAGGTGTGTAATAGGAGGTATCATCCTGCATAGTTGGCTAATCAACTATTTTTTCAGGATTAGTGACTCGACAAAACCTATTAAGGGCAAGAGGGTTATTATCTAATGGTGCCTGGGTGCCCCTTCTAGTAGAAACAGAGGATTACACTGTCCATTTATACAATAAAAACATCAGCCGTTCGGTGCTTTATCAGTGCTTTAATGATAAAAAGACAGAATGGAGGGCTTATATGGATCAGCATCATTTGAAGTTTGCTTCGTGAACTGTATTGGCCAGCTTTCTGTACTTCACTCTCATTGAAAATACTCTTTTTTCTCTATTTTTATCAAGGAAGATTGCGGTTAAGTGCCACATCTAAAATTGCTTTGCTGTAAACGGCAGGCATACTCTTGATCTTTCATGATCTCAAAAATGTTGCATTTGGCTAATCAGCAACATCCTTGATAAGGCATCCTGTGACTCTCACATTATATTTTAGAAGTAAACAGAATGAGGCCAACATCCTTGTTTGTCTTATTCAAGTGGTGGAGCTCCTGCTGTGCTGGTCTTTAGGGTCACTTAGTAATCATCTTGCCACATTACAGATATTACGTTTAGGGAAACCATTGACCATGCTGGGGTAGCTTTTACATCCATCAGTTGGTAATCAGTATAATGCCCCCTCTACATTCGTGGGGAGAAGCAAAGCGGCCATATGATAAATAAAACAAAAGTCTAGACTGTAATTTACTGTATTTTTGTTTTTAAATGAGTGCAATCATGAGAGCTGGGATGAATGTAACCTGCAGTGATATGAAAAAGTAGATCAGCAGAAATGCTGCAATTCGTTTTCATGAGGCCACTCACTCTGCCCCTGCTTACTGGGCTCTTATCTTGTAAATTGCAGGATAAACTAATATCTGTGCAAATGAAATTCGAGAAAACCAGGGAGTAACTCTTTAGCCCTGTCTGTAATAAAACTGCAAATGGAGAGTCCATGGGCCCACAAACCAATTCTTTCCTGGGATGTATATGTTTATTTGTTTCATTCCATGTTATACCAGGCACGAAATCTGTTAAGCTGTTAAAATTATACCATAAAAAATTGGAATGCTTGGCTCTAGTACTTCAAGGACATAAAGCCGGCAACCATACTTTTACATTGAAGAAATCAGTCAACATAGATTGAAGCAGATACTTTGATTAAAAATTAACATATAAGTCTCTTTAAATGCATTGATTTAATGTTGCATATAGCATTAAAATGTTTATTATTAATGATATAACAGAACATTACAGCTCTAGCACACTGATTACAAAGGGGGTGAGGGGGTCATGGGGTCTGATTGTTCTCCTTATGTCTGTGTCGTATTTATCCTGGTTGTGTTTTTTCCTCATAAATCCACAAGATTTGAACGTTAACATAATCAATGTCATAAAAGTAATACTGCGTGCCACAGTGATGTCTGTCTTACAGGCAATTCCACTACAATTGTGCTCATAATTACTAACCTCGTGTACCCATTGCTGGACTGTTCCCCTATACCAGACTCATTCCTGTCTTGCACCAGTTGCTATAGAATCAGGGTGGGCTTATTGCCCCTTATGACACTATATTTTGAGTTAACACTAGAATCCCTGAAGCCTACGAAAAAACTTCTACTCCCGGCCCACCTTAAATTCCTTTGCACCTCTCCATCAGCGTCTTCTGTTTTGTAAAAGTCTGGATCAGAAAAAGCAACAAGCACCCTTCTGTCCCACACCCCCCAACACCACCACCACTCCCGCACCACCGGAGCTTATCTCGGGCAAAAACTTCACCCAGCTCAAGTCTTCTTTATTTGCATGTGAAGTCCTTAAGTTGTATAGGGTCAATAATATATTGTTATTTGGAACACATGCATTTCATATATGTTACGTGTCTTAAATGATCTGAGTAAGTGTAGGATGAAAGGAAATGCGAGAAACCCAGGAAATGTTGAAAAAATACCTAAAATAGAAACTTTTTTCATGTTATAGTACTAATGACAAAATTTTGACATGGAGTGTATAATGTGTGAAGACTGAAGTCCAAATATCAAATAAACACTTTCTCAAAAGGTACACTTATAACAAAACAAGTGCGCTTTAGTTCAAGTATATAACCAAAGAAAAATAAATCGGGTTAGAGTACAACACAGACACAACCGTTTGGGTGGCACAGCGGTAAGAACTGCTGACTTGTAATCAAGTGGCGGGATTTAATCTGGGCGCCTTCCAGAATTACCATTTTGAGTAGTGAGCTGCTCTTATTGTTACTATTGTACAATAGAAACATACATTTGATTTGAGTCTGTAACAGCTGATATAAATGTATGGTACTTGTAAAGGTTACCATTTTTTTTTATTCAGTTTTATTCTCTCAGTCACTTTAACACTCCCCCAGTTCTGACACTGCTGTTTTCAAATAAAGATGTGCTATAACAGAGGTGAACTCAGATGACGATGAGGGTTGTACATCGGAGAAAAGGAATAGAAGCCCTCCCCTCAAGAAACGTCCACTCACATATAAGAACAAAGCAGCTGCACAAGGCCGAAGATAAGCTTCGGTGGTAGGGGGGATGGGATAGCAGGCTGCTTGCTGCTTGTGTTGATCAAGACCTTTACAAAACAAAAGATGCTGATGGAGGGATGCAAAGGAATTTAAGGTGGGCTGGGATTAAGAGTTTTTTGATAGGCTTTAGGGATTCTAGTGTTAAGGAATACTTCACCAAAAATGATTACAGTGGAACCTCAGTTTGCGACCATAATTCGTTCTGGAAACATGCTTGTAATCCAAAGCACTCGTATATCAAAGCAAATTTCCCGATAAGAAATAGTGGAAACTCAGATACTTTGTTTCTCAACCCAGAAATATTTATATAATAACTAGCTGAATACCCAGTGGCTTTGCTCACAGAGTGCAAGGGAAAAAAATAAAATATAGTATTTATAAAATGTTATTATGTAGTAAAACATTTTGATAAAAGAATTTGAAGAACATATAAGAAGCATTTTAATTATTAAACAGTAAAATATTTCCATAAGAGATTTTGAATGATATATAAGAAGTGTATAAATTATTAAACAGCAAAACATTAACATTTAAGAAGTAAAGATACATTAAGTACTAGTGCAGTGGTTTTGGGTAAACTACCTGCTTGACAACCTTGCATTACATGCCTGTGATTTAAGAGAAAAATTATTCTGAGAAATGTGGACGCTGCCCGAAACTGCGAAGCTGTCGACCCGGCGGAGCAGCCCGACATTCCGCACCTCCCAGCGTCTACTTTGTTGTCACGACCCCTTGCCGCTGAAGGCGGTCTCATCTTCACATTGTTTACAGCTCGGCATAGTTAAAAAGTAGAACGAGGCAAAGCTGTTTTCTTCATCTCTTCTACTATCAAGTACTGCCAATTAAAAATAAGTTACAATGTGGCAGTTTCCGCGACAGTCACCTGGACGAATAAATAAAAATTCTCTGTCAGAATGCGCCTGGCGGCAGGTGGCTTAGCACTGGAGTCTAGAGAGGAGGGCTGGGAGAGGGCAATGCGGGGCGCACTTCTATGGGATAGATCGGCATGTTTGTGTTTACTTCTTTTCAATTTCAGTAAAATAACTCTCACACAAATAATAACAATTCGTAAAGACGATGTAAAAATGGCATCCACAAACGAAGTGATTAGTTCCTGTATTATAATATGTTCTGTGGTCATACGTAATTTCCGTTTCGCATTGTCATACGCAATTTCCGTTTCAAACGCGAAAAGAATTTTATATATATAGATGATTAATACAAAATATAAAGTAAAAATACGTAAAACAAATTAACCTGCACTTTACCTTTGAAAAGAATCGTGGCTGGTGTGAGGCAGACGGAGAGAGAGGAGGAGGAGAGTTACTGTGTAGGACGACTTTCACTCTAACTAACGGAATCACTGCTATCTGTTGGCTCACTGGAATCTTTTTCTTTTTTTTGCAACTTTAACAAGGAAACCTATCCAATGACAGTTGCTTTTGCCTGAAGAGTCGCTACACTTGGACACAAAATTTTAAAAAATCCTTTATACACTGTAAGGTTTCTAAACTCTTTTGGGATTCAGCCCAAAAGGACAACATGCAGAAGAGCGTCCCAAAGCAACCGTAGGCTCCCAGCGCTGTAGCAATTCACCGAAGACAAAATCAGAAAAGATCGCGATAAAGCTATAAGCGCCTGCCGTCGATGGGTGATGCAAGGAACATTATAAATGCAAGAGCACAATATTACTTAGCCACTAACCTGGTCACGACCACGCCTGATTGCTGTGTCTCTGTATAGGAGACCAGCAAGCTGATTAAGAATGAGCATGGGAGACCATTACCCACAATCCCCACGTGACGCTCAGCAGACAAAGCATATACGTACTACTCGTATTGTCAAGTTAAAATTTATTAAAAATTTTAGGTCATCTTGCAAATACTCGCAGACCAAGTTACTCGCAATTCAAGGTTTTACTGTAATTTTTATATCTGTTGCTTACCCCATACTGTTTGTACTTACGAGCAAGAAAAAAGTTTTTATAGGGAATAAAGATGACATTATTGATACAGTAGGTGTCAGTGGGGACCAATGCTGAACAACAGAAAACAAGATCAAAACATCTATGAAAAAAATCTGAAATTGCTTATGTTGAATAATCCACTTGCCATGTTTTCAGTTGTAAGCTCCAAATATGTATGTTGGCTAATACATATACAGTACTGCAAAATAAATCACTTCAGGAAGATTTGATCATACACAAAAAATGGATTTGAGTTTTTGAATTGAAGACCTGCCTCTCTCTTCATTTGCTAGTCATTAAGCCACAAATTCATTACTTCCAAGTTTGTCAGCAGTTTTTTTGTGAAACTGCAAGGGTGAATTGATGTTCTATTTGTTAAAGCATCTCAGATATAAAGAGTAAGGTGGCAGCTGTGGTTTTTGCAATTTTATTCCCGCTTTTGAATAATGGCACAGAAAGTAGCAAATACCATTCTGCTACCATACTATTTCAGTTGCCTTCTCTGGCTGTAATTTTGACATTGTTGGGATATATATACCATATATGTTTAGATATCTGCGGTGGGCTGGCGCCCTGCCCGGGGTTTGTTTCCTGCATTGTGCCCTGTGTTGGCTGTGTTTGGCTCCAGCAGACCCCCGTGACCCTGTAGTTAGGATGTAGTGGGTTGGATAATGGATGGATGGATGGATGTTTAGATATATATTGTGGACCACCGGGGTGTGTACAGTCACCCACAGCAGCAACTTTTACTCACAGATTGGAATTACTTTTTCCTCGCTCCCCAGAGCACAACAAAGTACAAAGCACCAAAGTATACTGTTCACAGTCCTTTTCTTCTCTTTGCCTCTTTCTCTCTGTCCGTCCACATCCACTGCTTTTCAGCAAGCTTCCTCCTTCTTGCTCCCAACTTTGGCTCCCTGAGAAGGTGTCCAAGTGTTCAACAACCTTCCGCTAGCACTTCCAGGTGTGGCAGAAATACTGCCAAACAGGGCTCAGCAAACATAGCCTCCCCTGGTTGAGGTTCCATGCTTAAAACCTGCAAGCCAGGGGGGCTGCCCTATAGAGTTCCAATGATGTCCTGGACAAGCTCTCTTCCCCAGTCCTTCCATTGTTAAGGGAATTCCAGCTGGGTAAGGACCCCGGCCATCTGCTACTATATATAGTATATATACACAGTATAGATAGATAGAGAGAGAGAGAGAATACATACTTCATTCACTCAACCAAGCTAAATTTGTCAGGATGTTGCATCTAGGGCAGTAGGTATCCACTAAGAATGGACATTTCGATATATCAAAGTTTAGAAGTAAAATCCCCAGTTCAACAGAAAAGATAAACACCTCAAAATCTCAAAAATTCCTTGACAGATTTGATTGAAATTTGATGATATTATAGAAATAAGAAAATCAGCCAAATCTTGTTTTTTTATTTGTCAATATTTATTAATATATTGTGGCAATTCAGGTAAATAAGAACAGGAGCACTCAAAGCTGTCAAGGCCTCTTCGATTTTATTTTGTTTACTCAGTCTTATACAAAAATGGAGCACTTTTGTTGACTCCGCAATTCTGTGGATCCTACTCCCAGCACACCTTCGAAAACAAAAAAACATCCCCTTACAATTAGAAACCTCCCCTTCCAGCCCTCCCATTCCCTCACACAAGGTTAGAAAGCACTGCCTACATGTTACAATATTATATCTGTGCTGAACTGAAGGCATGCTTTATGCAAATGCAGCAGAAGTGATAGATAGGTCATGTGAATAGCACCAACAAGGGTTGATAGGCAACTGAAGATGACTATCCTGGACAGGAGAAAAGATACATGATACATTGTGAATGGAAACAGAAAGTTCAGTGAAGCAAAAGGAAGATGTAAAGCTGAAAAGTTAGCAAGAGATATTTTTTGGTGTTGACTACTAGAACTCTTAGATGAGTACCGGCTCTTATCTTGTGGTCCCTGGTCAATATTCCACTCCACCCCAATTCCCTGCTCTTTGATCATAGTGGTGCAAACTCCAATTGAGAAACATCAGTCTTAGATAGTTGTGCTTAAATTTTCCATGGTTAATCTCGTTGTTTTTGTTATTACATCAGTTTAACACAGGGCACCAGCACTTACGTATTTCCAGCTCAAGCACTGTTTTGAATATAGATAGATAGATAGATAGATAGATAGATAGATAGATAGATAGATAGATAGATAGATAGATAGATAGATA
>JANRMT010062861.1:45945784-46021399 GCA_026402145.1 Polypterus bichir lapradei | reverse complement strand
ATAGATAGATAGATAGATAGATAGATAGATAGATAGATAGATAGATACCTTATTCATCTCAAGGGGAAATTCACATAGAGTTACACCACCTTGTATTGACATAGAGAGCTAGTCCTCCTCCTTTCTGCTTCCCACAGGTATTGGCGTCTTTGTCCGCTCTAACTGTGCTAAACCCGGGTAGCTCCACGTTAGCATCTGGGATGGTAGTTGTTAGCCACGTTTCGCAAAAACACAACAAACTGCATTCTCTGTAGGTTCTGACATTTTTCACCAGCGCGGCCAGTTCGTCGATCTTATTTGGTATTGAGTTCACATTTCCCAGGATCACAGAAGGCACCGTAGGTTTGTAGCGCCACTTCCTCGCAAGCCATTTTGTTTTTTAACTTAACTCCGGCTCTGCTGCCACGATACTGCCTTCTTACTTCGTCAGGTAAATAGGGAACCACACCGACACGGGCATTTGTTCTCAGCGCTTGAAGTTGACTACTTGAATAGACAAGTCTCGACGTGTAAAAATCCATGTCCAAGTAGTAAAAGTGTCCATGGAACAAGTTCACATAAAAGAAAGTGATAGGAGTGATCAATAAAATAGAGAAAAAAGGTAGAAAAATAAAGTTGTACACGGAGCTGCTGGAGAGGCTGCCACTCTTGGCAGCGCCTGAGTCATCATCAATATGATACAGTGGAACCTCGGTTCACGACCATAATTCGTTCCAGAACTTATAACCGAGTTGGTCGTGAACCAAAGCAATTTCACCCATAGGATTGTATGTAAATACAATTAATCCATTCCAGACCGTACAAACTGTATGTAAATATGTAAATCTATGTAAAGATTAAGCACAAATATAGTTAATTACACCATAGAATGCACAGTGTAATAGTAAACTAATGTAAAAACATTGAATAACATTGACACAAAACACCCAGGCTCCCTGCTTAGCTACACGAGCTGGCTCACTCGCGCTCTCTCTCTCTCTCTCTCTCTGTAGCGCACACACACACACCACCCACCCACTATCCTCCCTCCACATCCCTTCCCCGTCAGCTGCCGGCGCTCTCTAATCTCTCTGTAGCACGTGCTCGCGCAGCATTTTTTTTAAAATGAGTTTTAAGCACAGCGGAAAAAAAGAACAGAACAAATCCAAAGTGCATGCAAAAACCAACTCACAAGCAACCAAAAAAGTAAGATTGCAGGAGATCACGCTATTAAACTTAAAGCCTGATCGCTGTAAACAATGTTTTTAAAATGAGTTTTAAGCACAGCGGAAAAAAAGGAACATTTGAAAAAAAGAGAAAAGTAACATTGCACCTAATCGCGCTATGAAAAACTCCATCTGTAAACACTTTCATGAGTTTTAAGCACAAGGAAAAAAGCGAACATTTGAAAAAAGAGAACAGTAACATTGCAACAAATCACGTTATGAACTGAAAAATTAACTTTTGAAAAATCCGTAATACAAAAACCACCAAGAAAACTAACCTTGCATGAGTCGAGTTCCGGCATGAAGTGTTTTCCTTCAGGTGTTTTCTCTCTTGTGATTTCTTGGGTTTGTGGTGCTTTTAGCTGGTGGGAGTGAAAGCCTCATGCAGCCATTCCAAAAACAAATTCCTTGTGACCCAACCCTTCGTGTTTGCCCCCCATATTCCTGGCAGTCTGGCTTTGTTTACATTGTGCTGCTTGAAAGCACGAGGGTTCTCAGATTGGTAAATGAGTAAACTGGTAAACAGTTTTTCCACCTCTTGTAATTTCTTTCTTTACTTCGATTTCAATTTTCATCAAAACTTTGTTCTCACCACTCTTCACTTGCTTAGAAGCCATAGTTAACTGCAAAAGCACACGAAATACTGTAGAGCACAAACAGAGTGCACGTCTTATTGAAAACAATGAACAAGGAGCGGCTTTGCTTAAATGAAAAAGCCAGGCAGCTCTCTTTTTCTCTCAGCCTGCCTGTGGTGGGGCGATGGTTCGCTTGCACTACAGCCTACAGATAGGCAGGCTAACACGTGCAGCAATCTCCTCCTCCCCCTCCCCAGCAGGCACGTGGAATTTGGGGGATGGTTCACTTACTGCCTACAGATAGGCAGGCAAACACGTGCAGCAATCTCCTCCTCCCCCTCCCCAGCAGGCACGTGCTCGCTCGCTCTTGCTCTCTCTCTCTCTCTCTCTCTCTCTCATCTCAGGCAGGCAAGGGAAACTGGCTTGTTCGGCAAACACGTGCAGCAATCTCCTCCTCCCCCTCCCCAGCAGGCACGTGCTTGCTCGCTCTTGCTCTCTCTTTCTCTCTCTCTCTCTCTCTCAGCTCAGGCAGGCAGGCAGGCAAGGGAAACTGGCTTGTTCGTATACCGAGTGTGTGGTTGTGAACTGAGGCAAAAGTTTGGCGAGCTTTTTGGTTGTGAACCGAGACGTTCGTGAACCGAGGTTCCACTGTACCTCCAAAGTGATAAAAAAACATGAAAACAAATACTGTAATTGAGTGAATGGCCAAAACAAATGACAATTATAACACTAACTGGCGGTAGGTAACCATCGCGAAGCAGCAAGAATCATTGGGGTACCAATTTGGTAGCCCTGTTTAGTTATTTTAACACAAAAAGTAAAAATGGTGGACAGTGGCACAACAGAAAAAAACTCTTACCAGAAAATCAGCCCACATAAGGCCCTCTGCTTTGAACGTTGAGCTCTGAATTTCACACAAAAGCACATTTGGTATCAACTCCAGGTTATAAATGAGACCCCACCTTTCGGGCCTGGCCCTTTTTATATTGTTGTGTCCAGAAGGGGTGGGGACTACTCTGGGCATTGTGATCAGGGCTGGGTGCCCTCACTGAGCATCTTCTCGGAGCTGAGAATGAAAGAGAAGTTACTGTTTGTGACTGTAACCTGTTTCGCTCCAGTATGGTCACTTACCTGAGTCCAGCCTGGAAGATGATCCCCATTCACACATGTGTGACAGATGTTAATAATATATAGTCAGATTTCACATTGTTCCTACTAATTACCAGTTTCAATTGAAAAGAGTACATTTTTCTCTAAAATTATGTTTTACAATGACCATCAAGAAAAGACAAGTCAGTAGAAAAGACAGAAAAATGGTATTTGAGCTAAAGATTTTTTGCATTAATGTAAAAAATAAAAAGTATTGTATCATTCTGTATTTTTATTAACACAATGCAGTCCCTGCAGTGGGCTGGCGCCCTGCCCAGGGTTTGTTTCCTGCCTTGTGACCTGTGTTGGCTGGGATTGGCTGCAGCAGACCCCCGTGACCCTGTAGTTAGGATATAGCGGGTTGGATAATGGATGGATGGATGGACAATGCAGTCCAGCATGTTCCACTGTTAGAACAGAACATGTGTGCTTTCCCAATCCTCTATTGTACATGGAAATGTTAGTTTTATATGAAATTGGATGGATTCATTGTGAATTTTAAAAGGACTATACTCTGGGTAAAGAACATTCAAATAAACCACATAAGACTTTTTCGACATTTGCAGCCTTTTTAGCTGTCAGATATGCCATCTTGCTTTAAGAACAATTTGCCTTTTTTTGGAGATTTGAAGTAGATCCACGGGAAAGCCTGTCTTACAGTAATGTTTTAGATTAATTTTTGCCTCTTAACAAGATGCGAGACAAAAAGGTCAATTTTTCAATAAATAAAATTCTGCTTGTCATGCCTCATGATCAATATGGGTCATTAATATTAGACGTATGGCATCTTCGTGCGCTTGAAAGTTAACCAGCTGCATATTCTTTTTATGAGCTTGTGTGACTAAACGTCAGGCCAAGGCTTTCAGATTATTTCAGTTCTGTTTAATTGTAGCATGTGTGGTAACACTCTAGATTTTTAAAAGGAAATCAACATCCAGAATGGCAGCTTTCTCTTGCTTTTTTATATCTCTATTAAAAAGTGAGAGGCATCAATTAAGACTGTGGAAGGATGAGAGGTGACATGCGGTACTGTAGTCGTTTTCATAGCACATTACAATCCCACCTCATGAATCATCATCTTTGTTTGTGTGAAAAATTGTTCATTAGTATGATTAAGTTTTGTAAGAGCTGCATTCCAGGGATACCTCGCAGACAACTGCAGATATAATGAGGATACAGATTTTTTTCTATATTACCCTTGCACTTCTTAGCTCACATTGTTATGTAATATTAGAAAATTCAAATAATTCATTAATTGTACCTACGTGAAACTACCAGGAAAGCATTATGATTTTCCTCTAAGGGTCCCTGGTGATTAAACCTGCTTTGCCCCTTTTCACTTCACAACCCTGTATTGGAAATAGCAGGTATGAAAAATGAATAAATAAACACATGAAATTATGACTTACCTCTGAATGGCAGCCTTTTTGTTAATTCATTTAATACAAAGATTAATTTTCTAATGGACTGGATTGTTACTGTTATTAGTTACCTTGATTATTATGTACTGCTATGGAACAATTCATGAAGCATCAAATAATTAATGTGCTCTTGCATTATATGGTGATATTGATCCATTTGCAAACATTGATGAATGGCTGCTAAGTGAGGTCAGCACTGAGTGTCTGTGTTGCTCTCATATATCAAGCTACCGAGTGGTATCATGGCGTCCCAGTATAAATCCTGCTCCCCTTGAGCTCAGACTTAAAGCCAGGGCCACACTTCTTCATTAGCTGGTATTTGCCATCCACTCTTCCTTCTTTAACTCCAACATGTGCTAAAGGAAATTATGCAACCAATGCCATATTCCAAGGTGTCCTTATAATTATGTGATCAATACCATTTTTTTAATGACTTTCTTATTTGTCACAATGACAAGCAAAATGCAATTGCTGATCTGTGGTATTACTTGGCAGAGAATCATACCCTCTTTATCAGAAAATAAATAAAATGACCTGGACCCCGAAAACAAAGTGTTTCATGACTGCTGAAAACCATTCTTCAAGAACTGTAACTGTAGGAAATATACTCAGAGAACACTTTTACAGTAAATAAATAAATTAGAGTTTGTCTTACTTTTTTACTGTATCTTACTAATGCTTGATCACACATGAGCACCTGCATAATATTCTACAGTCCTCTGCATCTTTGTCTTCCTTTGATTGAGTGTTGCTGTATTACAGGTCTTGTTAATCTTTTTCTGTTCATTGTCTCACTCCACCAAGAGCAGTGTAACCTGTGTTACTAAGCCAACCCAGCACTGAATTTTAAATTTAATTATGAGTGTGACAGACCTAAGTGTAAAGTCTTCTGCTTAGGTTTCCAGTTGAACCCAGTTAGTATGCTCCCTCACTTCAGACAATTACTTGGGATTATAATGGTTGTATAGTTCTTAAATTCATTCTTAGTAGTAGTGATGAACAAAATTGCAGAGTTTCATGTTCCAGGCAGTTTCATTAAATAGCCCCATAAATTTCTTTTGTATCCAATTACAGTATACAATTATGAAACTCAAACCTCACAAAATTATTTTCTGGGTTGTTTCAAAAGCTTTTGGGGGTGGAAAGCAAGAAATACTGCTACCTAGTGGTGATCTAATAAGTGTAACTGCTCTCTCCTTGCTTGGCCATGCTCCAAGGCTGCCTCAATCTCCTGCAGCTCCTTCCATGTAGTACCACACTCTTTCATGTGCCACATCCACTGTCTGCGCCACCACTTCCATCTCACACCACTCATTTTGGGCCAGAGATAACATCATCTGCAACCACTTTCCCCAAGTCCATAAGCCGATTCAAGCCAGGGTCCTTCTGGAGGCTTCACTGCTGGCCACATTCCCAAGCCAATGGATTTTAGCAGCTGAGAATCCTTAAGTACTTGTAGATAAGTGTAGTTATTTGCACCAGAATACATTTTACTTCCTTTTGCACCTGAAGAAAAATGTTGCAAGTGAGAAGAAAATATATATGCTAATGGCACAATTTTAATTTGTAACGAATCACCATTTGTTTTTTGATTTTTTTAAGTCCAGTTTTAGGCAAATCATTTTACTTGTCATTAGTCAGTAGTATAGAAAGTACCTGTCATTAATTTAGAGTTTGGGAGTTTTCAAAGAAAAGAAAGAACTCCTTTGGAAAGCTTCTCTTAACTCTCTACAATTGCTTTGCAAATGTGATTTCTGAGCCCCGATTATTTTGAGGTTTTGTAGGATTGTGAGGTAGCAGCTACAGATCGCTTAGGTCGCTTTTGATCAAGGGCTTTTCTATTTGTAACTAGGTATCTTAGATTTTTATGTAGTACTCTGTTAGAAAAAATAATAATAAACTGCTCGCCTACCAATTCCAATGTTTGTCTTTAGTGACAAGTGAAGCCACATCTGTTTTTACAGGAAAATACAATGTTTGTTGTGTTAGAATTTTTATTTAAGCTACATTCTTTCATGACATCAACTAAGACAACGACAAGTTATATAAAAGAATAAAAGAACAAATGTGACATTGTGTTAAAAAAGGGTTTTCACAATGAACAGCAAAGGAAATTTCTTCCATTTCTCTCTCTCTCTCTCTCTCTCTCTCTCTCTCTCTCCAGACTTGTCAGTGCTACAAGAATTTAGCATTTTCCTCTGTTTTTGACATGTTGACACACTCTAAATGCCAGTGTTATTTGTGTGTGTGTTAGGAAAGTGGCGTCTAAATTAGATAAAACCCACTTTCAAAATGAAAAATAAAATAGCTTTCAGAAGTTGGCTGCTTTTCTTGACCTTTCATATCCAACCAAAAAATAAGAACAGAGAAAAGCTGCTTTTATTGTGAAATTATTGGGAAATGCAGAACGTTAACAGTATAAAAGAGAGACGCTTTATGCTGAATCCATACATTTTAAAAATAGAGGCTCCTCCGAAGGGAATTTTGAGTGAATTTTGCAACGTCTTTTTTATTTATTCTACACACTTCTACGGACAAGATCTCAGCCTAGCTTGACCCAGTTTATTAAATGATAAAAATGTGCCGTATAAAGCAAAGTCACATAGATAAAAATGTAACTTGAATCATTTGCCTGCCTCATTTCATCAACAGCAATGTTCAAGTAAACTGCAGCCCACGTTGGGTCTCTACCCACTTCAAATTAAAATGTTTGTTGTGTTCAAAACTGAAATTAGCAAAGTGAAACAAAATGCTTGTAATACTCCCTCTTAACAGTCGAACCTAGACCACAGTGGCGCGAAGGAACGAAACATAATCCAGGCTATCATCACGGCTTAACCACTCAGACTTTAATTAAATGACACAAGGTCGCACTAATTGACACTTCTGTCACATAGCAGACTTTTTTTTGCAATAACTACCCAGACAGCTTTGACATTAACTGAGTGTCTGTGAAGCTGCCTCAGCTGAATTAACACATCGACACCAAATGCTAAAAATCATGTGGGCCACTAACCTGCCATAAAAAAAATTATTATTTGAAATAATTTTTACAAGCATATGAATATGAGACAAATTCAGGGACCTGAAAGCTAATAATACCCACATAAGGATTGTATGATGGTCATACCTAAAGTAACGAGAATATTGGATTTACCAGAAAATGCTTGGCAGTATCAAAAAGCACAGTATTGTGATGAGTATTTAAATCTATCGTCTCCAGCTGGCATGAAAAATTACATTTCCTGCCTCATTTATGTGTTTAAAGTTCATGCCTGAAAGGTACACATTGTTTTGACAACATAAAAGAATAACATTTCTTCATAAGGAAGAAATTCCCATTGTTGACATTCACACAATGAAGATGTTTGTATGTGTGTTACCAATGTTGTTCTCAATATGCTGTACCATGGTCACCTACAAACAATCGCCAACAAGATCAAAAACAAAATGATAACCTTGTTCAACTTTTGGCGAGCAAAGAAATTGGGCAGTACAGTTTTTGCACAAGTGAAATAATGATCTGCAAGGACATTGTCATCGTAAATGTATTTTGTGCTGAGTCCCGTCTTTTGTAATGTTAGACTGTTTACATGGTCCGTGTGTATGTAAATATACTCCCCTGGTAACAAAAGGGGAAGGATAACTTTGTGGAGCCATGGTTCTTCTCGATTGGTCTTGTCAATTCCATCACCTGCTTCCGATCATTCACTATTTAAACGGAAGAACAGAAAGAAAAAAAAAAAAACACAGCCCATTTTACTAGACTGCCAATTCACTGCAGAGTCAGGAGAAAACAGCAATCCAAATCATTCATCCCTTTTTCTACCTGCCACTTTCAACGCCCGACAATAACATCTTTGCACCGCAAAACCCCGGGGTTCTGGATTACTCCACATACCGAGGATAAGAAAGGTGAGACTGTTTCTTGTTATTTGAGGAGAGGAGCAACCCATCATTTTTATCTGTGTAATTTCCGTAGGACAATTTTTCCAGCTGAATCAGGTGCACAAACATTATCTATTTTCCGTTAAATCTTCTAGACTTGTAAGTGCATTTCATGCTTTCTGTGTGTCTTATTAAGTTTGTGTTCAGTGTGGGGTGAAGGGAGGGTTTGAATTGCATATTACCTTTGTGCTGCACCTTTTCTTTTTATTATAACATTCTGCCAGTCACTTTTGGGGTTGAGTGCTATGTCGGGGCTGGTTGGGGTGTCATATACAGTATACTGTTTGGAGTTTGTTCATTTCTTTTGTTTTTTAATATATACTCACTTTATTATTTTGCATATTTTTTGTTGTTTGGATTATTTTTTTGATCGTCTATTGGGGAAGTTTATTTGGAAGAAGTATGGCTTGTCGGGTCTAACATCCTGAGCTTGCCAGGCAATGGGTCTTGGTGGTGTAGCTGCCGGTTTGGGAGAGTGAGTCAGCCTTTACAGTAGAAAGTTGGCAAAAATGCATCTATACTGCCAGGTCAGAACATGCAATGAGAATTTATATGTGCAAGGCTCAAACCCCGAAAGTCAATCCTATCTTTCATACAAGTGAGCAAGCGTTAACCAAAAAATCGTTTTCGTAAAAATGCACAAGATTGTTCCAAAAAATCCAAAGTGAGAAACTTAGAAAGAATGTTAAGAATTCCAAAGCCTGAACAATAATTGTTGTGTGCTGCTGGTTTATATATCGTCACTTTAATGACCATACCCCTTGTAATTGCACAGCCTGTAGTGGCAACAGGATCAGAAAATGTCACCATTCACAATGGCAATAAAATGCTATTGTGGCTACTTTCAAAACCAATGAATGCTTTAAATTAATACATATTCACAATAACATCATGATAGGGATTTTTTTTTGGAAAATAAAAGAAGATATGTTGATTTGATGGACTTGTAATTTCTTATAGAGATGATTAACGTGTCATGAAATTTCAACCTTCAGTAGGTACATGTGATACATAGTAGTGTAAAATATAATGGCTGCTCACCATGTTCTTAACAGATTCTTGTCAACTCTTTGCGGTGTTAACCAGGACAAAACTGTCCTAGACAATGGAAGCATACTCTAGACACTTTTATAGAAAGTAGCTACCCAGTCCCTCAGATATTGTAATGTTAGATACAGTATGAGAGGAATGGTAATAAAATAAAAGTTTAGGTGAATAAGAAAAATTTTAAGAACTAGTGGAATGGAGTAAATTATTAAATACTAGCCATGTGCGCCCAACTACGTTGCGCATGTTAAAGTTGTCTGTGAAGGGCTCCCTGTTTAAATGCGGCTGCCAGTCGTGAACTGGGCCCTTCCTCGCACAGCATTATAATTTTTTATGAGGGAAACAAAATTACAAAAGAAAACCCATGGATATTGATTCGATAGGAATGGCCTACTCGGAATCACTGTCCAAATCATAATTATGTGGTGCTGTAGGACCATTTCTGCTTCTGTCCGTTCACAGTCCGTCCCGTTTTCACGACACTGTCATTTCCTCTCACGATCTCTTCTCAACCTTTCTCCAATCTCGCAGGCTGCTTTGTGGCAATCCAAAGAGTAAGGCAATATACACAGAGCAATGGTTATAAAAGGGGGACACATAGGTATCCAGGCTCTTTAAAGCATAAATAGGGATCACTTCCCTGACATGTGAGCAAGCCACGGTACAACTGTGAGACGCGCAGCACTCGCCGGCTACAACATAACAATAATAATTTCCGGAACGTGCTGTTACGTTGTCATTCATTTTACCCACTGTCTTTCTTTCATTCATGTTACGTGGGCACTGTCACACATGTGCGCATGGGAGGCAGCTAAAGGTCTTGAGTGTCAGCGGTTCTGAGGCATGCCGGGATGTGGCAGAGTGCACTGACTCTTTTTCTCCCTTTCCTGTAGGCCATTCCCGGGAGATTCCACCTGGCTCTCTTGACGTCACTTCCGGGACTGAGCCAATAGAAGTAGACCTTACCGGCTCCGGCCCCTGTGATGTCACGTTCGGGCTCGAACCAATGGTTGAAGAACATGAGCCCGATCCTTATGACCTCACTTCCTGTCTTCCCCTTTAAAAGCCTACCCTTTTCCCCTTTTCCCTCAGTCTTGTTTTGGACTCAATTGTATGCACATCAGTGCTGTTTATTGTGAGAAATAACAACTTTTGCAGCCAGGATACCAGAATATACGGTTGGCTGCCCCAAACCTTCATCTGAGTATGTCTCATCTTTGTGACAGCACGTACCTTTTATCTTCGGCAATCTCATTCTCTAACCAGGCCTCAGGAGCTAACCAGCGTAACACTGTCCACCACTCCTTTCGTCATTCCGGCACATTGTTGACATCCGTGAGTAACAACAACGTACTAAACTGGAAGGTGGTCTACGCATGCGTGGAATTCGCGGACAAACAAAGATCAAGATCTAAATGAAGATCTCTTTAGTTAATTTAAAGCACAACAATTTGTTTAGTTTGAATGTCTGTGTTTTGAGGTGTGACTGGCGTACTACAGTTTTCAGTAGTATAAGCCTAGAGGAGATTCTTAATGCAATGCCTATGTTTTAGCTGTCTCTCTACTGCCATCTAGTGCTTCTTCTTCTAATTCATTCGCGGACAAACAAAGATCAAGATCCAAATGAAGATTATATATAGAGATAGAGATAAGAGCATGTCGCCTTCTCACCACACCTGCACACTAATTCTGATCTTTCTGCAATACTCCGTAGTAGTATTGCAGTAAATGATTTGTGGATTACTGCGGATAGAGGCTATATATATCACCAAAGACCACAGTATTCTTATAAATCACTTTAAACAATGGGTAGGCCTCTATGACAGCTTCTTAAATTGGTCCCAGTCTTACTTAACAGGTAGAAAATTCCTTGTTAGTTGTGGAAATTGTACTTTGGAGATACATGATATTGTATTATCTCAAATCAGAAGGTGAGTTACCACAGCTATGCAGATGACACACACTTGTATTTATTGATAGTGTCTGATGACCCTGATGCTCTTGGCTCTCTGATACAACGTCTTAGCAGTATTTCCAATAGGAGAAGTAACTTTCTCAAACTAAATAAGGAACAAAAAGAAATCTTAGTGATTTCCAAACATGGATATAGTGAGGGAATTAGAAATAAACTTGATCCCTTAGGTTTAAAGGTCAAGGCAGAGGTAAATAATTTAGGAGTAGTCAATGACTCTGACTTAAACTTTAAATCACATATTAACCAGATTACTAGGACTGCATTTTTTCACTTAAGCAATGTAGCTAAAGTTTGACCTTTATAACTTTACAAGAGACTGAAAAATTAATTCACACTTTAGTTTTGAGTCCAGTAAATTACTGTAATGCGCTCCTAACAGGACTACCTAAGAAAGACATCAATCAGTTGCAATTACTGCAGAACCCATGCAGATTATTTTTTTTTACCTTACCTTGTTTTGTTGTCACTTATTTTTTCATACTATTGCCTTATTTTTATTATTTTTCTTGTCTTGTAACTTTTTCTTTGTCATCTTGTAAAGCACTTTGACCTACATTAAATTATTGTATGCAAAAGTGGTATATAAATAAATGTTGTCATTTGAACTGAAATGTTCTGGAATTTCAATAACATCTAAGGATCAAAAGTTAAGAAAGAATTGATGTTTGATTGTATCACTTTGTACTCATGGATGTAAGCCATCATCCTGGGAAGAAGACACAAAAGAGAAGTGGAGGCATTATCCACCTTATTAAAAGGATAAGTGTCTGTGTGTCTGCCTGTGTGTCCTTATGGTTTCTGTGTCTCTGTCTTTCCAAAAGATGGTGCAGCACAAACATTAACACTGCTTTTATGAATCCCATACTAAATGGCATAATACAGAGCCATTTGCATTGCATGGTGCTCTGCAAACTTTAATGCTGAGGTCTACTTTGATTATTTAGATCTCAACACATCTTAGAGGGGTAGCACAGCTAGTTACTGTGTAGAGAAATATGCGACAAGCATGATTTTATTACAAAATATGAGAATAAAACTGGATAAAGCAGGTTTGATGGATGGATGGAATGGTTGCTTCTAAAACATTTCAAGATGAATGGCCAAAGGTTACATTTCCTCTCTAGCTAGACTCCACTATTCATCTTCTTTAAGTTAGTGGGGTAAAGTGCAGATCCCATTAAGTGTGTACACTTGAGAAAAGTGATCTGTAGGAGAGTACTGAATGCCTTTATTGATATTTTTTCTTAAAGAATGAAAGACAACCAGTTTTAACCTATGAAGCATTAGTACAGCTAAAACTGGTAACAATAGGCTGGAAATCACATATCATCACACACAGAACACAGACAGGCTTTTGTGCAGACGTGGCCAGCATTAAATAAAATATATTACAAGAAAAAAAATAAAGATTATTCTACTGCTAGGAGTTAAGGCTTAAATGAAGAGAGTAGAATGTCTTTTTAATTCAACAAAAAATCGTAAACAAATGACCAGGCCACTAGACACAGAGAAGTGATCATCTTTTGTGACTGAATTACTAATCTCGCTGTCACTATATGCTGGCGATGTTCTTACCTCAGAGACTATTCCTCCTGTGGTTACCTATGAATATGGTACATGAGTCCCTTTGAAATATTAGACATGTCATTGTGCTTCATGATTGAAATACTATTAGATAAATAAGCCAGGAAAAAACATCTGTTATAAAAAGTGGCCCAAAAGATTAAAGCACAAGAGACCAAGAGCTTCTGATTATTTTCTTAGCAGCACAAACTCATTTTTAAATTTTGGGGAGAAAAAATGTCACTTTTGCTTTCCAGTGAAAACTGTGGTCAGTTTCCATTTTAGTCATCTGAAATAAAGGAGATGTTGTAGAAAAACTGATTTCAGACAAAAGTCCACCTATTAATATTTATGGATGCCATATGCAAGTCATCATATGACTTGTTTTAGTCAGTGAAGAAATGTAAATTGCTTGTTTGCTATGTTTGCCAAACGTTTGATTAACATCTCAAAATCCTTTGCCAGGTCTCGGTTATATATTAAAACCTGTCATCTCAAGAACATTCAAACTACTGTTTTTACTCTACTTTTCAGGGGTTGTTTGCGTTTTTATTTTTCATTGTCTTACATGCTGCTTGATAAGATTCTGAGTCATAAGGCGGGGCCCCCAATTCTTCACCGCAGGGAGTCTCCCCCTGCATGCCCTTAAATGCAAGCTGGGAAAGTGAGTTTCATGTGGTTAATTTTAATGAATCGAGGGGAGTGGTTTTTAAATACATAAATACAGTATTAATGCATACATACATACATAATACATAAATAAACACATTTTAGTCTGACAACACAACAGAATGACTATAATGCAAGATAATTAAAAAGAAAGAAATGTTCTGACTTGGCTGTCACAGTCAGAGTGAGGCTTTACTGCATGCAGGCATATTGCTTTTGGTATAAGAAGCCCCAGTCACGTTTCCTGACACACTTCTGCTGAATAATTCATTGGCTGAAAGTCCTCAGTGTTAGTGTGTCAGAGGGAGGACGTGCAAAATTGTACATAATGGTCCTCAGTTTTGCTTTAATTCTCTCCTTTGCTACTACCTCAAGGTGGTCTATAGTGCGTCCCATGACAGAGCTTTTCCATTTAATTAGCTTTTTGATTCGGTGGGCCTCTTTTAAAGTGATATTACCAGCCCAGCACGCCACAGTGTAGAAAATCACACTGGCCATCACAAAGTTGTAGAAGATGTGAAGGATGTCACTACCCATTTAAAGAACACAGTCCTAAGGAAAGAGATCCTGCTCTGCCCTTTGTTATAGAATCTTTGTGTTCCAAAGCCAGTCCAACCTGTCATTAATGTGAACCCCCAAGTACTTGTAAGAGTGGGCCACCTCTGCATCCACTCCTTGAATAGTGACTGGACATGGAAGCTGTTTGGTGCAACAAAATACCCAATTCCTTGGTTTTGCTAATGTTAAGATGCAAACAATTATCTTTGCACCTGGAAATAAAGTTCTCCACCTAACTCCTATATTTTATCTCATCCCCTTTAACAATACATCCCATAAGTGCAGAATCGTCTGAGAATTTCTGCAAGTTACATAACCTGGTGTTATATTTATAGTCAAAGGTATACAGAGTGAAGAGAAAATAAGACAGGACTGCTCCTTATGGTGCTCCTGTGTTGTTCACATCTGTATCACAAACACAGTCTTTGGGTCTCACAAACTAAGGTCTGCCTGACAGACAGTCCGTTATTCAGGACACCATAGGCTCATCAACCTGCATATTTCTGAGTTTACCAATTAATAGGGATGGCTGGATGGTATTGAAAGTGCTGAAGACATCAAAAAAATAATCCTCACATTCCTGACAGCTTTGCCAGGTGAGAATAAGCCTCATGGAGCTTTGTCCGATATCCAAACTGCAGTGGATTCAGGTGATCAACCACAAGAGGACTTATATAGTCCAGAACTTTTCCCTTAAAGGTCTTCATGATATGAGATGCAAGTGCTGCTGGTCTGTAGTCATTAAAAGAAGAGGGGCCAGTCTTCTTTGGAACAGGAACAATGTAGGATGTTTTCTCAGCAGTGGCAGCCTTAGGGACAGAGTGAACAGGAAATAATGGACATCCCAAAATTGGTCAGCACAGGCCTTAAGAACTTGAGGACTCACTCCATCTGGTCTCGCAGCTTTTCTTGTTTGTAATTTCTTTAGTTGTCTCCTTACTTGGTCTTCAGTCATGGACAGTCTATACTGATGGTCAAAAGTGGTAAGAGTTGCTGATGTTGAAGCCCATACAGACATGGGGAGTACATGCAAACCTTGGTCTCCTTACTGCAAGGCAGCACTACCACTGCAGCACTATGCTGCCCATGGCATTAAGCAATTCCACATTCTAAATGTAATTGATGAGTGCATTTGATGCATAGGTACTTGTAAAATATGAAAGTGCTTAAAATTAGAAGTGGGCACTTACAAAATATTAAGGATAGCAGCATTATTGATATACTTAAAAGATGAAGGTTGGTTGTAAAAAGAGTTGGCCAATTGTAAAATATAGGGGATGACAAGAAGAGCACTGGTACTTATTAAAGACAACTGAAATTAAATGGTAAAGCTCACAGAAGTCAAAGGATGGAAGGAAATTGGTACATATAAAAGTGGTACAGCATGCATAAAAACGAGAGAACACTGACTGGAGGAACGATTTATTAGTCAGTCCATAGTATAATGTTGCTCCTGATTGTGATATGCAGAAAATGATAATAAGTGTAGCATCCCTTTGAATTTAAATTAATTTTAAAATTAATTTGAATGATTTGTTCATGATTGTTCTTCATTTTGTTAATAGGACACATGCTTAATAGAATTAGAGCATCATGACTATGCTCCTATGTTCTGTCATTTGACTGCAAACACCACCGATAAGTTCTTATAATAAATCTTTTAGATTTTGTATCACAGAAAGTCATCAAAACAAAACAGTGCCCTGTACATTTTGGATTTCTAAGTTGCACACAACAATGTTAGGACAGATTCTGGCTCATTGCAAAGAACTACATTAAAAATTATTATAATTTTTCCTTTTGAAACAATTGCCACACCCCCACTGTAAAATGTAGAAAATTTGCCAAGAGCAATAATGTCTGTGTCTGTTCATCCTTTTTTAGAAGAGCTTCACTGAGACCGCCCTTTGTTTATTTTATAAATTTATTTCCTTTCAATAATGCTTTCTTTTCATTTATATATGTGCCTATCCATTCCATAAACACTCATTATCTGCCACCCTTTATATTCTGAACTCACCACATCCTAATGTGATTACCACTCAAATTCCATATATAACCCCTCTTAATACTGCTACTTTCTTATTTTATATGCATTTGCCTCATTTACCTTCACCTTTGCACCACCAAAGATGTGAAATAAATGTAATGCTATTATAACGAAATTAATTAAAATATTCAATAATGTAGATCTCTGTAATACTGACCTGAATTATGTCAGTCTGATAATGAATGGATGGAATAATATAAAGTAGCTATTTTGAGTAAACTCGGTACATGGAATGGAAAAGAAAAGATATTGAAAACTGCAAAATGTGAGTTGAATAGTTATGAAGAACAAGATGATACGACTGTCAAATAATGAATCACATATTTAGAAAAGACAATTTTACATATTTTACAGTAATTGAATTATTAGCATTTGTTAGTTAATTTATTTCTAATAAAATGATGAAATATACTGACTACTTAACACAGCATAAGGTAATATTCTCAGACCCAACGAATCCAAATAAAGGCAATAGAGACTGGAGCAGGTGCAAGGCAGGAACCAACAGCAGAAGGGGAACAACTTCATTGTAAGACCTGCTCGAGCGCACACAGTCACATGATAACAATTTGGAATTAACAGTTAAACAAATTTGCATGTCTTTGGGATATGGCAGGAAAATCTAATCACCTAGAAAGAAAGCCAATCAGACATCATGTGAGCATGTAAACCACACAGACAAAGTGTGAGATCTGAACCCAGGATTCTGAACACTTAATAAATACATTTATGAAATCTTTACTTTAGAAGAGGCTCGTAACTAATGATGAGGGAAACAGGAAATTTTCAATTTGCACACAGTTTCTTGAAACTAACACAAACATTAATTTTGAATCCAATTTCACAAACACAAAACTTATTAAAAAGATTTTTTGGGTGTTTGAAGGTTTTTTTAAGATAGAGGACAAGAACTAAATTTCTCCCTAAAAAGTCTTTCACACTTCTGTGGTTACCTGTGTTCTTTTCTGCAGCTGTGTGATGCATGTAATCTGTCACACACCAGCAAAAGCAAATCTGTTTGTGCCTATCATTTTTATTTGGAGCACAGTGCATTTTTTTAATGTGACATGTTGCATATTTTCCACATGATTGCAAACTAAATCATTTACTGTGTTTTCTCTACAGGAATCATACCACACAGGAAGCTGCCATTCCAGCTCTGCCCTTACCTATCAACAGCACTTGTCAACTGAATGTGAGGGTATGGACTATCCAGGGCTGGTGCCACCATTAAGGTGAATTAGGCATTTGTCTATGGTGCAGCTACTGAACAGTCGGTTGGCACACTAATAAGTTTGGCCTAGGGTGCATAATCACCTAGCACTGGCTCTGGCACTGTCCAAGTGTCATAGAGCTTCAAGTTTCTTTTCTGTTTCCCATGCATCTTTAGGATCACAATCACCAATTGCCATCTTAATTGGCAAAGTGAGATGGCACAACCAGAGCATGTCTAGTGGTTGAACAAATCTCATTTGACAGAAAATTAGTCTGGTGAGTTCACTAGAGGTATTTATTTAAATACTAAATGCAGGAAGATACAAAAAGAATGAATGCATGTAAATACTTACAAATCGGACTAAACACTGTTCTTCCTGTGGCAATGGCACACTTTTTACTGGAAGCAAAATGTAATTTGTTTCACAGATTTTTTACTAAGTGAAATGCAGAGCTTTGCTGCAAATTAAAATTTGTATGAATCAGTTTGCTCAACAATAGTATAACATAGCACTAGATAGGGTCTGTTTATGAAATAAACAAGCAAAGTGCTGCAGAGATTAAAATTACTAAAAATAAAATGAATTTTCAAGATATGTCTCAGTTAAGTATGTGACTTAATATATTTTTAAAGACGGCAGCTAGCAATGTTTGTTCAATTATATAGAAGCGATCATCGGCAAACTCCAAAACCTTTAGTTGGATGGCAATAAATGTATCAAGCAAATTAACAAAAGACAACAATGGAAAACTATAGAGGCTTATTCTCACCACTTTAAAAAAATATTCATTAGTTTGCAAAAGTATTGCATTATTTCATAATAATTGTGCTATTTTGTAAAACAATTACATTATTTATTATGCTCTGGATGTCTGGATGATAGCTGGTGAGGATAAGGTTAAGCACATTCATAGCATGTAAAGAATTGATAAGAACTGAACAGACATGATAGACATACATTTAATCCTGCATATGCTGAGGGGTATATTTAACATGCCCACAGAAAAATCACAAAAGCCAGTGATTTTCATAGTAGCATTGTGTGTATTGCAAGAAGCAAATGTGGTGGACTTTGCCAGTCCTTTGCAGGGCTCAATTGCACACTATGTTACATGCAACCCAGTAGCAGAATATAAATCAAGTATCTGTTTAGTTTTAATCCAGTTATTTGCTATACGTATTGTGACAGATAGGGGGCGCTATTGCCCCCTTGAACCCTTGGATAATACGTCAGACACCAGGTAAAAGTCCAATAATTGACTTTATTTGAACTGCACAGTGCACAAAGCACCCTCCTCTCCACAATACTCATAAATTAATACACAATACTCAATAATTACAATCCTCCTACTCCCAGACGTGTTGCCACCCTTCCACCCAGCTCAGCTTGTCGTCTGGGATTTCCCACAATCCTTTATAGTCCCTGACCCCGAAGTGTTTCCAATCCCCCAGTCCATGTGATCTCCTATCACTTCCAGGTCAGATAAAAAGTCTTCTTCATCTTGGAAGTATGTCATTTCTCTTGTCCATATGACTCGGATGTACTTCCGGGGCGTAGAGCAAATATTCTTTGCTCCTCTCTGTAGCACCATCTAGTGGCCCCTGTGGTATCAAGCAGGACTGTGGATGAAAACTCCATGGTCCATAATTCCCTGCTGGCATTCGTGGGACCTCCATGCTGCAGGGAGGGCTCCACCTGGCAGCCTGGGGGTATTGGCTGGGATGACTGGCCGGCCATATTCCACAGTACTCCCCCCCCCAGCAAAAAAACGTGGTTTGGAGCGTCCGGCCCCGCGAGGGTTGTCTTCCTCCAGGAAGAACTTCTGGTCGGACCTTGGCTGTGCCTTCTGAAGTATTCCCTGGAGAACATAGGGGGAATTTCATAATTGTAATCCACTTTATTCCCCTCTCGCCCGGCCGTCAGCATCCATAACACTGCTTCTGTCCTCCCGGAATTCTCCCTCTGTGACACTGGAAACAATCAGGAAAATCAGTCTCTGCCCCTTTTCTCGCTGAGGAGGGTTCCACAGCCGCCTCTGTGTTTTTTACTTCCTTTTCTTTTTTGTCAGGAGACCCCCGCTTTACTTTTGTGATCTCCTGCTTACTCTGGGGTTTGTCCACAGTTTGGGTCTCTCTAGGAGAGAAAGAGAGCCCCTTTCCTGTCTGCACACCTTTTGACTTAAGTATAATAGTGGACGGGGTCTTCAGAACCGAATCGCTTCGAGAGACAGCACCATCCAGCTGCTCCGGCTCAATCGGCCATTCCCCCAACCGCTGGGTCAACGTTCCACACTCTTTTGTAGGGTTCGTAGAGGATTGGCACCCGCTACTTAATAAACGCGGGCCCGGATCACACTGCATCCCTTTATGCTGTACAGTACCGGCATTACCTACCTGTACCGCCAAATCATATAAGTCGGGAGGTTGTCGTTCTAAACACTGCAAGAATTCATCTACTTTCCAGATGGGCACTTCGGCCGTCTCTCCCAGGTCTCCGAAGATCTTCTTAATCGCCGTCAGCATCTGCAAAACACCTCTTACGGGTTCGATCAATTTCTCGAGTTCCCATACGTTTACAATATTATTTAATTCGGCCGGAGGTAGACTTACTACCTTGTTTGTCTTACCTTCCGGCCGGGAGCCAATGAACACGCCCGCTGTCGGCACGTGCTCTGACAG
The DNA here is from genome assembly GCA_026402145.1 of Polypterus bichir lapradei. Lineage (NCBI taxonomy): Eukaryota > Metazoa > Chordata > Cladistia > Polypteriformes > Polypteridae > Polypterus > Polypterus bichir. Next base: position 46,001,344 of record JANRMT010062861.1, on the reverse strand, counting down.
GCTTCGCGGAGGCTTCTGGGATTTGGAGTTCTTAATATCGGAGGACTGGGTCGCCTTCTTTGGCGTACTGTGGTCTGTCTCTATTAATTTATTGGCAGACCGATCAGCCATTTCCCAACCCTCCTTACCTTCTTGCGGGGTGAGCGGTGCTTTGCTCGCCTCCCCCTTCGGAATGTCCGAGTCCGTCTCCTTGCGGGCAAAGTTAGAAGCAACGGGACACGGACCTTCTCCTTCCCACAATGCAATAGGTTGGATCACGTGTCTCTCACCGACACCCGACATGCGGAAGTCCATTGTTTTCCCCACCAGCTCGACTGAGAGCGCACTGCCGTCTTCGGAAGATTTGTCTGCCTCCCGCAGAGTCTCTGGATGATGTTCTCCGAGGTACAGTATGTGCATGGTACTAAATGAGATGTTTTAAGAATATCTTCTTTAAACACACCCGCACATACCTCTGTGTTTTTATCTTCCTCCCGAGGCTTCTCCCGCGCTGCGCAGCCGCTCTGTAATCCCTCCCGGGTGTCGGCCATGGTGAGTGGATCTCCTCCGCTGGTGCTGCTGCTTGGCTTCAGCTTCTTCTTTCCCATGACGGATTGGAAATTCGGGGGTTCTGGCGATTGTGCTGTGTGTCCTGATGTTGTCCTCTTGGGGTTCTCTGCCCACAGAAAATTTATTAACAGGTCCTCTGCCAAACCGACGGCCAGAGAATCCTGCCAACTACGCCACTGTGACAGATAGGGGACGCTATCGCTCCCTTGAACCCTTGGGCAATACGTCAGAAACCAGGTAAAAGTCCAATAATTGACTTTATTTGAACTGCACTGTGCACAAAGCACCCTCCTCTCCACAATACTCATAAATTAATACACAATACTCAATAATTACAATCCTCCTACTCCCAGACGCATTGCCACCCTTCCACCCAGCTCAGCTCGTCGTCTGGGCTTTCCCACAACCCTTTTTAGTCCCTGACCCTGATAAAAAGTCTTCTTCTTCATCCCGGAAGTATGTCATTCCTCTTCTTCATGTGACTCAGACGTACTTCCGGGGCGTAGGGCAAATATTCGTTGCTCCTCCCTGCAGCTCCATCTAGTGGCCCCTGTGGTATCCAGCAGGACTGTGGATGAAAACTCTATGGTCCATAATTCCCTGCTGGCATTCGTGGGACCTCCATGCTGCAGGGAGGGCTCCACCTGGCAGCCTGGGGGTATTGGCCGGGATGACTGGCCGGCCATATTCCACAGTATTTTTAAACAGTGTGATCTGGTGGTGCAGAAGCCAGTATTGGGGGTTTGGGTTGGGGAAGGAAAAAAGGATTGGATGGTATTTATCTCACAGCGTATAAAGGACTAAATGTGTTTTGTGTTTAGTGTTAAAACAGGTAATCATACACAGTTAAGCACACTCACTGATACTACATAATCAATCTATAAATCCACGGGGAGAATGTGCAGACTCCTTGCACTCCCTGGCACTGTGAAGGAAGGGATGACAGCTCTGTGCTACCACTGTACTTATGTTAAAAACTAAGCTTTTCAAACTTTAACCTGATTAAAACTAAATGTATACCTATTGCTTTTATATAATTCTTGTCATTTTATTACAAACTACATGTGTATTTAATCTCTTACTCAGTAATATGTAGATGATTGAAACATGAGTTTTCACAATATTACCAGCAGCAACAGGTAGGAATGTCTGCAAAGTAATGCAATAATTATTGTGAAAAATTGCAATACTCTGCAGTGGGTTGGTGCTCTGCCCAGGGTTTGTTTCCTGCCTTGCGCCCTTTGTTGGCTGGGATTGGCTCCAGCAGACCCCCGTGACCCTGTAGTTAGGATATAGTGGGTTGGATAATGGATAGATGGATGAAAACTGCAATACTTACTTTTCTAAAAATGTAATTATTATTGAGAAATATCGCAAAACTATTTTGAAATAATGCAATATTTGTTTTTATTGTGAGGCAGGAATAAGCTTCTATAGAAAACAGCTTTTTAGTAAAAGTGTGTTACCTAATAGTTGGTACAGAATTAGTCAATTTTCAACAAAATTCTTCAGTTGTTTAAGGTGTCCATAAAAAAATTGACAATAAAGTTTGAGTTTAATGAAGCTTTTTTGCCTGGAGTGGCTAATGATCAGAATTAAATAAGCAAGAGTCTAGTGTGTGAGAAGTCAGTAACTGTAGAACTGCTTTCATATTACACAAGGGTAATTAATGAAAACAATTTCTTTTATCATAAGTGGATAGCACTGCCACCTTATGATTCCAGAGTGCAGAATATGAATACAGCTCTTGTTTATTTTCCTTTCAGAGTTAGGATATCCTCTGCCTATGCAGGCTTTTTCCAGGTATTCCAGTTCTTCTCTCAAAATTCCACATAGAAATGGTTAGGATGACTGAGTGAGCCCCACGATCAACTGCCACTCTACCCAGGGTTGTTTCCTGCTTTGCACCAAGTGCTGTTGGCACAGGCTCAGGCCCAGTGAGACCCTGAATTGTATTAAGTGGGCTGAACAGTCTGTCCTTCATCAAAATGTTTAGGTTTCTATAGAAAGTGCTTCATCATATGAAGAGAAAATTGAGGCAGCCCATCAAAAGTCTCTTATTTTCTTCCATTGCAGTATTATAATAATTTCAGGGGAACATGGGAGTGAAAGGCATATACTGTACATTAAGGACTTAGCAAGTACTTATATGAATGAACAATTTTGTTTTTTGATTTTGAGGAAATTCACAAACCTTTCTGAAGAAAGGTTTTCACTTTGTCATTATGCATTATTGGGTGTAGATTGATTGGCAAAAATGGCAAATTTATCCATTGAAATTGTGCAGTAAGGGAATGGGTCTGAATACTTTCTGAATCCACTCTAAGTTTAACAGTCATATAAATGAATGAAACTCTTAAAAAAATGAATCAGGTAACACAAGATACTGCATTAAAAAATGTTTTGTGTTTATGCAACCTTGTGGTACCTTCATTTAGGCTTTGGTATAAAGAATATCTCAAACAAAACCTTGTTCTATAATGGTTTACAAATCAGGCTGAAGCTTGTATAAGAATTGGATGACAATATGATTTCTCTTTATCTTTATTGGCAGTAAAATAAAATAACAAGCAGCCTGTGTCAGCAGAAGAGAACCATCAAATTGCATACATCGTCTGTAGAATAAATTAAAAGTGATGTCATGCACTAAAACTATAATTTAATTAAATTTTCATGGTGGCACAATGAAACTTTTATCTTAATATTTTTAGGTTCCCTAACTAGTCGATTAGCCTTTTAACATTTCATTAATATGCTTTTATCACATCAGATTGGTCAGATAGCCAGAAATTTCAACTTGTCCCGCTGCCATTTTTTCTGTAGATACACTGCCATGCCCGTAGGTTGAACTTTCACTCAGTAGAGCCTATTAACTATGATGGCTCAATTTTTTGAAACAGTGAATGAGTTTTACAATTTTACGTGTACTTAACTACCTATGCTCTCCATGGCTTTCTTATAAAAATAGCAAATGCGAAATGCTAAACAACACAATCAAAAAAAAGGTTGTGTTTGAAATATCTTTTTTTTGACTGTGTAGTTCAGTATGTGGTCTGTACAGATATTGCTACCTGCAATTCATTTCATTCTTGTAGATTTAAGGAATCAATGTAATGCACACAAGGCAGTGTTAGCAACAGTCGTACTAATTAGTGCACACCCGCCTTCTTGAAGTATATGGCTCTCTTCTGATGAAAAAAGTAATTTCTAACCAATTACAATACCTTAATGTATGTGATTAATTTGGCACAATATTGATGCAAATGTCATGTGAAAACATGGTGCTATGAATTTACATTTTTTGACATCCCTGAATCAATTAGTTTAATTTCTATTTAACACTAGAATCCCTGAAGCCTATGAAAAAACTTGTAATCCCAGCTCACCTTAAATTTTTTTGCACCTCTTCATCAGCACCTTTTGTTTTGTAAATGTGTTGATCAGCACAAGCAGCAAGCAGCCTGCTATCCCATCCATCTCCTCGACAGAGCTCAACTCAGGCAAAAAGTTCTCCCAGCTCAAGCCAAGGCTCCTTATTTGCATGTGAGGTGAGGAGCCTGGAGTTGCATAGGATAAATAATACAGTATATCATTATTTGGAAAACATGCATTTCATGTGTGTTCCGTGTCTACAAAGATCTGGGTAAGTGTAGGGTGAAAGGAAATGAGAGAAATGCAAGAAATGCTGAACACATACCTAAAGCAGAAACTTTTTCCATGTTATACTGAAAATGACATGAAGTGTATAATGTGTGAAGACTTTAGTCCAAATATCAAATAAACATGTGTGCTTTTATTCAAGAATATAACCTTATTAAAGAAAAAAAAATCATTCAATTTACATGTTGCTGTCAATGAGTTACAACCCCAAGCTCAAATGTCAATCGACAGAAAGCTAACTCTATATTGTGATGAACATAAGGATGACTGGAGTCCCAAAGAAAAGTCCAACCAGACCATCCTATTTCATTCAATTGATTAGAAAACCGAATAGAAACAAATGCTTGTTGGCACAACAGAAAACAGAATGCTTATATACCTTCTTAGTCAAAAAGGGGCTTGTCTAAGCAGGTCAGTCATGGGGAGTTCCACCATGTGTAGACTTCTGCCTGAAATGAGATGCACTCCTCTGGGAACATCTGAGCTTTATAGTATCCCAGTCTGAAGGGGTGGGGCCTCATGGAAGATCTGGAAGAGTTCAGTTGCTCTCATTAGGTGGATTTTTGGTGTTGTAGAAACAAAGAGAAGGCACAGTTAGTGACTGCATTCCTCTCATCACTTTTTTAGTAAAGTGAAAAGTTTTAATTTCTCCTTGGGGATAAATGATGTATAATCTAATCCAATCTATCTTTGGTAGGCAAATAGATAAGCCACCATGCCTTACAGATATGAAATAGATCAATTGGTTAGGAAGGTCCACAGTAAGTGATAGGTTTTAATTTAATTACACCTTCTATTTTCCTGTTCCTGGCCATTATAGTCCCTTTTATTAATGAACATTTCTTTCTTTTCAAGATTTTAGTCTGATTAGAAATAATTTTTGAGTTCAGGGACAGCTGAAATGTGTCTCTATTGAGTACATTTTGAGTTTTCTTAAAGAGTAATAATAATAACAATTTCAATAAGTTGTATCTGTATTTATTGAAACTTTGCCAATCGCTTATGGTTGAGAGATAGCTAGTAGAATTCATACATCACTTAAGGAGAACCAGTGACTTCCTAAACTGAGGCTTCAATGCTATTCAAAATACAACTTTTTTATAGATTTTCAAATGTAGTCACCTCCACATGTCTCTTTGTATCTACTGCTATATAGTTTGATTAACTGCTGTTGTTAAAGTGCTGTCCAAACCATTTAGTACAAGATGGAGACTGTGAGGTATTGAATGTTGAAACCCCATTAAACATTGACATGTGAGGGATCCTCAACATGAAGTTTGGAATGGTAAGCCTGTCTGCCTTATTTGCTGAGCTTTTCATAAAAGGACCAGTACAACCCATTGTAAATGATGGATATCTCCAAGTGCCAGCTTCCCTCCATCAAACATGAAGAACGGACATAATAAATGATTTTGGAGGACAATGCCCCACTTTCACTGCAGAGTCATCCGTCTTGCACATAAACGGTGACAATGCCCCAGAGCTGGTTATTAAAACTCCCTGACACAATTCTGTAATTTAACATGCTACAATTCCATTCATCTAGAAAAATAAATATATAAAAGGCTGTTTCATTCTGCTCGCTTTAGGTTTATCATCATGACGCATCTCTTCATTACCCTGCCTGCAGACGCAAGCCAAAACGGACCATTCAAAATGATCAATCATGTTTTGTCTATAATTCTGATGCTGTAATTACAAAATAATATTTCTTCCCAACATACCGCTAAGCTGTGTACTGAGAAGTCCCAAGCCTGTCAGCATTTGTGAGTGTAAAACTAATTAATGTTTCAGTCGTATTTTAATAGCAGCTTAATCGGTGCCTTTGACGTTTCTGAAGGTATATTAAATAGTTGGGAAGCCTTTTGTGGGAATCACATATTTATTCATTTTTGTGGCAAATGCAGCATGAGAAGGCAATCATAATGAAACTGATCTGGACAGGTACAGTATATGAGAGATAAACAGAATTTAACTCTGGGGAATGCTAAAACATTCCAGGTAGCTGCACCCTCATTCATGCTTTGTTGCCTGTCCTTTGACTTTCATTCTGCTTTTTCTTTGCCAGTGTCCAGTCACTTGATTACATTCAACACTATGTCAGTATCTTGTCCCAAAACCTGAATATGCAGTCCCCTTCTTTCAATACAGGCCATTTATTTGTTGTATGGTACACTGTAGTGAAGGTGAAAAGGCATCATGTTGAACTAAGATTGACTGATACATGCTGGAATTTCTATGCAGGGCATACTCCTGTGCACACATTTGCTATTACATTTCATCGGCACCATTTCTTAAGATTTGAATTGATGTATTTAATCTTGAAGGGAAAGAATTTGCATGTACTTGGGAAATAGCATTCTCTCGTGTTCATTTTTAACACTTTTTTTCCTTCCCCAGCATTGCACTCAAATATGTTAAAATAGGAGAAATATCATGATGGAGTGAGCAAGGAATAAGAGAGAGAAATGTAAGGTGATGAAAACCAGGAGAAAGAAAAAGGGAGAAGGAGGACTTAGAGTGAAGAAAGAAAGAAAGAAAGAAAGAAAGAGAGTGGGAGGAATAATTGAGAATATTTGATTTCCTTCATTCCCACAACATGCAAATCTTCCCTTTACCCAAAAAGGAAAGTATTTATGATGGATCAAATCATAGTGTCGTGATGATGTACAGTCACCTATTCTTCATTTTGATAGACATTGAGAAAACTGCTTAAAATGTCGGCTATCAGTTTACTCACATTATGCTTGAGATATGTTACTTATATTGCTTTAGAATGTAATTACACAAAAATAAGGCAGTTATCTAAAGTATGCTTTATATGGTCTACTGTACAAGTAAAGCTATCTTCAGTGTTTACAGCAGCTCTGATTTGTAAGAGTATGGACATTATGAGGTGCCAGGGATGGGGCACATTCACATACAACCACATCATGCAATTTGAGTCTTTTGATAATTTTATTCCACCTCCAAATATTGTCAGCTCAGTGTCCCTTAACTGCATCTGCTATATTGCATGGCACACTTTGACCAGAATGGGATGCTCTTGGTCAGTATGTTGAGTCTTTACTTTAAGCATCTCATCATAAACTGAAGCCTGCATTAAGATGTGTTCAGATGTGACTTTGGGGATTGGGCTATAGACACTGGATGGAACACGTTGAATAAATGGCTATCAGTTGTCCAGTTTTGGTGTCACTTCAGCCTTAGGTGGCAAAAGTGGAACTTGTGAGGATTGTTTGCTATCATAGCCATCCAAGGCATGTTTGTTTGCACTTTCTGTGTTTCCATGCTTTTTCTATAATATCAGAAAGTCTGGCAGCCTAGTGACGTCTTCTCAAACCAACATCTACTGTTGAAATTAGATCAACAACAGTGACACAACCAATGTCCATTCTTTGAAAAAAAAATTGGTTTTTTTTAATTCATGTTAGACAATTTTATACAAATAATGTAAAAAAAAAAATTGTTGTAATTATGTGAATTGGAATCAGTGCAAGAATCAGAAGTGAGAACCTAGGCAGGGTGAGCATTCACCTTGCTCCTCTGTAAGACAGTAGTCTGCTAAACGGCTATGCCGGTGATTGAGGCCTCGCTCTTAGCCATCAAGATGCCTTACATGGTAACATTCAGCTCTGGTTCTGGATGGATATTAGTATTTGTTGCTCTATTCCCATGTCTAGTGCCCCATTCTTTCTACAGACTATGTAGATTCAAGCTCCTAGGTTCTTCAGTCATCTGATGTTTCTGCACACTTTCATGACCTTTTTCATTTTCTTTCTGTTGACTAGCAATCTATTATTGCTTTCTGGGATCCAAGATGGTTGCCACAACATGACATCAATGGCCATGGCTACAGGTTATGATGAATGGGACAATGTGTGGTGGAAGTGGTCTACGTGGCCATTTTGGGACACTTGGTCAATGCCAATACTTTTGTATATTATTCTTGAATTTTAGAGGATATTATGTTATTTGTGTTTCTTTTTATTTATTAATGTGGCATTTTCAGTTTTCATGTCAAGCACTGTGGCGTTCTAATGCTTTTGCTAACTAAGCATTTGCTAACTATTTTAGCATCAGCAGGGGTAGCATGCTATTGTAAGTTCAATGTATTTATCGCACTAGGATCCTATTTGTTGTCTGAGTTTTGTACCATGTGGTGTTCCGAAATTTTTTTTTTTTTTTGCATGTAGCTGCTGAAAAACAGGGGAATCAGCAACATAATACTGTTTTGAATATTTTTATTTTTTATTTTTACGTACCATCTGGTTGAAACACCTGCTTAGCCTCATGAATCCCTGTGAGACATTCAAGATCTACAGAGAGTAGTCTCCATGCTATCACAGAACATTACAACACACCACTGGATGAATGCTCATTAAGCTCCATTAAACTCATTTCCTCAAATCGTATCCCCAGTGCTTACTCTCTGTAAACCTATAAGATGTCTTCAATATTTGAAATATTTGACCACAGTCTCAATGTTGTTGTTCCAAAGTCCAAATATGTAACTAAATGAATGTCTGCGACACCCTCTGTCTGCAGCTCAGTCCTAGTTGTGTCCCCACTCACTGTAAAATAAGAAATATAATGTCCTGTAACACCAGCCCTTATGCTAATCAATGTAGTAACTTTGGATGGATGCTCAATTAAACTCTGTGGTCCCCCTGTCTGGAGCTCAGTTTCATTTGCTCACTCCATATAAACCTGTAAGACATTCAAAACCATCTAACACCAGCTATCTCAGGCACTCCCCTCCATGAATGAATGCTCTTTCAACTCTGTTGTAGCTTGATCCCTGAACTAAGATCTTCAGTTCTTACTTTCACAATCCTATATAATACCTATATAATATCTGACATCCTCAAAGGTTTGCATTTGTGTATTTCCAAAAGCTCACAGCACAACTAGAAGAGTGTGTGTTACTCTCAGTGGAGCTTTCCATCTGCAACTCAGTTCCTGCTTTCTCCCCTGCTTACCCTGTGTAAGCCTATGAGATCTTGTGACACCAGCCTCGCTGTCACCCCCAAAGACTTAAATTGTGATTGGATAGGTTTCTGCACAAAATGTTATCCATGTCTGAGCTTGAGTTCTGTTTGTTTATATGCAATGCTATTGTTAAATGTCAGTACTACAGTTGTTAGATAAAACACATTAATGCTAATAACTTCAAATGTGTACTTATAGTGAAGAAAAACTTATTATGAATTCTGTGGCTCCCTGTTGTTGTCATGTTTCAGTGAGGGGGTGTTCCCTGGCTTATCCTTATTTTCCTTTTCTCTGTTTACTTTGAAATATTATTTCTCATGCATTTATTATACAAAGTATGACAATTTAATGAAACTGCAGAAAAAAATGTCTGTGTGCTTGTGTACTAGGAGCTACTGTCACCTTCAAAGTAATCTCTTTCCACACCTGTTTATATAGTTAGAAGACATTGCTATTGCTGGAACATACCTGGAACTCCAGCATACCCTTCAGTTCTTTTGTCACATTACGCTAGATGTCAGAAATGTCTCAAAATCTTCATACTTTCATGGCAGTTTTTATTTTTGGAAAAAGCCAGAAATCCCATGGGGCTTTTTACAAGTCAGGCAAATGGGATGGATGACCTAATTTGGTAATTGATTTCTTAGCCAGAAAGTCACGAACATTGAGCATCTCAATGCTTGGGGTATTGTCATGATGGATGATCTACTTCTGATTTTGTTATTCACATCTTCTTGTCCCGGCTTGAACCTCTTATGCTACTCATAGACATTTAAATTTTTCATAGCATCCTCACTATACACCCCTTTCAACACTTCCAATGTTTCAGTAGCACTTTGTAGCACAGGTGACACTACATGGCTGTTCATAGAATTAAATTGTCTTACTTTGTATTTATGATTTTTTTGTAGCCATTGTTCTTTTTATTTACATTTATGTGTTCTCCTGTGCCCTTTCTGTTTTGTGGATGAATCCCCAAGGTTCAGTGTCCCCCTAATGTCACAGATGAAGGATCACACTCAGGAGCAGATTCTTCAGTAGTTCATTTTTTATTTGGAGATTGCTTTTCATAATTAGTTTTGTTTCTGTGGTGTCTTATTTATTTGCTTCTGTTTATGGATCAGCTCTGGATTGTGTATTGGGTGTCATTTGCTGTGGGTTGCCTTTATAAAAAATCACTTTTGGCCTTATTGTTTGCCTTTTGACTTATTTTGTAAATGTTTTCTCTTTCCGATGTTTTGAAATAAATATCTTCATTTAGAAAGGTTTCAAACGGGACGTGTCTCTTGGGACGTGGGGTATTTTGAATTTTAAAAGCCATTTCCTTATTTTGGAGCCCTGGACAGGTCAAAGCCTGCCTGTTGAGTTTTGGATCAGGCTTCCTGAGGTAAGCCTTTTGCTATTGTTATGCACTCATTTATAACACTTTTCTATATGTAATTTGTATGAGGTTTGTTCCTTGATTACTCTGCATATACTTATAAGACACCTGAGATCTTCTGTCACAACCAGCCTGTTATGATTATGATTTAGTTTTATTTTTTCTCTTCTCCCATGCTGTTTTTTCATGGAGGAATATTTATGAAAAAATTAAATAAATAAATAAAAGTACAGTAATCCCTCTTCGATTGCGGGGGTTGCGTTCCAGACCCCCCCGCGATAGGTGAAAATCCGCGAAGTAGAAACCATATGTTTGTATGGTTATTTTTATATATTTTAAGCCCTTATAAACTCTCCCACACTGTTTATAAATATTCCCCGCAGAGTTATACAGCATAATCCCTTTGTATTCTCTTAGATATTAGGTAAGATTCATTGAAATTATGTATATAAACACACTGTTTATATACAGTAAAACCTAAATATTATTTTAAAGATATTGAGTGTCTCCGATATCACATATGTTACAGCCATTACGATAGACAGGCCACCAGCAATAAATACGTACAATTCAAGAAAAATAGTATACAGTAAATGTGTGTACAGTGACACTAAACGTACGTACATGTACTAAGTACTGCAAGTAGAAAATTAATCAAGGTTACTCACCAACAATGACACGATGACTTGTCCGATAACAATGAGTTTAATTTTACTGCACAACAAAGGAGAGCATTACAGCTCTTCTAAAGGAGCCACTTCAGGCGATTGTGTAGCACTGCTGTTGTTCTTCTTCTGGCAGTCTTCAATCCAAATCCCTAAAGCAGATTCCATCCAGACTACTGCCTTATTACATCCACTTACAACTCGTTTTGCACCCTGGTTAAAAGGACACTGTGGCCGTAGATCTTATATTCCTTTCCTATATTTTAAATAAAAAGAATCGTAGCCTTCAACAAATCCAAAACATTTACCTTTTCAGCAATCGTTAACATCTTCCGTTGGCGCTTGGGCACGGCCCCTGAAGCAGTAGCAGATCATTTTGGAGCCATAATGAAGGGCTTGACTATGCACAAAGATAAACACAAAAGAGCACAACTCTTTACGCAGCGAAACACGTTGATGCTGAATGAGCGAGACAAGACTTCCTGGTTAACACTACATTCAGCACGCAGGAACTTAACTGCGTGCTCTGATTGGTTAGCTTCTCAGTCAGGAGAACTTAACTGCGTGCTCTGATTGGTTAGCTTCTCAGTCATCCGCCAATAGCGTCCCTTGTATGAAATCAACTGGGCAAACCAACTGAGGAAGCATGTACAGGAAGTAAAAAGACACATTGTCCACAGAACCCGCGAAGCAGCGAAAAATCCGCGTTATATATTTAGTTATGCTTTCATATAAAATCCGCGATAGAGTGAAGCCGCGAAAGTCGAAGCGCGATATAGCGAGGGATTACTGTATTGTAAAATGAGACAATAGATAACAAAAACAGCATGAAATTTGAGCATAAACAAATAGATGCATCATGAAATATATTTTTTATATATTTTTGCCTTTGTGTCTCTGACAATTTTTTCATAACCTGGCCATGTACATCTTATTGCTACCCAAGTTTCACTCACATTTGGAATTACAAACGTGATGAAAGATACATGAGGCCTCAAAAAAGTTCCTCAAGCAGGCCTAGTCCTTTATAGACATGGCAAGAAATGGTCTGCCAACCCCCAACTACCACCTTCAGGCTTCAGCCTGTCTAGGTCCAAAATGAGAATTTGGCTTTAAACTCACAATAAAAACCTTACAACATCAGAGAAAATACATAAAACCTTACAACGGAGAGTGTAACCATAAACCTCTGGTTCATTGAGACAACCCAAAACAAACTATAAATTGATAAATTACTAAATTAATCAAAAAAGGGTAGAAATATAGAAAAAAAAGAATTTGCGTTAAAGGTAATACAAGGTGAACAAGTCCCAAAGCACATTCTAAATAGCAGGGTCCAAGATCACATGCAATAATCCATAAAAAACCCAAATATCCGAAGAAAACAATATTCAGAGTAACTTCCAATCAACTATCAATGAAACTACTAAGACCCCTTTGTGATCCCAATATAATGGCAGAGGGATGACAAAACAGCAGTGATGTTAGGTTTGATCCACAAAACACAAGAAATGTTGGAACATTATAAGATATTGTACAGAAATAACAAATAATAAGCAAATCTAATAGAAGTTACATGAAGACATGAAACAGAAATGCAACAACAATAAAACAGAAAATATACATAAACCAGAGAAATGTAAAATCGTGGCCATCTAAACCTTGATTCTGTTCTTTAGAATCTCCTTTCTGTAAATTTTTGCCTTAATTCACACTCCCTTTCTGACATTGTTTCTGTTTTAATCACTGTGGAGGTACTATTCTGCTGAATAACTCCTATCCTCCTGTCTATCTACCATTGTGTTCAGATGGTGCATTCTCTATCCTTTATTGCAATTTGCTTTGTTATACTTCCTGCTATGAAAGGCGCTATATAAGGCTGAACTGTCCAATCTGGTGATGCCTAAGGCAGAACTGTCCCAATTGTTCATCCCACCTAAATTTGAGATTGCTTCTTCACAATGAGACCTTTAGACAAGAGACAATGCATTGCAAAGCAAAAGAAATACTGCAACACATGGTGAATTTCTAAAACAAAAACATGCTAGTGAGGAGGTGGTGGATGATAAAGAGCAGAAAAGACAAACAATGAACAGCATAAGCAAGGTTTGCTTTCTGATTGTGACTCAAATGGTTCCTACTTTGAGATGCTACTCAGTGAAATGCGCATGTCAGGTCTTCTGACAGGAGCTGAGGAAACACGTGCGCTTCAGGGATGAGGCGAATTGCAATGCAGCATTGTTGAAAGATCAGATGTATGAATTTTGCAAATTTATAAATAGCACTAAGGCTGCAGTGTTTTTTTCCCTTTCTCTTCATCTTCATTCTCATTTTCGCAATGATAAATGGTATTTGTGAAGTTGGGGAAACGTAGAGAATGCCCACAGTGAAGCACCTGTTCTGTCCCAGGCAGAGATGAAGTGCTTGGAGATCAGAATCTAACAAGACCATCTGTCTCGGATTATTAGTGCCGCCTTTGCGGCTACAGAGAAGTGTTGCATTGCCACTTAAATAGGACACCAGACACAGCTGCTAAAGGAAAAGCTAGGAATACACATCTGTTGGAAGCTAAAAGGTACACAAAAAGCTTCACACATTAGCACTTCTCACTTATGCTCCTCAAACTGAGCAATTGGACTGCAATGAGACATTTCCCAAAGGCACACTGGGAAGGCTCTGACTACAGTCTGTGGAGCCAGAAACCCATCTTATTTAAGGCATATTCGGGTGCTACTTTGGATGTAAGGGCTGCAAGTTATCAATAGCTCTGTGTGCGTGTCATTCAGTGTCTTAAAAGCTAAAGTATACATGGGCTACCTTATTATCTAGACTGCAGACCTGCTTAGAAAGGGACACTTTTATGTGGCGTGCAAGGGGAACTCATCTCTCTGTGCAAAAGATTACATGAATATGTACCTGTGCAGTGATATAGGCAATGAACTCCCACCTTAAGGTCCTGAATCTCGTAGATCGAATGTTATTAACCTATTTACCTTTATTTATTTACTTCCTTCATACAGTGTAAAGTCACAAGTAGAGTGCAGAGCTTCCCATGTACATATACAAAGTACAGCGATGGCAAAAGTGCATTCTTGCTCCAATGTAGAACCGTCATCATGATCTGAGTTGACTTTTGTTACAGTGTGTCTATGTGAAAACAACAGTGTCAAATGCGAGGGGGGGGGGGTTTGTTGGGATTGTGAACGTGGCTGAGACAATAAAACTGAATAAAAAAAAACAAAGCTTACCTTTACAAGTATCATAAATTACACCGGCTGTTACAGACTGGAATCAAATGTATGTTTTTATTCTAAAATAGTAAGAATACGTGCAGCTCACTTCTCAAAATGGATTCAAACCTGTGAAGTTTTGATTACCAGTCAACAGTTGATACTGTTGCGCCACCGAAGCAATCATAGCAAAGGCGTGTTAATGTCGCACCCTAACGTGGGTTCTATTTCTGCAGTTATATTCTTGAATAGAAGCACACTTGTTCTGTTATATTTGTACCTTTTGTGAAAGTGTTTCTTTGATATTTGGAATTCAGGCTTCACACATACTTCATGTCTACATTTTGTCAGTTATTACTAAAACATGAAAAAGTTTCTGTTTTAAAAATGTGTTTACGTAGATCGTTGTAGACACGGAACACACATGAAATGCAAGTGTTCCAAATAACGATATAGTATTTATAAAAGGTGTAATTTTGCTTGACTTCTCAATCTATAAAACTCTAAGCAACTGAAACGCAGGTAAACAGACTTGAGCTGAGAAAACTGTGCGGGGTGGGGGGATGTGATAGCAGGCTGTTTGCTGTTTATCCACACATTTACAGGACAAAAGACACTGACGGAGAGGTGAGAAGCGATTTAACACTAGAATTACCAGAGCCTACGAAAAAACTTGTAGATCCGTCCCACCTTAAATCACTTCTTAAATCTGTTCACACCTCTCTACCAGTGTCTTTTGTTTTCTAAATGTGCCGATAAACATGCTGCAAGCAGTCGGCTACTCCATTCCCCTACTTACTTAGAAAGTGCACAAACTTCTCCCAGCTCATGCCTTGATTGATTACATTGATTGAAGTGGAGTTTTGGAGTGGAAATAATAGATCGTATTTTGGAACATACTGTACGCATTTCATGTGTGTTCCGTTTCTACAGTAATCTGTGTAAACACATTTTTAAAACAGAAACGTTTTTCATATTCTAGTAGTAAATGACAAAATGTAGGCATAAACTATATAATGTATGAAGCCTATAGAGCTATAGCAGTCACATGCAGAATTTTCACACATGCTTTCTATAAGATTATTGCTGACACAAGCACACAAGAAAAATAAAGCCCTTTCACTCTAGATAATGCTACACAATATTTTCTCCCATCTCTAACAGAACTCATTTCATCAAGAGGAAACCCCATTCTTCTATTCAAGGTTGTTTCAAATTTCCTTCCCGCATACATCTAAAAAAAGATAAATAAAAAAAAAAACTTGCTGTATTTTTATTTGAGGGGTACATTAGCTGACCATAATGAGAACATTACAAGTTCTGCCACCGAATATATAACACTAATACCTTTGCACTTTGTACCTCATCATAGCCACCTCCCTGGGGCACCATGCCATGGAACCTATTGAAATACTAATCTCCTCCATGAAGCAGAAAACTTTTCAAAGCAGCAAGATGAGGGGGTTCCCCTATGAACTCCTGATCGTGTCGTACTTCACGCGATCACATCATTCTTCATAGCCACCTCCCTTGTGTTGCATATCATACACTGCTCCCCTGTGAACTCCACAGCATGTCAAAACAATGGCGGGGGTTGGGTCCCTGTGAACGTGCCTCACTCCGCACAGCATCACTCTTCTTTGTGTGTCACATATTTTGCATGAAGTTTACAGTTCTTGTTGTGCTGTGGGGACGCAAAACAAGAAAGTGGTCAGGGATCACAAGTGGTCCAGGAACTTCATCATACAGGCAATCTGTGGTTACTGAAAACAAAATTCCTGTTGTCTGTGTGGAATTTTAAGTTCTGTCCATGTGTGCATGGGTTACGCTTCATCTGCTGCTGTTTTCCTACTAATGATGTGCTGTCTCACTTGATTTGTGATTCTAAACTATGTGAGTGGGGCATGAGATGGGCTGCTGCCTCATCCAGTACTGTTTTCTGCTTTGCACCCAACTAGTGATGAGATATGCTCCTTGGAGTTTTTTTTTGTGTTCGCTGAAAATTTTTAGCAGCATTTTTAATAATATGAATGAAAGGTAAGAAAGGGCAAAAGAAGTACACAATCAAAAGTACAAGCAAGCTATACGAGAAAATAAGACAGTACAAACCATGAATAAAAGTCAATAAAAGGATGAAATTCTAACACTGTTTTGAGTACTTTTACATCTTATTTTTTAGATTTGATCCAACCATTGGATACATAAACCTGTAAAACAGGAGGACACACATAATCACATCACTGGCAACAAGAATAGATACAGTAAATAACATGACTGCGGCCACGCAAAAGCATCACAAAATGGGCATGATTGTAGTAAAGCACATTCAAAAAAGTGTCATGGTAACATCACTGTGATAAAATTATTAAACAATGGAAAACACACATGTGAAAGTAATGCATACTGAAGAATTAAGACAGGTTGTATCTTCCCATGACCATATATAGGATTAAATGGATTTCATAATAATATGATGTTATGACTGTTTACTAGTAGTATGCCATCTAGTGGTTAATAAAGGAATAGTATCATTGGTACTAAACTTTCCTTTCAGTCATTTTCATTTTCTGTAACCTTCTTTTTTCAGTATGGGTCGATAAGGAGCCAAAGTGCATTCCGGCAGCATGTAACAATGACAAAACATTAAATAAAACTAAAAACCTGCTTTTGGAAAAAGGAAAATAAGTTAAAAAGGAAAAGAAGAGAAAAGAGGAATAAAAAGTTTAATCTGAAGGCAGTTAAGAGTGTCTTCCCAGTTAAGTACATTTTTTAATCTCAGTAGGAAATTATCGTTACATATTAACTGTTGCCTTGATTCAACTCAAAGTACTAGATCATTACAATTGCTCACATGCATTTTCACAACTGGAACTCTGGTGGGTTAAGTTACTTATTGAGGTCACACAGCCTTAGTGTTTTAAAGGCTTTACTTACTACACCACACTGCCTGTCCAAACCTGGTCAATAAAAGAAATGAAGAGAAATGGAGTTGAAGTCACTGTGTTACAGTAATGAATTATAGACTTACAAGTAGAAAGTGATCACACTTTCCAAATGTGGTCAGACTAATGTGGTGTGTATCTTGATCTTCCCACTCAAGCCAGTGGACTGTCTGCTTCAGATTCTTGAACAACTTTGAATACATTCAGGACAGCTACAAAGGGTGATTTATTCATCTAATTCAAAGTTTTAAACTCCCCTGGCGCCTCTGACATTAATATTAACTGTATGGTACATTGCTGCTGTATATTTATTTATGATTATCTAGAGGCTTTTATCCAATGCAACTCATCTTCTTCAGAGACTCTAAGGCTCTCACCTTATTTAACAAGTTATTTAAAATCACAGACTACATGTGCACCTCATATTCTGAGTTTATTTTTGTTCATTTGCTACTATAGCACACTTATTCTATCAAAGTCTTTTTGTTTATTGCACTTCGGCTACAGTGGACTTTGAAATCATTACTTTGAACTGAGACCCTCATTTTGCAAATAAATTGAGTTGAATATATTGTTAATGCTACACCAACACAAAATTTATTGTCATGCCCATAACGGCAAGCTATGTTTGAATTTGTAGCTGAATGGTAAAGATGTTTGTATTATAGTATTAAATATTTATTCTTTGATTATTTTGTAAATGTAAATTATTAAAAATAAAATTAATTTATAAAAGCCTGCTGGATCAGGCTGTGCAGAATGCCCATACGCAGGCAATGCTGGCCATCACCCAGTTATGTATGGAAAGGTGATGTGGTCTCACATATTCTTTCATTTTGCACATTCACATTTATGTATGTAAAAAGTCATGAGGCAACAGGATTGAGATAGCTGTGATGAAGAGTGCAAGTGGAGCTTGTTAAAAAGACGTCCTACACTGTTCATTAGGCTTTTTTCATAAGCACAGAGCTTTTATTGTAAGGCTGCTGCCCTGGGACGCTTCCAATTAAAACAAGTACATAAATATTTAATGTGAGTTTTAATGGTTATCTAAAAGAGAAAAGAAAGAAACAAAATACCTTTTAGCCACAGTTTCAACAGCCAGTTTGAGCATTCAGCTAAACATGGTAATTCTGAGGCAGAAAAACTTACAATTTATTTACCATTAAATTGATCTGTGCAGCCATCTTTCAAACCCTCTTGTCCTGTAAAGGAGAAATTAATTCGGAATAATCACGTTTATTAAATAAAAGTGCCCTTTCCAGTGTTGGCTGTGATACAGTCTAGCCATATGTGATTTGAAATTGATTAAGTAAATTGTGAAATGGATGTGGACCATATTTAGGAAGTAGACAGATGAATTGAAAATCTGCATCAATTCTTGTTCTTGTCGTATTAATGCGCCTTTATACATGTAAGTTTGTGTATTTTATGTTTACTCCACTAAGAGTTCCATTTTTGAGTTATAATTTTTATTTTGATGCAATTTAACTTTTTTTTGGCTCATGTCTTGTTTTATTTATATTTGGCATGATAAGCGTGATTTGTATTACAATGCAACAGTATTAAATGGGACAATCCATGACCATGTTATGCCTCGGTGAATACACACCTTTCTCTGTTTCTCTGTAGCGTAGTTAGTTTCTAAATTCAAGCAGGCCCTAACACTAGTTTTGTGTTTCTGGTCTCATCTGTATTTTATAACTAACTTATGATTCTCATCTTGGTCCCTCTTCATTTTTAAACAATGGATTTTATCCTTGTCTGGACTGACCAGGTCTCTGTGTATGCTCACAGTCAGAACAGAAATTTCACAACAATCCTCTTGCATGTTCAGTGTTTTAAAACTTGTCCTTTCAAGTTGGAAAAGAAAATTGTTTCATGTATCTAAATTACTTTCAAGAAGGAAAGAATGTTCCTATTTAAATTCACTATCTGATAATTTATTGACTTACTGGGATCTCCTCTTGTGTTACTAAAGTTTGCTCTTGAACGCATGCAGAAGATGCAGGAAGTGGCAGGCTGCCTTAATCCTACCAAGAGATGTAAGCCCGAGAAGACTGTGCATATGTATTATGATGTAATGGTGACACTGCACAGAAAAGATATAGACTGAGACAGAGAAAGATGAGCTGATGTCAACGTTTGCAATGTTCTCAGGCAGTCTCTGTGTGGCTGATTAAAGGAGTTCTCCATCCTTAACCAGATGCTGTATGTGGGTTTGCAGCTGACCACCCACATTTCACCACAGTGCAGATCTTTGAAAAGAGATGCTCCATGGTGTTCCATAATTTTTTTTATGTTTTATGTGTCCTTACAATCAAGTAACATATTTAAGTCACATAATTATGAAATAATCAGCTTTAAAGAAAACCAGTGTGGCAGACGGCTGGGGCCCATACTCGGTCGGGACGCCCCTGCTGCATATGTTCCGGGGCAGCAAGCCTGGAATACCCCATACCTCCCCCTGGACGCTAGATGGCAGCCCCCCTGGGTTGCAGTGGTGCCTCGGACTCCCACAGGGCTTCATGGGAGTTGGAGTTTTGTGTAGCCCTGTTGGGTTCCACAGGCGCAGCCAGGGGGTGCTGCAGTGGGAGCTGTTGGGCCCTTCTGAGCAGCAGTTTCGCCACACCCGGAAGTGTAGCTGGGTGTTGGCAATCAAGCACCTGGAGCACTTCCGGGTGCCTAATAAAAGGAGCTAGCAAGCACCACTCACAAGTCAGAGTCGGAAGGAGGAGGACGAAGCTTGACGGAGGAGTGGTGGTGGCAGCAAGGAATTGTGTGGTGGTGTTTTTGGTGTTTTGGGACTGTGTTGTGCCTGTGGGGGTCATGGGGAAGACATGCCCCACAGGTGAAGAAAAATTATACTTTCTTTGGTTTTATATGTAAGTCTGTGTCGGGTCAGGTGTCTATATAGCATCTTTCACACCAGATGAGCCACCAACAACAGGATTGTTTCTAACAACGCTATACATATTTTGCTTGTCACCTGGCAGACACCAGGCTTTTAAGGTTTTAGGTTTAGTGCTGTGAAGGAAAGGAAAGTAAGAGATCTAGGGACAGCAGTACTGGATTTGATTACAAAACAAGAGGACAGGATTAAGAGAATATGCCAAAAAGCTCCAAACTGTGTAAAGGGCAAAAGCAAAATAGTCCAATTCAAAATCTGGAAAGGAGACTCCACCTATAATTTCAATCTATTACAATTTGGAATGGAAAGTTTAATAAAAGATCTCCTATTGTTTCATAAGAATTTGGAAATCATAGATCTAACCTCCAAACAGAATTTATTGGGTGCACTTATGAAATTAAAGTGAGGTAGTATATTAGTTTTAACAGTCAGACTGAGACAATTAGCCTGAAACCTTTGGCATCTGTTTACTTATAATATTTTCACCCACAAAATCAACCTCACCAGAAATCTTATTACCTTTCGACATGGGATTTATTCCTTAACACATTAGAATTTCAAAAGACATCTGGATTCAAAATTAATTTGAATAAAGATGTGCTTTTTCAAGAGAACTCTTCAGCTCATCATAGAAGATTGGATATCTACATGTTCCTTCTATCAAAACAGTTTAAGTATCTATGGATAAACATCACAAGTAAATATAAATATTTATAGCACAATTTTGGAAACAGTATTGAATAAAATCAAACAAGATGTTAACAGGTGGTGGTCTGCCCTTAATCTCACTTTAGCAGGGAAAATCAATATTGTCCAGATGAACATCCTTCCTAATCTATGATTTATATTTCTTTCGGAGCATCCCAATGTACATCAACAAATCATTCTTTAATAAACTAGACTTAATTATAATCTAATTTATCTGGAATTAAAGATGTCTATATATTCAAAACGTGGCTCTAAAAAGACCTAAAACAGAAGGTGGCATGGCACTACCTAACTTTCAATTTTATTACTGAGGGGCAAACAGATGCACTACAGGGACCTGGAAATTGGCACAATTTAATTATATTTTACACCAGACTATTTTGTGCACCAGTAAATACTAAAATCTATCAATATACCAACAGTCCATTCATCCACTAATCACTTAGAATATGGAACTATATGCTGCTCCTCTACAGAGTAATCTCCTTTTTCAATCTTCTCAAACCTACTGAGCATTTTACCTATGAAAAACACTCTGGATTAAAACAATTAGGGAACTGTATATGGATATCATCTTATGACAAATTTTGCTTTAAATTTAACTTTCCAGCTATACTGTATTTCCTTTATTTTCAAATAATTTTTTTAAGAAACCAACCCAATGTTCCACATTTCCCACCCATTTCTATTCCACAGGTAATACTGGTCAGTTTTGAAGACTCAGACAGCATTTCAATAATATATAAAAACATTTCAAAGGCTCGTCTCTTCAGCAATTCTAGCGAATGGTGAGAAAAGGATCTTTCAATCTACATCTCAGAAAAAGGTTGGAAGTCACCCATATACAGGATACACTCTAGCTCTTTATACACTCAACAATTTAACTTAAAATCTCTGATCAATTACACTAATCTCATTTCAAATTATCTAAAATGTACCAAGGGCAAGATTCAATTTGCAAGTATTGCCATCTAGCTCCAGCATTACAAGGCTGTGGGTTTTGGGAAACATTTTCAACAAAAATCTTTAAATACTTGCCAGACAGCCATGGCTTCACAATCACTCCTAACCCATTAGCAGTTATATCTGGTGTCCTCCCAGATAAGCTTAAAGTCAAAACGATCAAATTATGTGCAATCGTCGATACCACACTACAAAGACAGCATAAAGACTTATCTTGCTTAACTGGAAGAATCCTAACCCACTTTATATTACTTAAGAGTGTAACTGACATTCTATATTATTTTAAAAACAAATTCTGGCTTAGATGATCTGCCCAAAACTTAAAGAAATTGCCCAACTTAATTTTAAAAAAAATAATGATAGATTTAGCATTTATATAGGGGGGAAAGATATTTTTCTCTGCTTTTGACTCTCCTCTCATTCTGTTTCTTTCAGGGGGGCGTGAATTTTTTTTTTTTTTTTTTTAGTTTTTCTTCTTTGTTTCTTTCTATTTATTTCTTGGCTGTACTTTTGAAATTGATTTGTGAAATGTGTTAGAAACATTTTTGTAATTTGTTGTTATAAGTTCTTTAAATTAAAATTAATTTAAAAAGAAAACAATGGTCTACCTGGAACCAAAAGACAACAGCAGAGTCAACCATGTAGTTAGTGAGGCATTAATAGTATTAAAGATTTGATAATAGTTAGAAACTAGGGTATTTTGTAATGATGAGAAATGTCAACACTACCTCAGAATAATATAATAATTTTATTTACGGAAGGGAAATTTATATAAAAGGCAGGGGAAAAGCAAATGTCCAGGGAGAGCTGATCTTGCTAGCATCCATCCAGTGCCCAGGACCACATGATCCCCTCTTTGTTTTTCTTGATGTACAATGAGCTTGTTTTCATCAATGTTGCATTTTCCTTGGTGTAAACAGTCTGTAAATATAAATGATCACAATTTTTTATATAGTGTATGGCCACAATTCAACACTTCATTTTATAAAGAGAGCAGTTCAGAATGGGATTTACAGTTTTATAATTTAATCTTTAATGTCATCCTTATTCATAAGAAAACCTAGAGCGCCCCAAGCATTAATCATAAGTAAGCAATGCATGGCTAATGAATTAATGTAGGATTATGCACGGTTTGATGGTTATTTTGTTTGTATTCAATAGGGAATATCTCACTTCTGCTCATCCCACAAAGCCTCGGTTCTGCAGCATAGCTGCATTAAAATTCATTTGAAGGCACTTATTATATATAACATGTACAGAATCAGTTCAGTTTTTAGTATTTTCAGATGTTGTCTCCATTTTTTCCTTGCTCATTCTTTGTTTCCTTTATTTTTATTCTTCTATTATCAGCTAATGCATTTAAAACTGATAAAGTTGATAGGGTTACACATACAACAACAACAACAACATTTATTTATATAGCACATTTTCATACAAACAGTAGCTCAAAGTGCTTTACATAATAAAGAATAGAAAAATAAAAGATGCAGTAAGAAAATAAAATAAGTCAACATTAATTAACATAGAATAAGAGTAAAATCCAATGGCCAGGGGGGACAGAAAAAACAAAAAAAAAACTCCAGATGGCTGGAGAAAAAAATAAAATCTGTAGGGATTCCAGACCATGAGACCGCCCAGTCCCCTCATAAAACAAAGTACTGTTAAAAAGTAAGGATAATTGTGCATTTTTAATTATGTAACCGGACTAAATGATAGTTAACTGGGTACTGGAATATTCCTGTCAGATTTCTCTTTCTTCTTCGTTTACTTCTTCTCAATATGCAAGGGTTGAAATTAAAGTTAAAGAGTATGAAATCTTCATTAGTTTATAGATTGATTGATTGATTGGTTGGTCAGATGTTTCCATTTTAGCACCGTACACCTATTACCTGGGTCTTAATTTTTAACTGGCGTAACTAATCAATCTAAGAAGTGATTGTGTAATGCATCAAAACTCCATGTTGATCACTTTATTTGTAAAAAGGTTGCAGCACTACACCTTCTTTTTCCTGATCATCTTTGACAAAGTGGCGTTGCCTTCTTTTTTTGGCATGGTGCAGTTGCAGTCCTGATCACTGACACTTAAAATCAGAATTTAGTACAGTCAAAGATGAAGTTTCCAGAATGACACATTGGGCCTCTCTTGGGAATGTACTTTCTAGGTCTCCATTTGATAGGTCCATCATTCACAGTCAAATGACACTGGTACTTTAGCTCAGAGTTGTCTCAGTGTTGCAACATTTAACCCCATGACAAGATGATTGCAACTCAACATTTTGACAGCTTCAATGGATAAGAATTTGCACCATTTATCAACCAAAGGTAGAGCTTATGTTCACCTAGTGAAGCCAATAGCAAAATGTCTGCGCCTTCCTTCAGTGTAAGCACTAGTTCTGTACAATTTGTCCACATTTCCTGCCTGATTTTTTCTTCTGCATATAATAATAGTAGAGCCACTATTACCTGGGATGAGGAAATATCATAGGATCAAGCAACGCTTCTACTCCAAAGGGTAACTTAGGGTGGAAAAGAGCTGGAAGTGTGTGCTGTAATGAATTACGTCTCACTGAAGGAAAGCAAGATGCATAAAAAAGAGATCATACAAAAAGGCAATGTATTCGTCTCACACAGAACAAAACAGAATGTTAAAAACTGCACCATCAATGTAAAACATCATCTCAATGTACAAAGATGACTACATTTCCGGATCCTGTCCATCTGGACACGCTTTCGTCCTACATTATTGACTTCACTTCCAGTCTCTCTTCGATGACCCATTTTCCGGCTCCCGATAATGACATCATCTCCGTCGCTCACTCCCCACGTCATCCTCATTTCCTCTGTCTGCTGTACTTCCTGCCAAGAACACATAAAAGCTCAGTCGAAGAGTGTTTTGTTGTCAACTGTTTGATTTATTCACTTTTTGACCATAGTATCAGTCCCAATGGACTGCCTGGACCACCAACATTATATGGGGACGTGTCCCCAACCCTTAGTCTATTTTCTTGTATTGTTATTTCTTCACAACTTGTATATTTTATATCTATCACTTAGCATCTCATATACATCTTCTAATTTGCTTATCTCTGCTATATAAAAAACACTAAAGTCTGTGTGTCCATCCCCTCAGAGCAATTTGAAAGGTCACTTTGGCTTTGATGTGATTGGTCTGTTCAGCTTACGTGACACAAAGAGGAAGTGTGAGTGTGAGACGCAGAAGGTGGAGTAAAGGCACATGAGGCAAGCTCAGGAAGTTGTCTTCAAAGAAAGAAAGTATAAACCCAGTAAGTAAGTAAGTTGGCCTCTCGTAATAGAGTCTGAGAAACATGCTTTACAGGAAAACACTATTAAGAAATTGAGTACCGGTGAACAGAGGTTCACACCCATGCAAATACAGAGGAAATGTGCTAAAGTTACACATAGGGAAAGAGACAGCAAATATTTTTAAATTATTCTATTACCAGTAACGGCATACTGCACGATAACATGCAGTGAATACATTTGAAGTGATCATAGTTTTCATACTGTTTCTCTGTACGTTTAGCAAACTGATTAAGTCAGTGTTTGTGTTGCAATTACTTAGTAGTTTTTCCTTAATTTTTCACTTAAGCTGGCACCTAAGTCGTTAATCTACCTCAAGAATGATTTAAGATTTGAAGAGGTTGAGCAGGGGTGTCCAACTCCGGTCCTGGTGGGCCACAGTGGCTGCAGGTTTTCGTTCTATCAATTTTCTTAATTAGTGAGCCATTTTTACTGCTGATTAACTTGTTTTACCTTCATTTTAATTGACATGACTCAGACCCCTTAATTGTTTCTTTTTCCTTAATGAACAGCCAAACAATAATCAGACGCAAAACAAGCCGCCACATGACCAGCTAACCTGAAAATAAAGAAAGGTCTCAGTCATGTTGGTCTGCTCAGGTCACCAAAACATCTTGAATGTGGTCTTAGAAAAAATAGAAAATCAACAGTCTGCTGTGGAAGAATGAGAGCAGCAACAAGTCATGATATTCAATAATGGCTTCAATTAATAGCAAGAATTGGCTTCTTATTAAGAAACTGGTTAGACTGAAATTGGTTGGAGTTTGAAGCCCCGATTTAGCTGGTCATCTGTTGGCTCGTTTCACATCTCATTTCTGTTCAGCTGGCATTTAATGAAGAAACGGATCAATTCAGAGGACTGAATCCTTAAAAACAGGGCTATTAAATTGAAGGGAAAGGGAGTTAATTATCAGTGAAAACTGCTAGCTGATTAGGAAAAGGATTAGAATGAAAACCTGCAGCCACTGCGGCCCACCAGGACTGGAGTTGGCCACCCCTGAGGTAGAGGAAGTGACGGTGAAGGTGGTAGGGATGAGCCGCTGCCGAGAGTTGATTCTACAATAAAATAAAAATAAAAAGAAGAATAACCTTGGAGGTCAATCATCACCCCTAAAGTGGATAGTAGATGTCATGTAGTATATGTGTACCAAATTTCAGGTCAATAGCTTTAAAAGAGATTGAAAGTCCTGGACAGACAAACGGACAGCCACAGTTGCGTATTATATGAGAAGACAAGTCATTGACAGCTAGCATGACTACTGTAGTTATTAATAAAGTGTATTACTCTTTTCATTGTATCAGAGATATCCTACAGTCTACACTCCATAAACATAGCTCATCACTGAACTACATACAAACATGATTCCCAAAAGCTCTAACTGACTTAACTATTGATCTGTTTTATGTTTATATGTTTATGGTTTTAGTGTAGTTTGAATAAAGTAACATTTTAATATAATCTATTTAAAACACTTCATCAAACACAATCCATTCATCCATTTATAGAACCCTGTGTGGTGAACATGTGTTGAGTTAGTAACTTTCACATTACCAGCACCCTTTAATATTAAAATTGAGAGACGATTCATAAAATGCTTTATAGTTTTCAGCTTGCATACCTCATTTTACCATTTATTTTAGTCTTTAATTATACAGATTTTGTGTACTACAGTACATGCACAATTTAACCCATGAACAGCAATAAAAATTGTGTAATGGGTATCAGCCCATCACACCCAGTTAATCTAATTTTAGGCCTATCACATTCACCAACACTGAGCCAATTTAGAGATGCAAATTAATCTGACACAAACATTCTAATATAGCAAGAAAAGCTGGATAATCCACAGAAACAGTCATTACTTGGGGAGCACTAAAAAGATGGTATCCTGGGACTGGTTTTCAAAAAAACAGCTTCCAGAAGCATTGGGTTAGAAGTGCTAACATCTTCATCATGCTGCCCCAGTTCAGCAACCCCTTTTCACTCAAGGCATCTGTCCCACACTGTGATGAACCTGACCGCGGTGACTACAAAAGCAGCAAAGATTAAGAGCTGGCAGTCAATCATCCTTTGTGAATTCACCCAGAACAGCCTGCCCAATTTGCTATTACCTTAGCAGTGTCTGTCACTTGGACCAAAAGCTTTAATACTTGGTGAGACATTCAAACTTTCGCTTCCCTCTGTGTTTGCACTCTCCACACAGGGGTTATCGAGGCAGCTTCCCTGCAGGGACATTCACAACATCTTTCCTTCCTGCATTTACCACAAACCATTTTAGAGCAGAGTTGTGCTTATGGAGAATACAAAGAAATGCCGAGCAAGGTGGATTCAAGGTTATTTCATGAATTTAAATCCTTTTGATGGGAATGTTCTATGACTTGTGTTCAGCAGGCTTTTCTTGTACATTTTCCAGAATTATCCATGTAAATTCAATAACACTCAAAAGTAAAATTTTGAAACGTTTAATTCAACACTAATGACATATAGCAAGCCACAATGAGATATGAATAATGGATTTTGCTAACAACAAAAATGTTTGATTGGTGCAGGCTTTCTTCTAAAAGCAACAAAAGTGAAAACCAGATAGAAAAAGATTTTTTTTCTAAGTTCATCTTAATATTAACCTGTTTTGTAATCACAGTAATATATTGCAGGGTGCACATCTAGCTGGGATAATGGGACTTTTAAGCCTGCATCCCTGAGGGGCGCTATTATCCCAGCACGAAACGTATGCCTTTCAAGTTCTATTGCTCATGTACCAAAGTATTAAAATATGATTATTTAGCAGCTGCCGTGAACTTTGAGGTTGGATGGGGGGGATTGGGGGTGTTGGGAGAAAGAAAAAAATACAAGCATCTTACATCACATTAAAGACAAATGTGGCAAACAACATAGAGTTGACAGCCAAGCCTGCCTTGTAATGTTTCAGCTTTTTTTATCTTTATGAAGCACACACCATTCAGGTTATCACTGATGGATTTCCACATACAAAGAGCCAAAATGATTTCAGACAAGCTTCATCTTTAAAAAAAAAATATATATATACTATTAGTCTCATGAAAACCTGGCTTATGTCGTTTCAGAGGCTTTACCAAAACAATAAAATTCCTACATAGATGTACAAATCTGGAGTAAACACAGGTCCATGACAACTGATATCTTAGTATTTGTGAGCCAGTCACACACTAGATAACAACAGTGATTTTTGATCCTCAAAAAGTACAGATTCTCTCAGAAACCTGCCACTGTTACTCAGAAACACCATGCTGTTTCTTATTTCATTTTCTGAGCTCACTAGTTCTGATTTATGGTTGCAGGGCACATCTACCAACAAGACTGATTCCTGTCAGTACTAATATACATGAGATGACAGAATAAAGCAAAGTACCGGAAGGAAAACCACCTTTTAACAAGGACCTATGACCTTGAACATTAATACTGCTGTCTTCTAACAATCTGCTGTTGTGCTACTTCTTATTAGCTACTTATTTAGTTTTTTATCCCATTAAACTATTTTGGTTTCTAAATGTATTGGTAACACAATTTTTTGCCATGCTAATAAAGGTATTCTTAAGCTTAACTTTTCTCAGCTTTGTAAGTGTAACATGTCAGTGGCGCTCATTTTCCTGTTATGAGTAATAGAAGGCAGTAGCACAATGTCTGCAGCTTTGCAACCCTTTTACAGCAAAATTAACTCCTTTCATGATTCACATAAAAAACTGGAATACTATTTTCAGAAGACAAATAGGTAAGATTGGTATTGTTTTGTGAGCACCTGTGGGCTGGGTGACCATGTAGTCCAGAAGATTGAAGCCTGTATAAACCATGAAAGTTATCATGTTAACACACTACCCTTATGTTAAAGATTACAAAATGTGAGTGTGCTTGTGAGATGTGCAGAATAAGTGAGGCAGATCAAGGTGGACTATACCATTAATGTTAAAAATGTGTTAACATAAACATAAACAGAATCTAAACCAGAACAGGCAATTCAGCCCAACAAAGACAGCCAGTCCTATCCACTTAATTTTTCCAAACTAACATCAAGTCTAGCTTTGAAAGTCCCAAAAGTCCTACTGTCTACCACACTTCTTGGAAGCTTAAAAGTCTTCATCTACTGTACTAATTCCCTTTATCATTTTAAACACTTCTATCATGTCTCCTCTTTATCTTCTTTTGAATCTTTTGATTAAACTGAAAAGACTCAGCTCTTTTAATCTTTCCTCATAACGTATCTCCTGTAGCCCTGGAATCGGCCTTGTCACTCTTCTCTGGCATCTTTCTAGCACTTTTGTGTCTTTCTTATAGCCTAGAGACCAAAACTGTACACAGTACTCCAGATGAGGCCTCAGCAGTGTGTCATAAAGCTTGAGCAAAACCTCCTTGGGCTTGTACTCCACACATCGTGCTATATAACCTAACATTCTGTTAGGCTTCTTAATGGCTTCTGAACACTGTCGGGAAGTCGAGAACGTAGAGTCCACTACGCTTCCTAAATCCTTCTCATAAGGTGTAGTTTTGATTTTCAGACCTCTGATTGTGTATTCAAACCTAACATTTTTACTTCCTACATGTAATGCATTATATTTTCTTACACTAAATTTAATCTGCCAAATATCTGTCCCTCTTTTATGATTCAGTAGATTGTAAATTATCTGCCAATTCATCTAGCTTAGTGTCATCTGCAAACTTAACCAGCGTGTTATTTATATTCATATCCAAATTATTTATATATATTAAAAAGAGCAGCAGCCCTAGCACTGACCTCTATGGAACACCACTTTTAACATCGACCAATTCTGATGAGGTTCCTCATACCATCACCCTCTGCTTCTGCATATGAAACAGTTCTGCAGCCATCTACACACATTACCCTGAACTCCCACTTCTTTTAGTTTGATGCTCAACCTCTCATGTGGTGCCTTATCAAATGCTTTCTGAAAGTCCAGATAAATAATATCACATGTGCCACTTTGATTATATTATTTTGTTGCTTTCTCGTAGAATTCTAGTATGTTAGTAAAACATGACCTCCCTATCATGAAATGTTGCTTTTCTCTCTAAACCTTATCGGTAGGCAATATTTCTGAAAAGGGATATAGATAGGTTAGACTTAATTATTTTAAAATATGTTACATTTAATTATAGAGAGAGAAAATATTACATACTCAAAATCCATCACCTCACACCTTTGAGGGGAAGGAAATTTCACAATAAGACAATCTATCTATCTATCTAATTAAAAAGCTTTGTTTTTAAGCAGTTGTAGGGATTTATGCAAGTTCCTCCATGTACTATTAGTTTAAGAAAATGATTTTACTATATTTAACTAGCAGAACACTTCCCATTTGCAACATTAGCTTGATTAATTTAGAATTGTGAAATATTCTTTGACGTATGTCACTTTTTGTACTTCTACATTGGATTAATACCATGCGGCACAAGCACCTGTGCAGGCATATTCACCTGTTTAATTTTTTATTTAGCTTAGGAACAGATTGAGCATCTACAAATGATTAGCATAAGGAAGGGGGAAAATTCTCATTCTGTAATGTCGCCATCAGTTCAGGGCTGTTATTGAAGTGAGAAATGTCATTTTTTCTTACAGACGGATAATTGATAGAATAGCATTAGTGTGTTAGGAGGCGGTAGGGCACACTGCCATATGTATTATCCCTCATTTAGCAAGTCACATGTAAAAATAAAAATAATAATCTGAGACAAAATCATTTACTGTGGGAGGAAACATTGACAAGTTGATTTCACCCTTTACTGTAAGGTGGCAAGAGTAACAGTGAATGCATGGTCTATTGTACATTTTGTAATTCTATTATTGTAATGCTTATACTTCAGGGAAAAACTCATATACTCTGATAAACATCAAGTAATCTTTTCATACAGTACCTATAACAGCAAGCACCACAACAAGAGCAAAACCTAATAAAATAGAAGAGTCGTGCAATGAATCATAATTAATTATTCTACTTTGTATTATTGTTTAAATAAATATTAAATAACAATATTATCTTATGGTTTTAACAATGTAAAGAACTCATAAAGGTAACTCCAAGCAAGAAGCCTTCAGTTATTGGTCATGTGTTGACCTCCAGTGTTTGATGCTGCACTACTGTTATATGTAGACAGTCATATACAGCCAAGGATAAATCACTCAGTGATGAGATACAACCTTGAGACTTCATTTTATTTAAAAGTAAAAAACTGTAAGACAAGTGACATGTTATTTCACAAAAAGAAAAATAAGGATTTCCGGTTGGCCCTGTGATTGATTTAACTTTCACACCAGCACTATGTTTGCTTGCAAACTTTTTGTCCAAGTGTGCAAAAATCACTGAGTGATATGAAATGAACCTGCCATATTAAATCAGTCTGCAAAAGGTAAGAGATCTACAGAGGTATTGCCAGTTCTTGTTACAATAATATACCTATCAGATCAGCATCACATTATTATAATGAATTTGGGATTTGGTTATCACAATAATCTGTTTTCCTTCATTTTTAAAATACTGTATTAGGTTTGTTTTCTGGTGGTTTATAATTTTTATTAATATTCCAACTTTTTTTGGGTCATTGGTGTGGTCACCACAATTTCGTGTCAATCTTTGCATGGCCATGGCCATGTTGTGTAGTGTTGCTAGGTTGGTTGTTTTTCATGTGACTAGAAAGTCACATCACATGTTATGTTATCACTCTCCATGTATTTAACATGGTAATGCACAGCTTCAGACATCCAAATGCTGTGATGTTTTTGAAGTACAAAATGGTAAACAGGGTGGTGATCCCAGGCAGCCAGACCCCAAACTCTTCAGTCAATCTACAGCCTACACAGATTCACAATGTCCAATAAAATATACAAATATGCCCCTCAAGGAAAAGGAAAGCATTATGCCTCTGGCTTGCAAAGTAAGTCCAACAAAAATTGTTATACATTAAGTAGTTTATCAGAAATTGATAAAAGAAGAAAAAAAAATGGAAAAAAGGCAAAATAAGGATAAAGAATTTACTAAACAGGCAACCCACAAATAATAAATCCTAATGCAAAACCCAAAAAGCATAATCCAAACACAGGATCAAAATAATCAGAAACCAGAAATAGGTATTTCACTCAAAAATGCACTATTGAAGCACTGAGGGATCTACACTGATCCAGAGTTAAGTAGTCTGAGAGGGGTCCTTCAACAATGACATTCAAGTGACCCCGTCTCTAAAGGCTCCAGCCCAGAAAACATGATATGAAATCACCCAATATATAATACTAAATTATAAAGAAGGAGAATAATATTACATAATAAGAAAAAATTACATAACCACATCAAACACAATTAAAAATAGAATAAACAAAGATGACAAAAAAGGAAATAAACATAAGCCAGGGAACATAATCTGGCTGTGACTTTACATAAAGCTTTGGGAAATTTCCAAACAGCAGCCTACTCTGTGTCTGTCTCAAATTTTGATTTTAGCTAGGGATTGCTTGTTAGTTTTGATTTTCAACTTCTACTACAGCCTTTAGAGTAGTAATTTTGTAATTCAATTTTGTTTTTAGTCTCTAGATAGTTTGTTTCCTAATTTTCAACAGTACTTGATTTTTTCTCACAATTTTTGTCTGCTTTTTTAAATTCTATTAAGCTCCTGGTCCATTCTTTAATTTCTTTTTCTTGTTGTTACACATGGATGTATGAGGACCAGAGAAAGTATGCAACACTCTGCCAGGGAAAAATGGGGTGCCAACACTAACAATGTTATCTGTTTTCTCCTCTGTAGTTCTGAGAAGCCACCCAGTGAGGGCACCTAAGACACACCAGCTAAACTACGTCTCTTCCGGTTGGGACATAAATGTGAGTGCTCCTTGAACATGGTGCCTCAGCCTGAGGAGCTCCCTAACCCAGACTTGCTCGTGAGAAACGATAGTTTCTCCTTTTTTCTGTTGTGCCACCACCTGCTCATTTTTGTTTGTTTTGGACTTTACCAGTAAATGGGGCATCCCAGTTGACACACCAACTTTTCCATGGTTCTCCTCTCGCTTATTTACACATCACAATGTATACACATTCTTTTTTATTCCAATGTGTGTGCTACAGTTACATTTTATGACTATATTTTAACTCCAAAACCAGCAGCATTAAGAACTCACTGCTCATACTCTTGTAGATGATTATTTAGTTTTGCTTTCCTGTTGTAAAAATATGTTACTTTTATTTTTATTGCACAAGAGTTTTTTTTTTTTTTCATTATTATGTTACGGTCTCAGGTGGGCTTTTTTTGGTCATATTTGTGTTTTGAATTAGCCAGGGTTATGTGTATTTTGTGGTTTTTTTTGGTTAATTTTGAATTATTATTTTCTATGGAAATATGCACGCTAATAGGCTCCTTCTCTTATCCTTCTGTGCGGACCACCAGCTGTCTAATACCAACATAATGTTTCGGCTCCCCAACAAACACAAGATAACATGGACGCATCCTCGATGAGAGAACTGGCACCTCTTGGACTATAAGATTGTCCATTGGCATGATCACCAGGATGTCCTGATTGTACAAATGACGCAAGGAGCGGAATGATTGATAATCCATAGACTTGTCTGGTCCATCATCCATGCTCTACTTA
The DNA here is from genome assembly GCA_026402145.1 of Polypterus bichir lapradei. Lineage (NCBI taxonomy): Eukaryota > Metazoa > Chordata > Cladistia > Polypteriformes > Polypteridae > Polypterus > Polypterus bichir. Next base: position 45,967,398 of record JANRMT010062861.1, on the reverse strand, counting down.
GACCACCTAGTGGAAGACAATCCCCCAAGTAATACCTGAACTTTGCATCCCTTGCAAACATTGACACCAAAAATGTATTAACAAGTCATCTTCACTTTCAGCTTGAACGAATCCAGATCCCAACCCCGGAAGGTGAGATCATGACTACCAACCCTGATGTTGATTAACTGTGGACCTCACTACTCACAGCCCTGCAGTCCTTCTCTTAGAAAGCCCTTGAATTCTCCAACAGGAAGAATCTAGACTCATTCAAGGAGACCACAGACAAGATTTCCCCCTCCTGGACGCCAAGAACGCAGTATTCCAAGCTCATCTTGTGAACCAGTCATCAGTTTCCATCTGGCAGAATTGAAAAAAAACAGTTACACAGTTACACAAAGCAGGAAATGTGAAATCCAGAACAACTGGTGGATCAACAAGTCCACTGAAATCCAAAGCTATATAGAAAACAAGACCTATGCGTTCCACAATGCTATCAAAGGAATTTATGGTTCTTCTTGATGTAACATAGCTCCAATCCAAACAGCAAATGCTGCAACACTCCACAAAAACAAGGAACAAATCGTTGTGCAGAGCACTTTCAAAAACTGTTGAACCAAATGACCCCAGCAAATGCTTCAGTCCTTGTGAAGATCTCAACACTCCCCCTAAATTAGTAACCAACTCTTTAAGAAGTCCAAATTGCTGTCCAAGCCCTGAAGAACAAGAAGTCTCCTGGTGAAGACATTATACCTACCTAAATATATAAATATGGGGGTTCTTTGCCACTGATAGAGTGTGGATCCAGTACCAACTGGATGGCAATATGTTCAACCTCCGAAGATTGTCAGCCCACTCAAAAACTTCCTTGACAATCATCTATGAAATCCAGTATGCTGATGGTGTTGCTGCTGTAGCTGTTCACCCAGAAAGCCTTCTGAGGACTGTTGAGTCCTTAAACTCGGCCTGTTCCTGGGTGAAGAAGTGCTGGTAGGACTACTTGAAATTCCACATATGCAGCTTGAGACACTTGCTAGGGACTGTGTGTATTGGAGACAGACAATAATTGAAGGAGTTAATTACTAAGGGGAGAAGGAAATGGCATGACATCAACATTAAAACCAACCCACTGTGCCTGGGGGGGCATTTCCCTTGCCCATCATGCCCCTGGATTCTCCTTTCCTGAATTGGCTTGCTCTCCCACCAGCATACACACAGGAGTCAGAGGGATGGGGATGGACAGATGGATGGACAGCGTCATCGTTGGATCGACTGACAACCATGACTTGCTTTTTGATATTCTGATTTTTGTGGATTTTTGCTTTATTTCTGGATTGTATATTTGGAATTGTTTGACCTGAATTACCCTTTACACCAATCCTGTTCATTATTTAGTTTTACCATTTAGCTATTTTTTTGTCATTTACAAAAATATTTTGTTTGAGTTGTCTTAACAAGCCAGATATTTAAGGCTTGTCTTTCTCTTTCTCATTCTATTATAATTTTAGACTTTTATTGTATATACAGTATATCTTTTAAAGCCAGCCCCCCAGTTTTGGGCCTGTCTAGGCTAAAGCCTGTAGGTAGTAGTTGGGGGCTGGCTGCCTGGGGTAAGGCCATGTATAGGCAGGAATTTTAGCAGCCCTTACACCCTTTTCTTGACATATTCATGTCTACATTATCCAAGGATTTGTATTTTATTTTTACTGCTAACCACTGTAATTGTTAATCATTTTCTGTTGGTGTTTATTGTTAGATTATGCTTTTCATCTTGTCTTTGTTAATTGTTTTATTACATCTGATAGCGATAAATGTAAGGGTTTCATTAGATTATTAGTCTCAGATATTGTAATTAAGTCAAACCGTATCCTCCCTCAATCATTTTGAAATTAAAGTGATGATTTCTTTCATTTATTATTTGGATGTCTTTTTTTCTCTCATTATGTTTTGGCTAATTCATTTGTGTTATGTTTTGTGTGGATTTTGCTTTTTTATCTTTTATGGGCTCCACCATTTTTTATTTTTTGCTGCCATGATGTGATAGCAGTTGTCGGGGACATTGTGTCATATGACATTCTCAGTGCAATCCTATATAAATAAGCCTGCACTTCATCCATGCTTAGGGATAAATTCTGAAGAGCTTAGTGTGTTATAGTTAATGAATAACAGCAAATTAATTCAGAAATGTGTTACAGAATAAGACTTTGCTTTATGTTCTTGTTGAGATGAAAGATCAGCTTGATTTACTGGATTTAACGTAGGCACGTTTCTGACTTATGTTTCATTTACTTTGCCTTGTAGCTGACTAATTCCCCATCTCAGACTGGTTCTTATGGTTCCTAAGATTTAAAGTATTAATGAAACAATTGAAATTCTACATAGAAATACATAAGTTAAAGCCCCAATATGACAAATTGAATTCTCCAGTGTTATTTAATGTATAAAACACTGTAGAATTAGTTGGGTCAATTACTCTGTTACAGGGGCAAGTAGAGCAAAAATACGATAAGAAGTGATAGTGATAGAATCACAAAAAGTATGCTTGGACGACCAAGGCAGATGCCACATTTACTGTGGGCAATTGGGGCATTTTGCATCCACTTGTCCTAAATTGCAGGTTAAATGGTATGACAATATACAGGTTAGCTGTAGTGTGGCTGGTAACCATCATGAACATATGTTCACAATTCAGTAATGGTCCCAGCTAAATTGGGAACATTTAACATTCAAGCCTTAATAGGTTCAGGTGCAGCAGAAAATGTCATTACTACTAAAGTGTTAACAGACTTGCAAATTACTTGTCTCCGTTTAAAATATAAGCCTTGTATACTACCAGGTACTGGGATCATTGAGCAGATGATGCCTATAATAACTATTTGAATAGGCGTACTTCATGGAGAAAAAATACTTTTCGTAGTCTTTCCTAGCAAAATCCTTTGAGTTATTCAAGGGTAACCATGGTTATAAAAATATAACCCCAAAAACGACTGGCAATTAAAGGAGGAAAAAAATGGAGCACATTTAAGTAATTGTTTAGTGCTGATTAAATGCTCAATTTTGCATTAGATATTAATTACTTTATTTCCATCTTGTGCTCATGATTTTCAAAATGTCTGTTTTAAACAGAAATCCAGTGAGCTTCCCCTTAATCGAGCATATGATTGCTCCATAGATGTGTTACCCGATACACCATTGTTTGGCTCGCCTTATCCTGACAGTAAAGCTAGGCCTTAAAATATTCAGGAGAATCTGAATAAAGGATTTTTCAACCAATAAACTGTCTCTTTTTTTTTAGAGCATTCTTTTTCTTCGTCCAGGAAGAGTTGATTACAGATAGTTAAATAAAATGACATTTAAAAACAACTAACTCTCCATCTTTAAACAGATTAACAGAGTAACTTTTTACCAAATTAAATTTACAAACCTAATATAATTTAATTAGAATAAGAAAAGGATATTAGTTGATGACTGCTTTTAATACTTTGATGAGCTATTATGAGTATAAAGTCATGTCCTTTGGTTTGGCAAACGCACCCACTATATTTCAATACTTTGTGAACAATATTTTCCACTCTGGCTACACATAAGTTGGCCCTTCCTACTCATTGTACGATTTACCCTGTTTTCCATTCTCTTGATTAAAACCCATTTATTCTTATTATAGACCAGCTTCTCCTTCTGAATAAGTGCATTGGGAAAAGGAATGTAAAGTTCAGTGGATTTTGGATTTTCATTGTCAGGGTGCCACTGTTAAATTCTGAGTTCATTGCCAGGGTTATGGTCGGAGGAATGGTGTTGGGTGCATTGCTGGGACATGCCTCTAAGCTTTGATAAAAGTTTTTCATAACTGTCAACATTGCCACTCACCATAATGTTGAGAGTCTGTGCCTTAAGAGGGAGGCTCTGTTATGATTCTCAGAAGTACATTAACATGGCCAAACAATAACTAGAGAAGGGAGGCACCGGGTAAAAAGATGCATGTAAACTGCAGGAATAGGACAAACCACGAACCCAGTACTGACACGGAGAAGTCCCTAATATGTGTCCTTCAGATCATCTGGTAGTCTGAAGAAAACTCTGCTATCACATCTAAATGCTCACAGCATGGTTTGATTTTACAGAGCGATTTTGTGGCTGCACCTTTGATACTTTTGTTCATAACTGCATTCCTGGTGTGAAATAAATAGCTTCGACACACAGAAAATGGTTTGGGGCAACCACTCATATACTTGAGCCCCAGCTGCAAAAGGCAAATTAAGTTGCAGAGTTATGCACTGGTTTGAGTCCAACATTTACTGATTGGAAACAGGAAGTGGTATGAGTTTTAAGGTGTATGCCAGGAAGTGATGTCTTCAGGGCCAGAACCGGAACCAGGCAGAAATTCCTGTTTTTGATGTGCAGAGCTAACAGAGAAAGGATTAGAGCGCCCTGCCACCCCTTGGCCTGGTGTGGAATTACCTTCATTTGGTCCTTTTAGCTGTTTTCTAATCGCACATGTGGGACACTGGATAGTCTGATATTCTAGACTGTGAAAGTACAATGCGCCATTTGTGTGTTTATGTGGTGTTGTTATTTGTGGTGCAATGGATAGCACTGGAATTTAGCATCATGGGATTGAATTGCACCCTTTTATTTCACTTTGTTGGGTCTACATGATCTCCCCATGTGTAAGTGGGTTTTTTTCTACTCTAGGTTTCTTTCCACATGACAGTGAGGGGTGTGTGTTAGATTAATCGGTGATTCTACAAGGGACGATCAAAAAATATATGTACTTTTATGTTTTCATTGGAAACGGTGAAGGTGTTAGGAGAAGAAATTAGGCATTAAAAGTTGGTACAATGCTGGGAAAATTGCATCGCAAATGAAGGTGACTATGTAGTAGAAAAGTAATGTAATTTGTTTTTGAAATCTATACTAATAAAAGGCAAAGCCCTGACTGACTGACTGACTGACTGACTGACTGACTGACTGACTGACTGACTGACTGACTGACTGACTGACTGACTGACTGACTGACTCACTCACTCACTCACTCATCACTAATTCTCAAACTTCCTGTGTAGGTAGAAGGCTGAAATTTGGCAGGCTCATTCCTTACAGATTATTTACAAAAGTTAAGCAGGTTTCATTTCGAAATTCTACGCGTGACAGTCATAACGGTCGACAAAGTCCGCCATGTTGAACTTTCTTATTTATGGCCCCATCTTCACGAAATTTGGTAGGCGGCTTCCCTGCGCTAACCAAAACCGATGTACGTACTTATTTCAGTGGTATGACGCCACTGTCGGCCGCCATATTGAACTTTCCAACGTCACTAATTCTCCAACTTCCCGTGTAGGCAGAAGGCTGAAATTTGGCAGGCTCATTCCTTACAGCTTACTTACAAAAGTTAAGCAAGTTTCATTTCGAAATTCTACGCATAATGGTCATAACGGTTGACAACGTCCGCAATGTTGAACTGCATCTCGGTCACCATGTGAGGCGGCGTTGGGTCCCCCATCCCAACGCCTCCCACGTTTTTGGCTGCCTGCCTATATAAGGCCGTCTGTCGCTCCGGTCTCTACATTCCCTTCCTTGCTTCGCCACAGGATTCACTTCTCCCTGATGATAATTACAGCCTTTTTATTTAATCCATGGCTTCTCCGCTGTTTTATTGTTCGTTTATTACGATTATAGTTATTGTGTAGGTATTTTAGACTTAGTTGACATTGTTCAGGTACCCATTTCCTTTATCGTTCCAACCATACCCCTATTAACATGTCTATCGAGGTGATCACCATCGATCAAAGAACTGTCACTTACCGAGCGGTTTCCATGCCCGGAAATGACACCTGCCTTTTCCATTCTCTTTGTTACATATTGCACAGCCATATCAGGCTCGCTCTTGATATCCGGAGGAACATTGTGTCTTATGTATTGAATGACTAGGACAGGTTCAAGGTGTGGACTGATGACGGTACAGGAGATAATTATACTACACAGGAGCACTATAAGAGTGGAATGCTTAAGCCCTTTACCTATGGTTCTGCATGTGAGTTGATGGCTGCCGCTGAATTGTTCGGTTGTCGCTTTCAAGTGTACCAAAATAACCAAATAGTTTACACCTTTGGACAACCGCCAATGCCTCTTAAACATCTTAGATTCACAGGTGATGATTTCAGTAGTGGACACTTTGATGTTTATGAATGTTTAAACTCTCAAAAGCTGGATGTGAAGTTATCGATGAAACTGGTTGTATGCTTACAACGCTTGACAGATGCCGAATGTCACTTCAACACAAGTCCTGCAAATACTGTCGTAATTGAAACAAACCATGAAACTCAAACCAATTATGACAGCAGCAATGCAAGCTGTGAGATTTGAAACAAGATTACTTTTCACATGGCCAACTGTACGTTGCATGCTCAAGAGTAAACTCAGCACACAGCTTGGTCATATTACAACCGGAGGGCCGAAATGACAATGTGGTATACAAAGAGATCCTTAACAAATAATTATTAGTATATTTTCCTTCAGTTTAAAAAGGTTTCATCTTAATAAAAATTTTAAGGCAGTACTTCGCCGCTGTGAAGCGCGGGTATTCTGCTAGTTAAAAAAAAGTGTGGAAACCTTTTGAACGTCTCTCATAAATTATGTTTTAGTGCTTATGTAAGAGGGTCCTCCAATGGAGGGCTGGACCCTGTTTTGTGTCAAATGCTGCTGTAAAAGGCCCTGGCCTCTCCTGACTGTGAATTGGATAGAGCTTGAGAATATTATGTCATGTTATTTAAATTAAAATTGTTTACAGGTTTATAGCTTTGCCTTTTGAAATATGAAACCATAATTTGGGGGGAAGATTGATTCACACACCTGTTATTCAGTTCATTTCAATTTCTCCCAAGCCTATTAGAGCAATTATATTTATTTAATTGCAATTGAGAAAAAAGGGAGATAATCAACAGGGAGCACACTTTTAGGTGCATGCATGAGTGTTACAAATATCATTTACAGAAAGAGTTAGATGAACTTTAATTTGTTTAAACATTTGTGATCCCTGGGGTCCCTTTATGCCCCATAGACCCATAATTGCTTCTTCAGCACTCTGTGGTTAAATTTTTAATTACAAAGCAAAACCAATCTCACCATCAGAAGCCTCAGCTATGACGGGCCAAGCAGCATCTCATTTTATGCAGGTTGTGAATGGAGGTAGGAGAACCCTCTTGTCATGTTTTGAAATGACAGGCAGGTCAGTTACTGTAACACACTAGGAATATTGTGTCCTTGCTGTGGTTCCTCCTGAAACAGTCCAGAGTTAACAGGCGAGTTTTCCTTGACAAGAATATGCAAGCTGACAGTGAGATGGAACTGCACAAATGCAGCAGGCTGATTGCTAATAATCGGCTGGATGATGATTAAGTATGAGAGTCCATCCCATTTAAGTATATTGTGATGTACAGCACAAGTTTGAACTTTTGTAGCTGAATAAGTCACTCTGTCGTTGATTATTATTTAATATGCTTTTCTTTGTTTACTTCATTCTAAATAAGCCACCAGCTTTTATAATAGCTCCTTAAAAGCTGATTTACTGTTGCTGTTGATACTCTAATTGCTTCTTTTTAGAGGCTACTATAATTATACGTGTTACTAGTAGAGAGTCATACATTTTTAGTTCCTCTGGCTCATCCAGCCTCCATTGTGAAAATAATCCATACTATTGTATATTGCAAAACATGTAAAACGAATATCTTTGACATGAACTTGTTAACATTGCGAGACCCTAACAAAGACCTCAGTGCAGCTTCAATTTAATGTTACATAAAGTCTGCAGTCAGAAAAGAATTCTCATAATAAGAACCATTATTATTTTATTGAGCTATAATAAAAACATTTTTGTTTAGAACATAATTACTTTATTAAACTAGAATAATATTGTCAGAGGGGGACATTTTTGTATACTGGCTTATTCCATTTCTCTCTTAGGAAAAGAAACTTGTAAATATTCCATTTAAAACCCTGCAGATGAACAGGCAATAGGCATCCATTGTTTGGACTGAGGCGAGAAGTTAAAAGGCAAATTTCCTGGGTTATCCTGTTGCTGATTATTGTGATGGGTGTCTACAGGATATTGTTATTTGCTGTCTTGCAAAAGAATCACCGCTTGGATGTTTTAACTGCTTAAATATACAAACAATATAACATTGTGATAAAAGAACTGTTCCTTCCTTGGAAAATGTTTATATTTACCTGACTTGGAAATTAACATGTCTGAGAATATTTGTTTCTAATCAGCAGATCTGTACTCATTGATAGTTGGTAACAATACATTTTGTTAACTTGTGTTTTTCATTATTTGCTAAATCCAGAAAATTTAGATGTGCCATTGTTTAATCCGATTGTCCAGAACTGATAATGGCAGGGACTGAAGGAGATTTAAACTTCTGGGCAGGAGAAGGCAAAGAGAGGGACAGTCCACTGAGAATGCTGCCAAGACACTCGGACAGAGCACAGGGGCTCGCAGGCCGACGAGGGTACATGGCTGGCACGACGTGAGGCACAAGGACGGCAACGCTTACTTCCAGGGAAGAAGAGACAGCTCCACAAGGAGACGCCAGTTGTGGGTCCAGCGAGAGAGGGAAGCCTCATAAAAAAACCGAGCAAAACTGGCAGACGAGAAATGAGGCAAGCCTAGATCACAGCAACGCAAGGAGCCCAGAATGGAAAAAAAGAAACAACAAAGAGATGCTGACAGGGATTCCACAATTTTGATAAAACTTCTGTTGGGAAACGAGTGTCCGGTGAACAGACTGCATCGGTGGACAGTTGGACGGTTAATTGTTGGGGTAACAGTGCGCACACTGGACTCTGCACCACTAAAGGTTGTATCCTCCAATTCTTGTTTTTGACAGACTTTTAGAGTGTGGACTGTGTGTTTTCCTTTAAAAAAAAAAAGAAATTAGTTCCTGGTAGGTTTAGATTTTGTTATGTTCGTTTATGTTTTAAATGTACTTTTATATTGTCTTGTGTAATAGAAGTTAGTGTTGCTTTTCCTGAAATTACTGTTGTGTCTTTCATTGTGTGTCTACTCACCGCCCAATTTAAACAAAACTATGTGCTATTATTGGTACATTTCAAACGTTCCCAGTCTCTTAATAAAACTGGGTGGCGTAGTTGGATATTTTAACGGTGTCTACGTTAGATTACCTGTAAGTGTGACCAGACACCTGTCACATATTTATCTGAACTGTGTGGTTTGTGCTATTACCACATAGCTCAATGGTTCTGAGCTTAGATCCTGGCCTGGTCACTGTCAGCCTGGAGTCTGCTTAAGTTTTTCTTCAGGATATCCAGTTTTCCTCTCAGATCTCCAAAATGACTACTTTAGGCTAATTGACTCTAAATTCTACATGAGTAAGTTAAGATGTATGTCACTGTGCCTTGTCCAGCTTTGTTCGTGGCCTTACATTACAAACCCCACCACACCTAAGCTGAATTTAAAGGGTTTACTAATGGATGAATTACATGGACTGTCCAAGATCAATGGTTGAGAGTATTTTAATCAAGTACCCATGTGATGGACTAATTCAAGAAAGCGTGAATGATTATTAATTTTCATAGAGGTGCTCTTGAGCAATCCCTAAGCATAAACAACTCCAAGGAGGTAAAATAAGTAATGGCATTTATTAACCCAAAATAAAAGTTAACAGAAAAGCAGAGAATGTGGAAGTCTTAGCAAAAGAAGAAAACATCCATCAGCTCTAAAGTTGACGGTGGATTCCCTGGAAGGGTTTTTGAACTATTTGTAGACTTACACCAGTAATAACATCCAGCAGCACTTATAGGTTTGTTGGCAAACTTTGTGGTTCTCTAAGCATTATTTTTAAGTGTTAATTTCCCAGAATAGACTTTTTGCAAAAGTCCTTTTAATTATGTTTCCTAATTGAAGTGTTGGTTTTGTCTCTCTGGTTGGCTTGTCTTTTTTGGTTATGACTTTGGCATATCTTTATTCTTTGTTTATGGCTTCATCTTCTGGTCTACCCTTAAACTTACCTGTGGCTGTTTTTTCATGGTAGCAGTGCAATGTTCTGCTAAAAAGTTATGTTAAACCTCTCATTAGTGATTTCAGGTTTCCTTTCAGTCCTGGGCCATAGAACTTACTTCAAGAGCTATGAGCTATGAACTACATTACAGACCTCTCTGTCTTTTCATGACTCCTGTTGTTGTGAGATTAGCCTTTCCAGAACATCCTAAGTCAGTGGTTGGCAAACTCATTAGTCAAAAGAGCCAAAGATCAGCAGTACAACGATTAAGATTTCTTTTGAGAGCCAAATTTCTTTTCAAGAACCGTGTTTTTAGGAGTCGGTTTAAACTAGCTACTAACATTAAATAAAACCAGATATCAAAATAATAATAATCTTATTTATTGACAAAAAAAATATTTTTTACATTAAAATAAATATATGACAAAGCACGCATTTAATGTGAACAATGAGCTTGCATTTCCTTGGAAAGTTTGGATAAGTCAGGTTTGTATGTCGTTGTTTTTAATTTCAAGCAGAATTCCAGGTTCTCATCAATAAGACGATTTCTAAATGTACTTTTGATAAGGTTCATGCTTGAAAAAGATTGTTCGCATGAATATGTAGAGCCAAAGAGTTAAAAAAAGCAAATGCTAGTTTTTTTAACTGATCATATGACTCAGGAATACTATTCCAGTTGTTGAAAATTATCACGTCTTCCTTCTCCAGGTCTTTCAAAGCAGACCACTTGTGCTGTGAACTAAAATCACATTTATTTTTCTCCAATTTTTCCAGATCAGCATTAAGGCGTTCAAATTTCGAGCTACATAATTCTTTGTTTTTTAACTCCAGTAATTGCATTTCAAAATAGCCAATGTCAATATTAAAAAGAGAAAAATTAAATTCTGTTATGTCAGCACTGAGAGGTTTTTTAATAAAGGCTAACGTAGCCATGCTAGTTCTGAATTCCTGAAACCTCCGCAGGAAAGCTTCCCTCATATTTAAAATTGCTGTTTTGAAATAGTAAATGTCAATTACCGAGTTATTTTCTTGGTGATGTTCAGGAAGGCTTGGAAAATTAATTAATGTTTCTCTTTCAAAATCTTGAGTAAAAAGGGATAATTTGTTTTCGAATGAAATGACTTCTTCCAACATCAAAAAAATTGTGTTTCCTTTCTCCTGTAGTTTACGATTAAGATTATTTAGATGAGACGTAACGTCTACCATGAAATAAAATTTTTGGATCCATTGATCGTCCGTTAGTTCAGGATAGTCAACACCCTTCTCAAGGAGAAATGCTTTAATTTCTAATAATAAGGAAGCGAAACGTTTTAAAACGTTTCCTCTTGAAAGCCAACGTACCTTGTTATGCAGCAGAAGATCTGCGCATTCACTCTCCATTTCAACTAAAAATTCTTTAAATTGGCGATAATAAAGAGCTTTAGCTACAATTGTGTTGACAATCTTGATCACCAATTCCATAACATTGCAAATTTCTTCTGGAAATGTCTGCGCACAAAGCACTTCTTGATGAATGATGCAATGGTAAACAAGTATCTCGTGATTATTTTTTTCCTTCAAAATAGAAACAAAACCTTTTCTCACTCTGGTCATACTTTTTGCCCCATCTGTTGAAATTGAAACAATTTTATCGTATGGAATATGATGTTTCTCCATGCATTCAATGACAGCATTTGCAATATCCTCACCACGTGTTTGACCTTTCAGTGGCAATAATCCTAAAAGTTCTTCTTTAGGACCCATAGACGAAATAAATCGAACAAAGAGTGAAACTTGCTCTGTGTCATTTATGTCACAAGACTCGTCAACAGCTATTGATAAAGCTGAAACCAATTTAAGATCTTCGATTTGCTGATTGGTTATATTCGAATACATTATCATATATGATATTTGTACAAGAAGAAGTGCCTATCTCCTATTGGGAACTGCTACAATGACCCTGTGGTATATATACCCATTGTCCTGCTTTATCTTTCCTTATACTATCATAATCAATCTATACTATAACATAAACATTTTAAATCCGATTGATTGAGTTTGGGGTCACAGGGAGCCAGAAGCTAACCTGGTAGCAGTGCTGTAAGAAAAGAGACCACCTTACAGGGACCAATCAATCCTAGGACTTGCAAACACCCATACAGGTCCAATTTGCAAATACCAGTTAAACTAATGAATATATACCACATTTGGGGAGAAAGGAAAGGAAATTTCACCGGGAAATCTGTACAGACATGGAAAAAGATGCAAGCTCCACACCAATAACAATCAGGTGTTGGATTAATACTCAAGATACTACAGTCTTGAGTCAACAGCACAAATCCTTGGACTCCTGTGTCATCCTGATCTTAATTTTTTGCATGCACTACCTGTCACAAGTCTGGACATACACAGAAATGTTATTGTTGTTTTTGCCCTTTTTCATTAAGATTCCAATAATCTGATGTAAAAATAGATGCACAGACTTTTGACTGGTAGTGTATGTGAGAGTATAATGTCCCTGAAAAAGACCCAGTGTCTCTTTGCAATTTAATTATCTTTTAGTGGGAGCCCATTCTCTCCATAGTTCATTACTCTATATCACTCTTATGATCCAAGCTGTGCTTTCACACCAAGGCTGGAAAATATCTGGTTCACAGCTGGGTTTCTTTTTGCTCTGAACTGTGCTTTTAATGGATCCAGTGCTTCCCCCTTTCACTTAAATACTGCTTTGTCCATTTTCTTCTAAAATCTTTAAAAGATAACTCCATCAAGATGCCGAAGGTCTTACCTTCCAGCTTGGAAGTAAACTGTAACAAATGGTATGCTGGCAAAATATATGGAACCTGCCTACTGCAATGCATTAATTTCCAAATCAGGCACAATTTATTAAAGTAGTGGGAATATTTCTTCTCCATCAGAGTTGACATAAGCTTGAAAAAACACAATAAATCTGAAGACCTAGATTCCATGAGAAAATATGAGCAAGAATTTCAGCTGTCAAAAATGTTGCTGCTACTTAATGTTGATACTGAATTAATGTTAGAAAATACATCCATATTGTATTTTGTTCAAAACAGTGCTGTTGAGTGTCAGATTGGAAGGTGCCCAGGAAAGTAAAGAGCTTGAAAGATTAGATCCCTGTCAAAGGTACACTTCTTAACATGTGTTTTTTTGCTTTCAGACATATAACTATATACAATGAAAATGTTTAGCTTATCCATGTGTTATATTTTGATGTCAATATGCACATAAATATGCAGCCAGGCTCTAATGGAGATATTAATATAGTACCCACTCCTTCATGTTGTCAGCACTTATAAGGTAATGTTAAAAAAGCAGGATAACAAACACCAGGATTACTTGCTAGTCATTTAATTGACTTCCTAGCACAAAGCCATTGCTAATTTAATGTTTTATTGTGAAAGTGTTCACAATAAGGCATTTTAGCCTGCAAAGGTTCTTTTTTATTAGTGAACAAGAAGAAATACCTAAATAATCTTCTTGATCTTACTAACCTTGTTTCACATGTACACCTTTCAGTACTTACTCTTTCCACCCTTAAAAGGACTTAACACATAATCTCTGCATACCATATCAATGGCAAACAGCATACTGCTAAGACAACACTTGCTCCCAATTTTGTACCCCTGAAAGGGCTGAACCTCAGCAAGAATCTCCCCATTATATTACTAGACTTGAAGGACCTGAATTAGTATCTCAATCAGTCATCCTACAGAACCTACTGACTTCTTATGACCTGGATTGGGACCCTGCAGAACCTGGATAAGTATATCCTATAGAACGTCTAACTCCTTGTTGGTTGCAAGTGTAAACGTAAACACAAGATAGTTTCAGGGAGATAATATCAAAATTGTAATTTTGCAAGCCTATCTTTGCAGAAAAAAAATGTCATATCAAAGTTATAATAGAAGAAAACATATGACCTGAACGATTCATACCAAAGTCCATAAAGCTAGCTTCACATAAGATAGTTTGTTCTGCTTTTTAGTTGTTGCAGTCTTTATATTTTTAAAACAGCTAAAGTCATTGCAGAGCCTTTTTCGTCTTAGGCCAATAGTTATGCTTGTGGGCACTGGCACACTACTGCAGGTGGGTGGCCTGACAATGAGGTTGAAAAAGTGCTCTAAAATCCTCTTCTTCATAGAAGAATTGGCAATAGTTGCATCATCTGAAATCAGACAATTGATCATTGCCAATAGTCTTGTCACTTGTTAGTGAAGCTACTTTGACAGTATCTCGCTACAATAACATGTTGACAAAATGTCCAAAATACTTATTCATTACATACAAACCACACACACACACACATATTGATTTGTTTTAAAACTTTGTACAATCTAACCATTCTAATACTATATTAAAAATTGCTTTTACATTTGCATATATGCCAAAGTCCGTCAGTCTGTTTTCATACATTCTATCTACAGTACCTATTCCTCTTGAAAAATACTTTTTCCTATGACCAAATATTCTCTTTAAAAAGATACTTGACATTAAACTCCTTTTACATACACAGAGTTAAAAAATAATGCTAACCTTCCTTTATAAGCTCTACAATCCTTCTTATAAAATGTATTCAGTAAAAAGATGCCTGTTATCTAAATAATCCTATATTCCTCAAAAGATAAACATTATGAGTCTTATTTAACTCTAAAAAGCACAAGTTTCACCTCAATATATATAATCATGGAGCACAAGATCTGAGTTCCTAGAAAGCCAATGGTTGCAAGGGTTCAAACAAATTAAAACTGTATCCACGTAAAAACGAAAGTTTTTAGAATTGCAGTCTATATGGTTCCATTCATTGTACTCTGATATTGCATACTTATTATAGAAAGGCTTTATAGTACATGTATGTAAAAGTTAAGCAGTAATAGACCAACACAAATGCTTTCAATATTAACATGCCGTCAAATTTTCATCACCTTCTTGTGACCTCTGGACCAGGAGCACACAAAAAGCCAAAGGGATAGATCAGTAGGTTTGGGGGCTCTTACTTTCTCAATTTTTTTTACCATCAGTGAAGGATAGTGTTAGATTGGTTTACCCAGATGAAGAAAGGTCAAATGAGGTCCACTGAATGGTGCTCAAGTAGTCCTATGTAGGACGCAGGAAAGGAGAATGCTTAATGCTTAATGGGAGCTAGAAGTTCACATCCACAATTGCAGAAGCAGGACTCTGCCCTATGAAGAGTGTAACTTTTATATTCATTGGGCTGTAACTGAGAAGGAAATGGATAAGTTAAAGAAGAACATTTCTAACGCTCTTCAAAGCCTCAGTATGAGGTTAGAGTCTTAAAGTCTGATTGCTAATTTGCTTTAGAACAAAATAAAAGAATAAAGGACACTTGACCACTGAATGAGGTGGAAAGGTGGATCTTCAAAACATATGACATAAATGATGTGCACTAAATCTGCATCAGTGCAGCAGTGAACACTAGACATGCCTTTTCCACTATATTTATGCTCACATTTTGGTATTTACATGTTCCTGTTACATATATCATAACATTTTATCTTGCTGCAAGTTTTTTGGGGGTAATCATCATGTTAAGGAAGCAACTGAATAAATAATAATAATAGTTAGTAACCAAATCAAAAATAAGGAAAGAAAACAAAAACAGAAAATACATTAGAAATATAAAAAAAAGAAAACCTCAGCATTCCAAATCTGAAAAAGCGGCCTCACAAATCATAAAATGCCCTGAAGGGGCCCTGTTAGACTTTTGAGAAGCCTCTTATAAGCTGTCCATCTTAGAGGTCAGTGGTCTGTTCCAGAAACCAAGTTAGTGTGAAAGTAAGTTGACATTCATGAAAATCAAGCTAATTGTGCTGCACAAAACCGGGATTTAGCTGAAACCTGTGTTTCTGGAACAGATTAAGCCAGAATTACGTGATATGTGATGCCAAAGATGTGGATAATTCGCTAATTTGGCAAAATCCAGCTCAGTAACTAAAACAAACCTGTAAGAGAACAAGTTTAACATGAAGGATGAGATTAACACTTTGAGTTTACAATAGTTAAGGAGCAGAGCATCCAATCATAAGAAGAAAGGTCATAACTGACCTATCAAAAATGCTGACCCCAGCTGTGCTATTTCAAAAGAGCAGAAAAATTCATATGAAATGTTGAAAATATTGTGCCATTCCTAAATGAACAATCGACACAGAAGCACAACTTCTGCCCAGGGAAATGTAACAGAACCCAATCAGACAAAGAAGTCTTTACACGAATGTTACCTGTTAAATTTGAGGTTTTCTTCTTTTTTTTCTTTATTTTTTGCTAACAACAGCTTTCTACACAAACTAGAGATGCCTCAGCAAAGCAATCATGAAGGTATGTCTAACTTTGATGCAGTCTTCACACACACACACACAAACAAACACATACACTGTCTTCCCAAGACAAAAATAGCCACCATCAAAGAAGAATTTCACAGAATCACAGGTAGGACAACCGAAATTAAACCGCTGCAGCATTTCTGAGCAATAATAACCAACAACAGAATGGCTGGTGGGACAAGCTGCCCACCTTCACCTCCTCTGTGAAGTCACTCATTTTTAAAGAAACGCCACTTAAGACTCAACTGCAGCCATGTGAATCCCAACTGATTGTTAGTCAACTAGATTTCACCACTTGTAAGTGTCTTAGGATAAAATTGTATGTTAAATGAATAAATATATTACAGGATGTTCCAATGTAACTGGCTGTGTGGATGTAACACACATCTTTATCAAAGCATCAAGTGTGAATGAAGGGGATAATTGCGTCATTCTTTTTTATGCAGTACAAACAGCAGGATCAGGATGAAACTATCAATGTGGTCTTTATTTATTATATTTTTTTATTAGCAATATTGTAATAACGTAATACAATGCTTACTTCAGGGAATATAATGTTTCAATTAAAGTAATATTGTTTAACAGATCAATAATTTATCATACAAAGTTTACATGAATTTCACTGAATTGACTGTCAGCGATATGTCCCCATAACATCTCCCTTTCATGGGCAGCAGCTGCTGCTGTTCTGCTCCACTTTTGAAGGATATGCCAATAATCTTGACACACTGCCACCAGTACCTCTTGCTGTGCTGGTATGAAGGTTTCTGCCCACTGTTTCTCAGGCTTGTAGTCCATGGTTGATAGGGCGTTCGGTGCTCGACTCATAAAAGCTTGTAAATAATGCCATGAATCCAGATGAATCTGTCCAGGATTGTGTGAGCAGGTTGAAGTCTGGTGTGCTGTCACTGGCTACTCCGTTGATGCGAGATTGCATTCAAGTAAATTGAAGTTTGTTTTGAAATCCAAGATTATCTAATCTCTCTTTCTGGAACAGATCCCAGATAGGTAATGTCTGACCAAGTGACAAAGAACTAACTTTGTTAGTTAGTTACTCTGCCGATGTCATAATCAGACATCCAAAAGTTGCATATAATGGATGATTTCCATAGTTTTTAACTTGTAGATTGGAAGTATTTTCAAAAAGTGGTAGACTTTTTCTTTTCTTGAGGAACTTTCACTATATACATATATTTTAAACTTTGTTTTGTTTTTGTTTTCTGAGAGTTCCTAATCAACCTTTTGGTAAATTAGGTCTACTTCCCTGTTCATCTCAGAAACAAATATTGGGGAGGTTTATCCACTCTGGTGAACCATATGGGAACACAGTAAAACTATTTACATTCTTCACAGATTCAAGAACTAAAAATCATCTATGGTTGTTTTTCATTAGTCTGTCACGTATTTCAGAGACTGGGATGGTACTCAGAAGTATTAGCAGTGGTGGCTTTTGGAGATTCCATAATTTACAAAAGAACTTTCTGACTGAATCCTTCACAAAGAGTCTATGTTTACCATGTCCTGTTTATTAAATGTTTAGAGGAAGTAACGGCCAAAAGAGCTGAAAACAGAGGTTAAGAGTATCAAAATAAGCATCACAAGAACAGATGGGGCAATAAAACATTAATACATAATAGTTTATTTTGGCTGAAAGGCATACTGACTACATCCAACGATTTATAAATTGTTTGGTAATTAGGCACTGGATTTGTCAGTAATGAGGATTCTTCTCTATCAGATGTTCATTATTGTTCCTTATGCTTGAAAAAAATGTTTATCAGCCCAATGAAGAGACACAATTGCAGCTCATGTGGCTGATTAAAATCTTCTCAAGAGACTGGCACTGTGCACAAAAAGAATATTGCTCAGGCACAAAAACAAAAAATAAAATCCTTAGTGGTTGCTTGTGTCCTTCAAGGAGGCTTTACTGTACAGTATTTCTAAAGTAACAATCTAGTGCACTATGCTTCTTTTTTATTAATCTGTTTCAATTTAAGAAACATTATGGAAATACTTCACTGTTTTATGTATTATGAGAACATGGCAACTTTTTGAACGAAATCAAGTGCTCAAAATTCTGCAGAAATAAAGCTTTCATCCCTTTTAATCAAATATGTAATATTAAGGGAGTAGCACATTGACATTGAGTTCTGACTTTGAATGCTGATCTAGTGCTGGGTAGTGTGAAGTTTACATATTCTCTCCTTAATTATCTACTTTTATATAGTGCTTTTCTCACTACTCAACACGTTTTGCATAGAGAGTGGGGAAATACTTCAATACCCATCAATGTGCAGCATTCACCTGAATGATGTGACGGTGGCCATTTTACGCCAGTACACTCACTACACATGAGCTATTAGGTAGTTAAGGGGTGAGAGAGAAAGTCAGTTACAGACAGGGGATGATTAGAGGGCCAGAATGACTAAGCCATGGAGGGTTAATGTTGCCTAGACATTAGGATACATCCTGTTCTTTATGAAGGATTTTCAAGGATCTCTAATGACCGCAGAGAGTCAGGGCCTAGGTTTTACGTCTTATCCGAAGGACGGCATAATTTTTACAGCCCCGTGTCCCCTTCGGTGCACTGGGGTATTGGGATGCACATGTAGACCACAGGGCAATGCCCCTTCTTGGCCTCTGTAACACCTCTTCCAGCAGCAACCCAAGCTTTTCCTAGATTGTCTCCCATCAAAGTACTGGCTGGGCCTGAACCTACTTAGCTTCAGATGTGTTACCTGTTTTGTAGTGATGAGCAAACTCTGTGGTGTTCGCTTCTCCTTAAGTTTGAAATCATATTTAAAGTGTCCATGAGGGGTAGAGAAACAGCTGTCAGCTATACTGGACTGATTATTATGCCCAAAAAAGTGACCTGAGCTGTGCAGCAGCTGTGCGAACCACTGCATCACTGTGCCTCTGTGAGATCAAAGAAGAAAGAACACAGAGACATGCAAATGTATACTTGTAGTCAACAATCAGACTAGACAGGGCAATACATGCAGCTACAAATGTTTTATTTTGATTTTCATCATATTGGCCGGTCCGCCACTGACTTAATTGTGGAATGGATAGTAAGGGGAGGGTTGGCTCAATGGCTGAGGTCTCCAGGACTCTGAACAAATCTGAATCATATTTCTCTTGCATTTTGCTCTGTACTTGTAATATTACTATTGTACCATTGTTTTGTATTGAGGATTACTTGTGTTCTGTTCTGTGTATTGTATTATATTTACCCATTTTTTGACAACCACTGCACTCCAAACTATCTAGAAAGGGATTTCTCTTTGAATTGCCTTTCCTGAGATTTCTTCCATTTTTATTTTTTATTTTTTGTCTTCTCAGAGAGTCAAGGCTGCTCTCAAAAGCCAGGGCCTGTTAAAGCCCATTGTGTGATTTTGAGCTACACAAAATAAATTGCTTTGTATTGTATTTATGTGAGAAACTATTTCTTTGTGTGCTTTCCACAAAACTGAATCTTTTGGAAAAATCTTCAGCCCTGGGGGAAAAGGAAAAAAAAAAACTCAGCCCTAAAAGAGTTAAAGGCAGAAAATTCAAAGTGGCATGTCATGATTGAAGCTGCTGGCTCTTTGTATTTTTTGAAGTCTTGCTGAAGGCTCTCCAAACTGTCTGTGCTGATGCTTTGCACTTTTTCTTCTATCAAAAAGATAAAAATGTCTTGTACATAGTATTAAATCTTTCATTATTATCATTATTTCATGGAGTTTCCTGTGCTTTGGGGCATCAGGCTCTTTCAAGGTTTGTTTTCATTCGCCACGTGGCTAATTACGCACGCATAAGGCATGCACCTTCTTCTCTTGTATTGACATGGAACTTGAAGATCGACCTGCACACTTGGCGACAAGCTTAGATAACTCGTTATTTATGCTGTATATGTTTCATAAAATTTGAGAACCTGCATTTTTTACTTATCTGTTAAGCTGCTTAAATTGAGTTCACCTACTATACACAGTAGTAAAGTCCCTTTATGGCTTTACATTTTATAGCATTTATTTTTATTTAATATGTATAAAACTGATGTTAATACTGATACTATATAGTAGTTCAACAGCTGCCTTAGCATCTTTGGTTTCCATGAAGTCTGTAGGTTCTTTTTATATTTGCATATGTTTTCTCTGCTAACCCCAAGTTTCTCCCAAATTTGCATTGTGTCAGCCAGTAAATTGCCAATACTAATAGTGAGTGCGATCATGTGCTCTTCATAGTGCCAACCACTGCGTGACCATGCCTCTGTGACATCAAAGAAGAAAGAACATAGTGAGAGATGTGCAAGCTTCATAACCAGTCTGTAATGCAAATGATCAGCACTATATATGCAGGGGGCAGTCCCATGCAATTTTGGCTTGTTACAGCTCTGAGAGATGTCACGCTGGCCTCGCAAAATGTTATGGGATGCTGGAAAAAAAAGTTCTCAAAACTGTCCAAATTATCAGTAAATAACTCGATGAACAAGGGTGAATATGAATGTGGCAAATTCGCTGTGAATAACACTTCAGGGCAATTCACTGATCATCACTACTAATTTGTGTGATTTTCAAATATTATTTTTTATTTTATATTATGTATGTTTGTGGATTGGTTTGGTTTTATTTAATTTAATTTTAGGATGTTTGATAATATTGTGTTTTGTTTACTTTTTATGTGTTATGTACTATATATTTATATTTTGTCACACATGCACCTTGGGATAGCTTAAAGGCTCTGGTGGGGGTAATTCCCCACCAACCCACAGGGTGGCATTGTATTCTCATGCCTCTTCTCTTCCTCCTCTCCACAACCTCTGACGCCACTTCCGGTATTCTTCTTGCCTGGCCTGTATTTAACTGGAAGTATCACCATCTGTCTAATTTTAATTTTAGTGTCTAATTTTAGGCTTGCATCTTCACAGACATTGTTTTCTGCTGAAAATCATTACTTACTTTTTTCTTTGCAGTACATAGCCCCAACTCTTTATCTTGTCTTTGCCCTCTTTTATTATATATATATATATTGTCACAGATGTACGGGGACACTGCCCAGCCGGGACGCCTGGACAGTCCCCAACGGGGACAATACTTCTCCTCGGCCACGAGAGGGCAGCCGCCCGGGTCTATTTGGGGGCCACAGAGACGGAGCTGGGATGCCCGTGTGAGGACGTGGCCACCGCCAGGGGGCGCCCGGACAGTTGGAGAATCCTGGATGGCAGCACTCCCGCCACACCAGGGAGTGCTGCCGGAAATAACTCCAAGAAGACCCGGAGTGCTTCCAGGGGCTTTCCTGA
>JANRMT010062861.1:45912156-45940784 GCA_026402145.1 Polypterus bichir lapradei | reverse complement strand
TGACAGGTACAGGATGGCCACAACAACTGCCCGAGTCACACCAGGAACACACAATCCCTCCATCAGTGCTCAGACTGTCCGCAATAGGCTGAGAGAGGCTGGACTGAGGGCTTGCAGGCCTGTTGTAAGGCAGGTCCTTACCAGACATCACCAGCAACAACACCGCCTATGGGCACAAACCCACCTTCGCTGGACCAGACAGGAGTGGCAAAAAGTGTGTGAGTTTCTGCATGACAGCAATTGTCAGTGTTCTGCTATGGCCAGCGAAGAGCCCAGATCTCAATCCCATTGAGCACGTCTGGGACCTGTTGGATCAAAAGGGTGAGGGCTAGGGCCATTCCCCCCAGAAATGTCCAGGAACTTGCAGGTGCCTTGGTGGAAGAGTGGGGTAACATCTCACAGCAAGAACTGACAAATCTGGTCCAGTCCATGAGGAGGAGATGCACTGCAGTACTTCAAGCAGCTGGTGGCCACACCAGATACTGACTGGTACTTTTTATTTTGAGCCTCCCTTCATTCAGGGACACATTGTGAAACATTTTTAGTTTATGTCTTATGGTGTTGACTCTTTTAGTGTTGATACAAATATTTACACATTAAGTCTACTGAAAGTAAAAACAGTTGAAAGTCAGGGGACGTTTCTTTTTTTGCTGAGTATATATATATATACTCTATATATATACAATCTTAAGCCTAAAAGTGCAACGATTTTGTACAACAATTTTATGTGACGTAACATAAACATAAAAAGTTTTTATGTCACTTTTTTGTCACGCTTTAAATCAGGCTTATTTTAAAACCTACATATATATGTTTGGTATCATTCTTTTCAGAATTTATTGAACGTTAAAGTGATGTTATTAGATTTTGAGATTCTTATTCCGTTTCTAAATTATAAACTAAAAAATATCAAGAATTCACATCTCGCTAGACAAGACTTTGTGCAAAGAGATTTAACCACACCCGGGGCTGGAAATAAAAGACAAAGAGTAGGACAGGTACTGTATAGGCTTTTAAATGTTCAAAGCGCTGCACAAGATGCAGATCATGCAGCACAGCAGCTGATCGAGCAAGGAGGAGGTAAAAAAAAACTGTATTTGTTTCCCATTGTATCACCATTTAAGTCGGGGTTTTGGAGGAACGACCGCGTCTCCTTAGGGTGCATTAAGCCCCCCTCTTCACAACGCGAGCATCAGAGATGCGAAGTATATATATATATATATATATATATATATATATTGTGATGGACAGCCGGTTCCCATGCCTGGCCGGGACGCCCCTGCTGCATATGTTCCGGGGGACGCTTGGTGGCAGCCTTCCTGGCCGATGTTGATTCCCCAGTCTCCCATATGGCTCCATGGGACATGGAGTCCTCCACAACCTGGGTGGGAGCTGGGGTGGCCGCTAGGGGGTGCTGCCGAAACTCAACAACCTGGCTGGACGAGTCATCAGCCCCACCTGGAGGTGCAATTGGGACCAGGTGGTCAAGCACCTGGAACACTTCTGGTTGGGCTATAAAACGGGCCAGCTTCCACCACTAAGGGGCCAGAATCGGGAGGAAGAGGACGAGGTTGCCTGAGAGGAGTGGTGGTGCAAGGTGGAGAGTTGTTTTGTGTTTGTGCTTGTGCTTTTGGGACTGTGTTGGGCTGGAAGGATTACGGGGAAGACGTGCCCTCCAGCTGAAGAAAAATAAAAGCCTGTGTGATTTTTACATGTGCCTCTGCGTCAGTCTGTGCCGGGTCGGGCGCTATATAGCGCCTTTATCACAATATCATGTTCATAGAGTATTGGGGCACACATTACCCATACAATATTGCTAAGGGATCAGTGTTATATATCCAGTGGCAATACTCATAATATTCTTACTATGGTCAGGTAATGTACCCCTCAAATGAAAATATTGCAAGTATTTTGCTTGCAGGGTTGAAGGCTGGGATACTAATTCCTGAACTAGATTGGTGATGATCTTACGCTGGGAAAACAAAAATCTTCATCTAAGTGGACTATAGGACAAATTTCCAGGGAAATAATCTCTTAACAAGGTCATCAATGAATACCACATATTTGTAATGAAGAACATTTTGGCAAATTTTGCCAATCAACACTTCTCACCACCTGCAATCATTCTGTTATAGGACTGGCATCTGATCCTTTTTGCCACACATGTTGCCTTGATTTATGTGTTTTTTTTCCTCCAGATGCCTTATCACTGACCTTTGTCTCGTGCTTTTGTACCCCCGTCAATAATCTGCTTTCAATCACCTTCTTTATGAACTTTCCATTTTTTTCCTCATTTTTGACAACTCTGCTATTCTTCTCTCATTAATATAATGTAGGCCATTCTCTTTAGGAACCAGTGCTGCAAAGCTGATGCTATTCTCTTGATGGAAAGCCCCCAACTCTCTTTCTTGTGAAAGTCCTTCTTTTACAATCTATTCTCCTGGAACTGTCAGCAACACAGATCAATGGGGTGTCCAGTGCCCAAGTTGATAAATGGACATCTGCCACACATTTGACATGGGATCAGGTGGTGGCTGGTTGGTGATGCTTCTGCTTTTCTTTTGTTTTATATACCAGTGATATCACTTTCCTAAACTGATTGGATTGATTCCATCATTAAGATTTTGGCTAAGTTTTATAACTGGTTGCCCTTCCTGACACTAACCCTCTCTATTTATCTTGGGACTGGCATTACGTTGGGCTGGTTTGTCCCCCTGGTGGCTAGAGGTGCATGAGAGAGAAAGGAGATCCAGAGACGTTTGTGTAGATTGTCCAGAATATGTATGAGAGAGTGAGGACTCAGGTTAAAAGCAGTGTTGTGGTAACAGTCAAGATTCTAGTTCAAGTAGGTCTGCCCCAGGGATTTTCTTTAAGTCCTTACCTTTTTGATCTGATTATGGATTTGTGGAGTCATGGGATAAAAGACCAATCTCCTGGTGCATGCTTTGTGCTGATGAAATTGTGTTTTGTACCACCAGAAAAGAGGATGTGGAGGGAGAGTTGGAAGAATTGACAAGGACTTTGGAAGATAGAGGCTTGAAGTTAAATAAGAAGAAGACAATATATGAAGTGTAATGATCAGGATTCAGAAGCTATACTGCAGGAAAAGCTATTGAAAACGCTGTACAACTTTAAATATCTAGGATCAGTGATAGCCCAAGATGGAAAATTATATACAGAGATAACCCACAGAGTGCAGTGTGGATTAAACAATTGGAAGAAATATCAGGTGTATTGTGTGATCAAAGAATTAAGGTGAAGGTTAAAGGTGAGGTTTTTAAGACAGCGGTAAAGTCAGCAATGATGTATGGAGCTCAGACACGGGCAGTAAAGGGAGCAGAAATGAGGAGGTTGAGATGGATGTATGAAGTTACAAAAGAGGACAGAATAAGAAATGAGACAATCAGAGGTACAACTAAACTAGACAAGATATCTATGAATGTACAGGAAAGTAGGTTGAAGTGGTGTGAACACGTGACGAGGACAAAAAAGCAAAAGAGTGATGGAAATGGAAGTAGAGGGAAACAGAAAGCAAGGGAAGGCCACAGCGGAGGTGGATGGATAAAGTAACAGAAAATAAAGCACATCAACCCTCATTGAAGTGGGAAAAGATGAAGAAGAAGTGATGTCACTTTGTGTTTGTACACTTTTTTGGAGATGTCTGGGCACCTCTCTACATTATTTTTGTTCTTTTGTCCTTTTCACAGTGATGGGACAGGTCACGTAGTGAATCTGGTGGAGCAGTTTTGGAATATCTTTAACATATTTTTAAAAAACTGCGGTGGGCTGGCGCCCTGCCCGGACTTTGTTTCATTCCTTGCGCCCTGTGCTGGCTGGGATTGGCTCCAGCAGACCCCCGTGACCCTGTAGTTAGGATATAGCGGGTAGGATAATGGATGGATGAATGGATTTTTAAAAGAATCAAATTATATTTTTAATGTGTGTGTGTGTTTAATCATTTGTTTAAAAAATTTGATCATAAAAATCTAGCAAGAGTTAAGAACAAACATATTAAACTAGCTTTGATTTTGAAGAATGTTAAGGTTAAGTCAGAAGGACAGAACAATAAACTGTAAGCAACACTCCCTACTTAAGCGCTTTCACCGGTGCTGTGGTAGGCAGGCCCGATGATAGACTGCACGTGAAAGGCAGAGAGTGCTGCTGAAAAATTCAAAATTGAGTACATTTCTGATATGCAGCTACCAACATGAATGCTACAGTATTGATTTATATTGTTCTTTTTCAGTGGTGCCCTATCATCGAAACAGACTTGCCTTTAAAAAAATAAGTAATCTGGTTGAAATTGAGTGCATTAAGCAGAATCTTGTGACATCAACAACATTACATATCAGTACTGATATTTTGGACAGGGATAAATTTGACCCTGACAAGTTTAAATATGGGTAACATGGCAGAATAATTGCTAGCACTTTGAATTCACAGTCACATTGTTCTTGATTACAGTTCTGTCACTGACATTGCAAAGTTTTTCTCTCATAAGTCTGGTTTACCTCCCTAGGACATAAATGTTAGGATAAAGGTTAACTAATACAAGATCCAGGTCTGTGTGTGCTAGATAAGTGTCCCATTTTGGGTTGGTTTGTGCTTTGCTGCAGTGCTGCTGGGACAGACTTTGTCCTTGTGATTTGGAACTGGATCAAGTGCATCAGGTAAAATGGTGGCTGGCGTTCTTAAATACAGGAATGAGTAAGTAAGGAACACAATTAAGCAAGAGGTAATAGCACAGGTTGAGAGTATCTGCTGAGTGTTAGTGGAGTGTAGCTACTGTGGCTTCCCACAGGACTGCTGACCAACTAAGGGCTTTGATATTTAAGGAAAGAAACATTTAAAATAATTGAAACAGTCTAAAATTGCAATTGGAAGGGAGCAAATCCCTGGAAGTTTTAATGATTCATGACTTTATTTTTTTTACTCCATTTTTCTAAATGCTCAGACTTAAAAAAAAATCAGTCAAAGAAAAGTAGTTCACTGCATACAAAGGCAAAAAAAAAATCTGCCTCTAAGAATAATCAGATTTTACCATCTGTAAAATAGTCATGTTATGGTCTTTTTCAGAGATTTGTAGTAGTTTGTAATTATTATATGCTAGCTGTGTAAGCCCATGCTGTAAAAAGCTCGGGGTCCTAGAAACTATTGAAATCGTCAGAAAAAAAAAAAAATGTAGAAATGTCAAGTTATTGAAAGGAACTACTCAGGGTGTCTCTCTCCTAGGAGGTTTCGTTTTGCCGACGTGCTTGCCTCGCTTGTGCAAAAGTAAGAGGGATACCGTTTTCCCAATGTTAGTGTTTAAGCGACTTTGTCTCTCTTCTGAGGTTTCGTTTTGCTGACATACTGACCTCGCTTGTGTTATTAGGGGCTAAGCGAGTTTTCTGTTTCCTCTCAGGTGAAGACACTCACACTTCCACGCACAGACATTTGTATATAAGACTAGCTATGGTATGGTATATAATAATTAAAAATATTTGCTTATCTCTTACCCTACAAGTACTGTCAGTGCATGTGCCTGAACCTGTCTTCACTGGTGCACATTTTCTCGTATGTGTTCCTGTAAAGCGTGTTTCTCAGACTTTTTTTCTTTGAGAAATCTTTCTTGCCTCCTGTCTGATTTTATACTTTCTGTCTTTGAAGGTGACTCTTTCAGTATGCGCATTTACTCCTCCCCATGGATCTCACATTCTCACTTTCTCTTTCGTTGCATCAGCAAAGCCAGACTGACCAATCAGATTGCGCTAAGGGACTGGATACACAGTTCTTAGTCTTTTATTATATAATAGATGTTAATTCCCAACACTATCCTTCACATAATTTGGAGAGACAAAGACAATCACCTTTTAGATGTTTTAATATATTGTAGTGCTTGCCAGCACTTGCCCAGTGGATTCTTGTTTTTTACATCGCACATTAAAAGAACTGCTAGCATGCACTGTGCTAGTATGCAAATTTGGCAGACTTACTGTTTTTATAGGCTCTCTTGTAGCTGGCTCTGAAGCTGCTCATAATTTTTTTTTCCTCTTCATCTTTTCCCACTTCTCTGTGGGGTTGAATGTTACTGATCAACCTTTTCCACATAGCTCAGTCCTGCACGTCCTCCTTAGTCAATCCCTTTTCTTCAGATCTTCTTTTAATTTATCCATCCACCTCTGCTTTGGCCTCCAACACTTTCTCTTCCCCTGTGCTTCTATTACCTTCACTCTTTTGCTATCGTATTCATTATCTCTCTTCATCTCATGTCCATACCACTTCAACCTACTTTCCTGCACTTTCTTAAATATCTCTTCCACTTTTGTTGTCTTATCATGTCTCGTTCAGTCATTCTTTGTAACTCCACACATCCATCTCATTTACTCATTTCTGCCACATCCAACTTCTTGTCCTGCACTCCTTTTACTGGCCATGTCTCAGCTCTAAACATCATTGCTGGTCTTATCACTGTCTTAAAATCCATATCTTTAACTTTTGCTTTAATTCTTTGATCACATCTGAAGCTGCGCATTTGCACAATGTAACACCAGCTCATACTTGTCAGCACCATTATCAGAATCAGAATATCTTTATTGTCATTATAACAAATACAATTAAATTAGGTGCAGTCCCTGCGGTGTCAAAATATAAATAAATTTAATTACAAAAAGATAGGAAAGGATAAGAAGAAATAAGGTAGAATACAAACATTCAACATAAGACCTTAATTGCACATGAAACACTACTGCACAAGATGTCATCTATTGCACTGCTGGATTGGAGGTGATTAGGTGGCATTCAGTGCCCTAACAGCAACAGGGTAGAAACTGTTATTTAGTCTATTAGTCTTTGTTTTAATGCTCTTATATCTTTTGCCTGATGGCAACAGTTGGAACATGTCATGAGCAGGGTGTGAGGAGTCTTTTAAGATGTTTTCCGCTTTCCTGAGGCAGCAAGAGCTGTGCAGTTCATCCAGAGAGGGTAAAGAACAGCCGATGATCTGCTGGCCAGTCATTACGATCTGCTGAAGTGTTTTCCTCTGTGCTGTTGTACAGCTGGAAAACCACACACAGAGGCAGTAGCACAGGATACTCTCAATAGAGCAGTGATAGAAGGACACCAGCAGTTTTTGGGGTATGTTTTTTTCCTGAGGACTCTCAGGAAATAAAGTCTCTGCTGAGCCTTCTTTGCCAGCTCTGCTGTGTTCACACCCCAGGATAGGTCTTTCAGGATGTGGACTCCCAGGAAGCAGAAGTCTGACACTCTCTCCACACAGTCCCCTCTGATATAAAGTGGTTTGATGTCTGTTTTCTTTTTCCTGAAGTCTACAATGAGCTCCTTGGTCTTAATTGTGTTCAGGAGCAGGTTGTTGTCAGTGCATAATGCTGTCAGCCGCTCCACTTCGTCCCTGTAGGCAGACTCATCCTCCCCAGAGATAAGCCCCACCACGGTGGTGTCGTCAGCAAATTTGACGATGGTGTTGCTGTAGTGGGCGTAGGTGAAGTCATGTGTGTACAGCGTGAAGAGCTGGGGGCTCAACTCACAGCCCCAAGAAAAGCCTGTGCTGATGCTGATGGCTGAGGAGATGTGAGGGCCCACCCTAACCCTTTGTGTGCGGTCTGTCAAGAAGTCTTTAATCCATATATAGGTGGAATACGGGAGTCCCAGGGCTATCAGCTTGCAAACCAATCTATGAAGGAGGATGGTGTTAAAAGCAGAGCTAAAATCAATAAAGGAAACGTGTGTAGCTTTCCTGGTGCTCCAAATGGGACAGGGTAGCATGGAGAGCAGCAGCAACAGTGTCCTCAGTAGACCTGTTAACCCTGTAAGCAAATTGGTGTGCATCAAAGGTGGGAGGGATGAAGGACATGATATGACTCTGGACCAGTCATTCAGGCAGGTTATGGGTGATTTTTTTGGTAAAGAGAGTAAGTTGGAGGATTTCAGACGGGGGAACTGAGGCCTGGGACAGTGACAGGTTAAAGATCTTTGTAAAGAACCCAGCCAGCTGCTCTGCACAGCTCCTCAATACACGTCCAGGGACAGCGTCGGGACCTGCTGCCTTCCTAGGATTGAAAGCCTGGAGCGAGCATCTCATCTCATGTTCCTCCACCCTAAGAGAGGGGGTGATGTTGTTGTGAGCTGCTGCTGCGTGTGTAACAGCTTTCTCTGGTAGTTCCACCTCAAAGCGAGCAAAGAAGTGGCTCAGCTCCTCTGCCATTGAGGCGTCACCTTCAGCAGCTCCATGACTGGTCTTATGCAGCATTCCTTTCAAAATTGCTGTCCCCAACAACCATTTCCTGCTCTTTGCAATGGTGGGGTAGTCTTCATTTTTGATCTTGTAAATGGTGACAAAGAGACATCATCAGGGATATTGTGTTCTGCGCTGTCATGTAGTGAAACATAGGTGTTTAATGCTGTACTTCTGTGTGGTGATCTGTCCATTATATGTGGGTTAGTGAACCTTCCTTCTGCGGTGGGCTTGTGCCCTGCCCGGGTTTGTTTCCTGCCTTGCATCCTGTGTTGGCTGGGATTGGCTCCAGCAGACCCCCGTGACCCTGTAGTAAGGAGGGTTGGGTAATGGATGGATGGATGGATGAACCTTCCTTTACCATTCTTTTGGCTGGCATCCTTCACTGAATTGATGTTGCAAATGACATTCAAGGTCCGTATTTCAGCTTTGAGACGCTAAATGGCTTCTCTGTAATTTCCTTATGATATGCCTCATCTTTTCCATGTACAGTCTTGCTGCCTCACACAGTTCACCTGTGCACTTTGGTAACTTAATCTACCACACTTTTCTCCAACTATATTAGATTGAAACTCTGTCAGCAGTTGTAGACCCAGACATTTGGACTGTAGCTACAAGGAGAAGCATTTCCAAACTGATGGAGGTCCAAAGGTAACAGCCTTCCTCCCTGTGCTTATACTGCAATTGACTTTCTAGATCACCAGCTTCGAAATGTCTCCACAGCACTTGCTGTTTTTCTGAGTTAGAGCATAGGTCTTCTTGTCCCGCTTCCGACACCAATATAGCACTGCACCAGTACTTGCTGGTGCTCACCCAATGGATTCTGGCTCATTACATTGCTCCTTTAGGTAGCTTGCTTGCCTTAGGTCGACTGCTACCTTTAGCTGCATTAGTTGGAGTTCATACAAGACTTTGGCATCTTGTTGTTTTTATAGGCTCCCCTGCAGCTGGCTCTGTAGCTGCATATATGCAGAAAGAAATGCCAGCTTAGAGGGGTGGTGACTAATCCCTTGGCTGATACATCAGGATTTGACAATCACGCCATTAGATAATGTTCAGAGTGGCATGTTACAAAAATTCAG
The DNA here is from genome assembly GCA_026402145.1 of Polypterus bichir lapradei. NCBI lineage: Eukaryota > Metazoa > Chordata > Cladistia > Polypteriformes > Polypteridae > Polypterus > Polypterus bichir. The sequence continues at coordinate 45,931,469 of JANRMT010062861.1, read as the reverse complement.
TCTTTTTCAGTTTTGTTAAACATTGTCTTATCCATCAATTTACTGAGCTTATTTGAAGCTTGTCTTGGCTGCTATGGGTTAAAGGCTAGAACCAAGGAATAGTATTGCAACACTGACTGGGCTACCTCACAGAGTGCACCCACAACATGAGCAGAAAGGAAGCATCTGGAACTGCAGCCTGTCAGAGACAGGACAACAAAAGTGGAAAAGGTGATGAGGGTGGAGCCTGGGTAACAAAAAGAATGAATAGCATAGGAGTGTGGGAGATTTAGGAGGACTGCAGAGGCAGAAGAGTGAGAGACAGAGAGGAAAATATGTTAATGCTAAATTATGTCATTGGCCTAATAAGCACATAAAACAAGTACTGTTTCAAAATTAGCATTTTACTTGGATATCTTGCAATCTTAAATTATTCTACTCTGCGCAGCACGTGTGTATTGGAGTTTTTGCCCTCCTCAGCCTCACCTGATGTATTTGCACCCCCATTGTCTTGCTTCTGTTCCTTTTATCTTTCAACCTCCATGTCAGAATCTACATCCACTGCCCCAGAGCAAGCATTTTTTTTCAACTACCGGATAATTTATTTTGGTTTGTGAGGCCTCCAATTGTTATTAAATTAAGTCTGTGCAACAAACTCTGTTAATTTAAACATTATAAAAATTAAAAACATGTTTTTTATATAGAGTGTGGGATTGTGGAATGCAGACAGCTCAAAATCAGATGTATCAGAGCTGAGCTCTGGTCAGCTTCGGCACAGCTTCGGCACTGGCCATCACCAAACCTGGACTAGCAGATGACACCTTCACCTTCCTGTACATTCTCCCTCACTAATACCAGGCAAGTTTGGAGACACTGGATAATGTACTGAAACATGCACATTTTTGGGCATTAGAGGAAAGTTATATGTCAAAAAAAATTTCATAGAGTCATTGGAATATCATGCAGTCTCCACATTGTGACCTGGACCAATATCTTAAACTTAATGTCGTTCAAAACTTAAACTTTCATATAAGAAGTAACAATAGACTTAAATCCCCTGTGACGGGATACAAGCCTTCCTCGGATGTAGATCAGGGTACAACTGGGTTCTGCCTCTTTTAGAAAATCGACTGAACTTGTGTTTTATCCACCTACTGAATACTAGATGTCTCAGAATGAGTAGATCCCAACCAATAGCCCTCTTGATAGTCATTCTTTAGTTTTCAATATCATGTGGGTTTTTCACCTTGGTCACAAGGTGTGTGTTTAATTTAAAATTGGTTTACAGATGTGTTGTCCACCTATAAATTCCTTTACAGACCCATTTGATCCAAAATAGGGTCACAGGGGGCCAAAGTCTATCCTGGCAGTAATGGACATAGGGCAGGAGCCAATGCTAGTCACTGAGCTTCTCCATTTAAAGGTACAGTCAACTACATTAGAAACATTAGAACATTCTAGACGAGAACAGGCCATTCAGCCCAACAAAGCTTGCCAGTCCTATCCACTTGTTTCCTCCAAGAAAACATCAAGTCGAGTGTACATACAAACACACTCATGATGGCCCAGTTTACAGTAACTAATAAACTTAACACACATTTTGGAATAGTAAAAGAGGAAAATAAGAATATTCAAAGAAAAACATTGCAGACAATGGAGGCATTTCTACAGTAAATCCTCTCAGTGGCCAAGGCTGAATTCATGCCCAGCTTCCTGATATGGTATGGCAGCATTGCTAACCAAAGAGCCACCTAATCATGTGTATTACATAAAATTAGAAAAGGTGTAATTCACTCAGCTGGGGGTCATGTCCACTGTTTTGTCAAATATGGCAGATTACTAAAGCTACCTTATAACAACAGCTCTAGGAATACATGTAAAGTATTCAGTTCCATTCAATTTATTTTTGTACAGCACTCCTCACTGAATACTGGCTTAGTGCATGTGTATAAATCTACATCTTCAATGCAATAACAACAAATTGGTAAGCGAAAATAAATGAATATACATAAACACACAAACTACATTGAACACACAGTAAAAGAGAGCATGAATATAAAAAACCATTAAGATTATAATTGAGACATGGCTATTTGACAACAGAGGAAAGAAAGTAAAAAATTTCAGTTAATAAATAAATGGTTGGTCTTGTTCATTTGCCTGTTGAGCTGAGGAAAGATACTGATTCAGGAAAGAAAAAAATGTGTAGCAAGTTAATAACTGTATTATATTTTTCTGTTCTTATCAATTATTTTAATTTGAATCATGCAATTGTAATGTGGGGTAGTTTGCACAATTTTATTGCAAAATAAATTACTTTTCTCACATTCCTAAAGTTGTTGATGAAATACAGATCCGGTAACGCACCATGCCGTGACTTGCTAAGTGTGTTTAGAGTTTCTCCATATTTGTGTGTTTTCCTGTTAGATTAGTCAGTGTGAACGACTGCGGTTGTCTATATTGTAGCGCCTGCTGATGCTGAAGTGCCAGTGGATTCTTACCCTTTACATTACTCCTTTGGTAGCTTGCTGTCCTGTAAAGGACTTCTTGCTGTTGCTGCACAAGTTGGAATTTATATGTGACTTTGGAATGCTAGTTGTTTCTCTAGGCTCCCCTGCAGCTGGCTCTGAAGTTGCTCATGTTGTATTATTTCTTTTTCGTTCATTTTTGATTCTTTTGTTAATGTTAATATTGTTGGTCATTTAGTTTCTATGTATCTGTGTATCTACTGCTATGTTCTGTGCGTCTTGTGGGTGGTTCCCCAAGAGGCGGGACCACCTGTCCATGCCTGCAATGGACTGCCCTCAGCCCTATAAAGAGTGAACAAAACTCTTATTTTCTTATGGCTCATTGAATGCGCTGGAATTGGTGAGTTTTGTTTGATTTTTGTGCGTCTGCAGATTTCCGGATTTTTTGTTACCCCTTTGGTTTCTTTTTTTGACCATTCTTTGTATCATGTGTTGGGACATTATTTGCTGCAGGATTGCCTATTCAGGCATCTCCTCTTGCATTTTCTTTTCTTTGGAGCATCACTGTTGTCAGAACACTTTATTTATAATGATTCAACATTTATCTTTGTTGTGACTAGCCACAGTTTGACAGTTTACCCCTGTCTAGTAGGCATTTTTGGTATTTTTTGGGACTTTTGTGCTTATGAACATCAAGTTCATAACAAATCATTTGGTTATAATTCTTTACATTTATATAGTCATTTTCTCACTGCACAAAACACTTAATGTAGTAAATGGGGAGCCACTTCAACCGCCATTAATGTGAAGCACCCACCTGGATGATGCAATGGCAGCCTGATAATTTGCATGAGTACGCTCACCACACATTAGCTTTTAGGTGGTGAAGGGGTGAGAGATAGTTAGTCAGTCAGAGGCAGGGGATGATTAGGGAGCCAGAATGACTAAGCCAAGGTGGGCAATTTAACAAGGACATCGGGATACACCCTACTCTTTATGAAGGACATCTTTTATGACCACAGAGAGTCTAGATCTTGATTTTACGTCTCATATGAAGGAAGTCGCCATTTTTACAGCACAGCAATGAAGCTTTGGGATCCACATTCAGACCACAGGGTAAGTGCCCCCTGCTGACCTCTCCAACACCTCTTTAAGCAGCACCCCAAGCTTTTCCAGGTTGGTCTCCCATCCAAGCACTGGCCTGGCCTGAACATGCTTAGCTTCAGGTGGATGGCCTATTCTGAAGTGCATTTGGTATGGCTGCTGGCATATGATGGAATGCTAGTTCATACTGTTAGAGTCTCATTCCCAGGCTAATGCAGCTGATTAGTGCCATCACGTAGACCTCCCTTCAAAGTCGCTGACTCCAGTGGCCACTTCAAACTCCTTGCAACAGCGCACAAACACTTTGAAATGGTGAAGTGATTTCCATTTCCACAATAGTTGTACAGCTGGTGACAGACACGTCAGTGGGGGTCTTAAGCACTTCGTTGTCAGGTTTTGAAACAGGGTTGTTGAATGCTATGCTGTCATATGATGCAGAAGAGGATTTTAGTTGTACATTTCTATGTGGTGATCTGTCCATTTTATGTACGGTATTTAGACAAACCTCCTTGTGTTGAGCTACAGTTTTTACCATTCTCTTGGATGTCTTTCTTCACTGAACTGACGATGCAAATCACGTAACAAATCTGGATCTCAGCTTTGAGACTCTTCCTCAACAGCTGTTCTGTAATGCCTCTGTGATCTGTGTCATCCTTTACCTGTACAATTTTACCACCGAGTTTGCTTCATACTACTCACCTAAGGTCAGTGGCAAGTAGAACTGCCACAATGTTCTCTAGCGCCACGTGACCATGCACCCAAGCCAGGCCATCCTTCCTGTACTAATGCTACAACTAGGATTGCTGATTCTGGATCTCAACTTTGAGATGCTCCAGCAACTCCTTAGAAGTGCCCAGCAAGCCCATTTTCGAACTCTTCAGCACTTTGCTAAGTTGGACCACAGGTCTTCTCTTCACCCTGTTCATGACACCAATGTAATGCTGGTGCGATGTTCACCAGTGCTTTACACCACTCTTTTACGCATCTCCTTATTCTTAAGAGGATTGCTGACAGAAATTGGAATTTTTATGTGACTTTGACAAGCTTGCTGTTTCTCTAAGGGCTTCTGCCGCTGGCTCTGAAGCTGCCCATCTGCATAATGGAATGTCTCTATTGGTGGAACATTCTCAGGTGTATGCAACTAGTTTGCACCATTGCAATGAAATGTACCCTTGGATAAATTGGTGCTGCCTGCAGGGTTAGGTCCTGCCTTGTACTCCTTGCTGCCAGGACAGGCTCCAGCTTCCTGTTACCCTGCATTAGATTTGGCAGGTTTACGAAATGGGTGGAAGGAGTAATGGTTCACTATAATGGTGTGCTAAATTCAGTAGTTATATAAATTAAAAACAGACATCTGCTTCCACCAACATGCATTTTCATGTTGAGCTTCTGTTAGAGAAGTAGCAAACATCAGGTTAGCAGCTTGTAGCTATTCAGACATGACAAAAGCTCATACATAGCTTGTGAAGTGTCAGCCCCCCACCTGTTCAGAGTGTTGTTTATCTCACAGCCTCCTTTTGTGGCTTTGCTCTGTTAAGAGACTAGTCATTGAAGGCAAAGGCTGTCCAGACAATAGTGCTTACTGGGAGCACCAACAAGGATCATCTCAACTATTTTTTAACTTAATCTAAGAAAAAGATCAGTAATAAAGACTCATATGAAGTACAAAAAAGGGCAGGTGCCTCCCCGCAACCCAAACCCCGCACCCCCCCCATCTCTTGCCTTCTTCTCAGTTTTGTTTCCATGGAGTCATTTTTCTTTGCTACTACAACCGAATCCTTTCTTTGATTAATTCTGTGAAATTTGCACAAGACACTGCTGATGACTCAAATAGATTATGACTAAATACACTCGGATTCTAAGCTTATCAAACATGATGGAAATGATTAAATGAACATGTTGAGCTCATCTGAATGAAAGCCAATTACCACAGGGCCAGATATGTCATCAGTGAGGGATAATGCAGGATGGGGAGGCAACAAGCTGTTGAGCAGCGTGCGTGGTTCACTTTAACTTTTTATGATTTATGTGGTATTGTAGGCTGATCAACACATTTGTATCTGACATAGCTGGATAGACAGTAGATTATATGTTTTTGCCAAGGACCCAAAGTACAAGACTCTTTTTTAATACCATAGAATTTTTTTCTGTTTCTCTTTCTTCCATTTTGGTCATCAGTAGTTGTCTGCATCAAAATGGTATAAGCTATTACCTTTAAACTAAAAAGTTGAGTACAGTCACAAGTATGCTATAAAAACTGTGAAAGACCTTTACATTAGTTTTCTATTTGAGTTCCTGTGTGCCATATACAGTAGCTTTGATGCTTTCTACCCTACTAGCAAATACTCCACATTTTCATAAAGTTATCATTCAGATCCTAACACTGTTGGGCATATCCATACCTTCTTTCAGCAGTCCTTGTTATCTGCAAGTGCACAGTATGTGTTTGAAAAAGAGTGCTAACTTTCAGTTGTTCCCTCATTCCAGTAGTCGAACATTTTAATTGTGTAAATTATACTTATTTGGACATGGTACAATGGTCCTTGCATTGTGTTATGCTTTTCTCATACTCCAGTCCTCCCTTGTTATGTTCCAGGTTTTAACCACCAGATACAACCAATACTGTACTTTCAGGTTGAGCAAGCTGAGATCAAATAACAATTTGCTGGGTGTCAGGAAGCCCCTGAGATGAAAGGACACTGCCTTCCTCAAAATTCCAACAAGGCATCCTGGGACTTGGAGTGTGGTTTCTCAGCCCTGTTGGGTACCGTGGGTGCCGCCAGGAGGAGCTGTGGGAGGACTGGAGGAGCTATGCTTCATCCATAGCTGGGAAGTACTCCTAAGTCACAAGGACAGGAACCCTGAAGTACTTCCGGGCTGAAGAAAAAGCAAATTCTCCATTTGACCTGGAAATGCGAGCCAGTCACGTGGGCGGAAGGACAGAAACACTTCTGGGTCAAGGACTATATAAAGGACTGTTAGAGACTCAGCTGGGAGGTAGTGGACAGAGATTGCTTCGAGGAGTGGAGGAGAGATTTGTGTTGATTATTGTGCTTATTATTGTTGTATTGCCTGTGAATGGTGGTTGAGGTGCTTTTGGGCACTACAAATCAAAAGAAAAGAATTAATACCCTTCTTGGTGATTTTACCCTGTGTTCAGTGTGTCTGTCTGTTGGGTTAAAAAGGGGGAACAGTGACCCCTATCGTCTTACAAGGGTTACTGTTTTAATCAGCACAACCGACTGCACACGTTGTCAAAAAGGTACCATCACAGAACAAATTTTCTTTTGTAAACAGAAAGCACTTTCATTCATTCAGACAACTAATATTAAAGGGTCAAATGTGTCTGACTAATGTTGTTGTGAGTGCCCCAGCTCAACCTACAATTCCTTTATTTTATCAAATAGTAGTTTAGGAAGCAGACTTCAGGGTCATGGTATGTAATAATTGTTGACTTCTTGGCAAGTATGACTAATTAATAGGATTGTAATTAAGTTTAATACATTGCAAACAACCTGTATAATAATTTTTTCAGAAGATAGTGGGTATACCACAAGAGATGCGATTTAATGAAAGGCACTCTTGCACAGATCATCTGTTCATTTTAAAGGTAGATAGAGCGTGATACTCAGGTTGCCTGCTGCTGGAATAACCTTCTTGATCTCAGGCATTGATAGTCATGAATGTTGTGGCTAGGGCAATGAGGACATGTAACAACAAAGGTTAGCCCTTTTTCTGTTCTAGTGTGCCCTGGCTCTTGCCGAGGAATTCTCTGATGTTGGCAAGAGGCTGCATTGTTATCTTGATGAGCCTCATTTAGTGTTATTTACATATACATGAATTTGCTTGGCAGATGCTTTTATCCAAAGCGACTTGCAACAGAGGTCAACATAATTGAGTAAACAAGAATCTAGGGACTGTTTGGGAACAAGTGTTACAGACAAGGGTACAAATTTGATCATCACAAGTGAAGAGCTCAGAAAAAAATAAAAGCAAGTTATAATTCCTTATTTGTATCAGTTAGAAATTCACCAAACAAGAGAGCCATCAAACACCTGTTCAACATACTGAGAGAGTCAGAATTTTGAATGGAGCTGGGAAGCTTGTTCCATCATCCAGGAGCTACACATGAAAAGAATCTGGACTGAGGTTTGATACCATACAGAGGTGGCATCACCAGACCCCATTCAGCTGCAGACCTGTGAGGTTGAGAAGGAGCATAGAATCTCACAAGTGTCTCCATATACTACATATCAAGGTGTAGCACCACTGACTACTCTGTAGGCAAGCATGAAGGATTTGAACTTTGAATACATGCCACTACAGGAAGCCAGTGTAGTGATTTGAAAAGGGGGCTGACATGTCCCTGCTTTGGCTGGTTGAACACCGCTGCATAACAGGGTTTCTTCCTTAGCTAATGTTCATTTTCTGCTTTATTATTATTTTTTTTGTGTTTGGATTAAAATTATTAATGTGCTTTTTTCTTTTTATATATTTTTATATTGTTATGTTTGTTTATTATATAGTACTAGGGGGTTTACCCCCTGCTCGCTTCGCTCACCAACCCCCCTGGCCTGCGCTACGCGCCAGCCACTTCACGTCTCTGCCACTCATTTTGTGAGGAGGGGGGCTGAACGCACCCCAAGGAGATGCAATTGCTCCTCCGAAACCCCCTCTTAAATGGTGATACAATGGGAAACAAATATAGTTTTTATTTACCTCCTCTTTGCGCGATCAGCTGCTGGATTGCTGCTACTTCTGTGCCGTGTGATCTGCATTTTAAAAGCCTGTACAAGCAGTTATCTTTGTCATCTACTCTTTGTCTTTTATTTCCAGCCCCGGGCATGGTTAAATCTCTTGGCACAATGTCTTGTCTCGCGGGACGTGAGTTCTGGATATTTTTTAGTTTATAATTTAAAAATGGAATAGGAATCTGAAAATCTAACAACATCACAATAAAGTTCGATAAATTCTGAAAAGAATGATACCAATCATATATATGAAGGTTTTAAAATAAGCCCAGTTTAAAACGTGACAAAAAAATGTGACATAAAAACATCACATAAAATCATTGCACAAAATCGTTGCACTTTTAGACTTAGGATTTTATATATAGAGAGTAGATGTATGTATTATGTATTTAAGTTTGAATCTTTTCCTTATGTTTTGTGGGTAGAAGCCAAATAGCTGTAGGGGCAGTGATGTATTTCTCGTCCAGTTTTGGTGTCCTGATTTATTGTTTCAAAATCCCGATAGTCCCATATTTTAAATATGACTCATTTCTCAGTTCATTGACAGAGCAGTATGCAAGTCTTTGTGGAAAGAGCACTAAAAAGCACCAATCACACCAACTCTGTTTGAAACAGGCAATACCAGACAAAACAAATATTTAGAAATAACAAAATGGAAACTGTGCAAGTACAATATGAAGATGCTTAGTTCTCAGATGGGTTGCTTTAATATGACTACACATGTGTGCTCGTTTAATGAAGAACTACAGACAGAATATAAATTTCTGAAAAAAGATGCGTTTGATTCTGAGAACAACAAAGTGATATGCCAAACATATGGAAGTAGATGTTCTACTTCTCTTGGAGAAAACAGAGATATTACTCAGCATAGCAATACCAATGAAACATGAAGATGCTGAAAAGAGTAAGTGTGCCATTTAGGTCAGGACTTTGAAGCAGACATAATTTGCGCTAGCAAAGGGCTGTTCTTTTCATTCAGCAGCTTAAGTGAAATAGGATCTGAGTGGCTATATGGGGCCCGTTATTTCAAAGGAGTTATTGTATGTGCTTCATAGTACATGTAGATAGCATTGCAATGTAGCAGTCCACCCCCAGCAAATACATAATGTGTTGTTTAAGGTACACAAGTAATAAAGTACCCTATTATATAAAGGTTTCCTTTTTGTCCTTAGTGTTGTCATGTGTATGAGCAGTGTTAATGTGTTTTTATACAACATTGTAAAACTGTGATACCCCGAATCCCTGCTCTCCAATAACCCCCTGTTTTCTAGAAGGAATGTCCTGCATTCTTTCAGGGAGAATCTGGTCATCCTAAAGGGTCAGGATACTTTTGTTTTGTTTTTGGACTGTAATTGTTTTGTTTGTACATTGGTCTAATTTGTGTTATTGGGATTATATTGTACTTTTTTAATGTTTATGCTATTCTTTACTTTCCTTTTTTTATACAAATAAGTTCTTCATTTGTGATCATTCTTTGTTGGCCTTGTCATTCAAGTCAAAGGTTTTTTTGAATATTTTTTGTATTTCTGAACTTTTAAAACCAGTGTCCCTATTTTGGCCAAATGGTTGCTTGTTGAGCTTGAAATCTGGTTGCCTGGGGTGAGACTTATTTTGGGCACGAGATTCAGTGAGTGCCTGGTATGGCCTGATTGTTTTTGAAGTCTTAACGACTTTTTGTCATCTTGTGTTGTTGATTCAGAACAGTCAGAGGTTCCTTTAGTGTTGTCAGGAGTGGTAAAGGCAGGCTGCTATAATAAGGGATGATGAATCGGAAGATGGAAACATATGTCAGGAAGAATGTAAGGTCAAAACTAGGTGATTGTTATTACCAAAAAAAAAAAAATCAAAATCCACCTGCTAACTGAATCATATTTCAAAAGAAATAAACAAGGTCTTTAATGGTCAATTAAAATGATCAGTTAACCAAAGTAAGTCACACAGAAAGTCTTTAGAACTTTATCCAAAATCTTGGAGATACTTGTGGCACCCATTTGTAAAACATCATTCCAATTGTTGTGCCCCCTAACAGTAGATTATTGTGCAAAAGTAATGGTGCCACAAAAGAGCGGCGCCCACAAAAAACAAATCGATGACTGAGAGAATTAGAAAAACATTGTAATAAATTACATAAAAGCTTTTGACTCAAAAGATACAAAGAGAATAAAAAGTTGAATTCCCACATACACAAAACTTTCTTAAAAATGAGCAGAATCTGAAGAAATATGTCCTAAGAAGAATTTTAAAATGTTTTGTAGGTTAGTTTAGTAAATTTTAACAGCTTTCTTTTGCTGCAGCAAATCTCCATATTTGGTGCTCTTTGTCAGACCTTTTTAAAATTTTAAAATGCATATTCTACTGTGCTAAAACATTAGCTTAAGTTACTCTTTTAAATTGCCTTCTGCTCGGTTTTCAGATAGGTGGTAATAAAAAGGCTGAAGTTCATGAAGTAAATAAACTATATTTTTCTGTCACCTTGGTGACCTCTCAACTTGTTGAGCATTTCATTTATTCTTCTCCGATCAATTAAAGCAAAATGAAGCCATTCTGCAGCACCTTGGAAACACAATTAAGAAAAACATGCTAGCTGAAAGAGAAAAAGAGGTGAGCCACATCTCTCACAACTTGGGATGAAGTATAACTTTTCAAGGCTTTATGTGTCTGTCATTTTTTTCTTTGTCTTTTCTGCTTTACATTCATGCACTCATTAAATGTCTCTGCCTATGATTTACCAATATTTGTAGGCATTTGTAAAATCACATTGTAGATCATTCTAAATCATTTATGACAGAATGGTTGTGATGGTCTAGGTTGGCTGCAGCTGGCATTACCTCTTATACCCATAACTCTCGATACTCATGTACTGAGATGAGCCAGTCAATGAAGACAGAGAACAACAAGAGTAAGGTGCACATCAGTGCATTGTGCTTGTTATTCAAACAAAAGTACATCACAGCCAATTCTTCAATAAATAAATAATCCAATAAAAACTTTGATGAAAGTAGAGGTTAAAAAGTCCAATAAGTAAATAATCCAATGAAGCAGTTAAAATAGAAATGTTAAAATACAGTCAGGATCTTCTTTGAAAACCAACACAAACCTTGGTGCCTCCCTCTAAAACGGACTTCTGCTCTACTGTACTGTTACAGTCTTTTCAGCACAAGGTAGATGTCCACCGACAGATGCTGTCATCCCTCTCTTCGGCCTGGGCTCCAACCACCTCAGGCAGTACCAGCAGTGGTACCCCAAGCTCAGCTCCTGTACTCGCTACCTTCCCTCGGTGTCTGCGGTGACCCTGTGAGTCGTACTTCTAACTCCCGCTACCATCATTCTGCATCTGTGGGTGCCTACTCAGAATGGCCGGTCTATCCTGCTCCTAGAATGCGTAGCAGGAGTAATCCTGCACATCACGTTTCTGTACCGTGTACTCACTCATCTCGGGGCCATTTTCCAGGCCCCCAAGCATTGTTCACTTGTTCATCTTGGGACAAAATCTCAACCGCCTGTCAATAACTCTACAATGATCCAGGTCTGCCACCTAATAGATGTGGAAAAGCACTGCTGGTACAGCACTGAGAAGGTGGTGGAGATGTTGAGGCTTCACTCATTAAGGCAAGCTAACCAGCTGCTGCAAAAGATCCATACCAACCTCCTAGCTGAAGCAAAATGTCTTATTGGGAATTTCCTCAGGGGCAGAGATGAACTGGAGTCCAGTGAAGGTTTTCCTGATGCAACTGTGATACCAGCTGGCTTGGAACCTGAGGATAGTGAAGTCATTCATGCACGCCATCTACAATATAGGCCGACTTCATTAGACAGTGCTGTGGGGAAAGAGCTGTACAGACTCAGTGTGCTGGCACATCACCAGGAACCACTGAGCGCAACACAAGAGGCACCCTGGAGGAGCAGAACTGAGGGGGGGCAGAGACACAGGGACCAGCTTTGCAGAACTTATATAGACCACTATTGAACAAAAGAGCTGCACGGCATCATTGCTGTTAATTACTGTGTCTTACTGCTTAATCCTTTAGTCACAGACAAATGTCCTTTCTGTGGAGAGCGAGAGACCATTTTTAACTGTTTTCTTTTATGCTCTAGACTTCAGCCTCTTTTATATATTCTTACCACAGTTTTTAGAGTTCTTAACTTGCCTTTTAACGACTGTGCATTTATTTATGGTATTAATGGGAATAAAGTATAATCAAGATGAATATATGATTGGTAATTTCCTCATTGGACAGGCCAAGCTGACCATTTATAAGTCACGAAAAGAGAAAGTGAATTCAAACAAACAATGTGATATGATCAAAATATTTCATGGACTGGTAAAAACCAGGATGTTTTTAGAATATAAATTTTACAGAATGACTGAAAATGTGAATTCTTTTGAGGAAAAATGGTGCATTCATGAAGCAATTTGTAAACTTGGAGATAATAGATTGTATTTTCTTTTTTAACATATGAATTAGGTGGGGTTTTTTTGGGTGAGTTGGGGTTTTCTTTGTTTGCTTTACTTTTGCTATTGTATATGACATGTTGAGTATTGATTAATAAAGTTCGATTCAAAATTTAAAAAAAATCTTTCTTTCTTTTTCTTTCTTTCCATTTAACCTCCAGACTTTCCTTTTTCCTCTAGATGCTTGATCTCCCCATTTAAATGATGAATTTAGGGATCATGTTTGTTTGGAATGAATGTTCTATGCTGTAGGGGGCAACAAAAGGAAACTGAAATTTTAGTGGAAGGAAAGGAAAAAGGATTAGAGAGGGGTGTCTGCAAGCAGGGAAGCTGTGTTCTCACATGATCATTAGAAAATTCTGTTTTTAGTTAGCATTGATGGACCAGGGTTTAAATCCCAGTCTGATCACTCTCTGTGTGGAATTCACACATCAAGCTTGTGTCTGCTCATTTTTTCTCTGGTTACTATGGCAAATATTTTTTGCTAAGAGAGTTGGAGTCCAATTTAGGCTGTTATGGATAAAGGTGTGAGTTTGTACTGTGATTCACCAGTATTCTGACCAGGGCTAGTTCTTGCCTTATGCTACTGGATTATATTCTGCTCCTTGTAACCTGTAGCTGAAAATGGGGGTTCAAACACGGAATGTATAATGTATTTGTGCTCTATGGCCTAGTATGTGGCACAAGATATTTCTATGATAACACTATTTAATAGCTTAGTCAATCTAATTATTGGTGAAAGGGCCAGTGATGGAGTAGGATTATAAGGATAGCATACAGAAGTGGGTTTTGCCATGTTTAAATAGCTGAAATTTTATTAATTGATCGATCGTTAGAAATCCAAGCACAGCTACGAATAGATAATCACATCTGAATACTACTTGACTTGGTTTTCTGTGCACTTATTTTATTTCATTAACTGAAATCCCTTCATTCTGTGCATTATAACTAATGAGCTGAAACCTGCTGTATGAGCAATAAATGAGAATGAGTATGTTGTGCCAGCTTTTTGTAGGCTATTGTATTTCTCCTTTTATTTCATCACATAAGCTAATTAATGACATTAACAATATATTTTTTATCAGATTTCACACGCACCCCCTTCCAGATTTGCGCTCCATTTGCCTAGTTTTACACCATGCACAGACTATCTTGCTTTTGCTTGCCTGCATATTGATGCCTTGAAGTGGGATTTCAAGTGTTAATATTTATTGTGAGCAGCCCATATTTGTGCCTCAGGGAGTGTTGACACTACATGTCAAATGCATTTTAATCCTCAAGCTGCCATGGTGCACTTGCAATAATAAAAACTGAAAGGTCTGAGACTTGCTTGCTCCCCAACTTGTTTAGTACTGATTGAAAAGGTAAATATTTAATAGGTTTAACTGTAAACAAACACGAATAATTAGTGCCCATTTTAATAAGCATTTTTTCTGACACAGCAAGAGCAAAGTTGAGGATAAAACTACAATCTTGAAACAATGAGTGGAAAAGAATAAGAGAATAGAAGGCACATACGGGTACAGTTAAACTGTTCATCACAAAACAGCTGGATACAAGGTGAGACGTATTCAAAATTAAGCCACGTCATAAATGGAATCATGCAAGGACCACTTATAAAATATGAGGGTTGCCCCAAAAACAGGAAATGTCTGAAAACTATTCCACTGTTATCTGCAGTGTCCAGCTTGCGTTAAGGTACTTCAAAATACACTCTGATTAGCTCCCAGGAAACTTAACTCTTGATCACAAAACTGGAAAAAAGAGTTGTGTTCAAATTTGCACATTCAGACTGAGGGTCAAAACTTTTTGTCATGGATTGTATCAGAGATAAAGCATTAATTTGAACCAAAGGCAAAAAGAGAGTCAATAAATGGCATTATCTAACTTCTCTCTGTGTCACCCATTGCATGGCTGCACACGGGTCCTAACCTGGGGTCCTGAGTTGGTTTGTCATGTGGTGGGTGCGGCAATGCTGTATCATCGCGTGCTCCTAACCTCTCTCTCTTTCTGGAAGAAGAGGTTTATGTTAATCTCTTCAATAAGGAAAATCATGACTAATGTTTTTTGATATACAGGTGGGATGATTTTGGTAAAGGTTTATGACAGATGATTAAAACATTGCCTCTTAAATAGTTTCAGAAAGTTAAAGAAGGGTTAGACCTCAAGCAAACTTTGCTGAGATCCTACTTTAGTCAGTAGAAAAAAAGGATTGGTGGAAGACACTGTTGTTTTGATTTTCTCTTCCTCTTATACATTGTCACACATATGTTCATGAGAGGTAGTCTAAGGGCTTAGTTGGGACAAAAAAAAACAGAGACAGGGGTTGATGAACGGTACAAATGCCTTTTCTCCTTATTCCACAGACTACCGCAAGACAAAACCAACTGAGACTCCACCCACTTCTTCATCAACTTCATACCCTTTTTGCTGAAAACCCGCCTCTTCCTGTCCTTTTCCTCTAAAATGTCAAGTCTGCACTCCCCTCTGCAGTCTATTTTTTGACTCAGTCCTTTGTGATTACTTATATCAATGTTTCCCTACAGCATATGGGGCGGAGTCCCCAAACCTTTATTTGTGCTATTTGTGTTTTCTTCACAATACATATATAAAGTTCTAGGTGCAATGACATTTCTTTGGAGACAAAGAAGGGCATCTCCTTGGAAATGTGAAATCTTGGTGAAAGGACAGATTCTTTTTCTAAATGAAAGTTGCTAGTGGGGAAGCATTGTCAGTATGCCACAGTATGTATACATTAACTGCCGATACTCCTAAAGGGCTGCCTTCAGTGTGACAACACATGACCACAAACAAGTTTGAAAAAAAAAACAAAGTTATCCATCCAACATATTGCTATGGTCCTGCTCCTTCAGATTTCACCTGTTTGGAAACCTTCAAAGGTGCCAACCATTAAAAAAAGTTTGTGTAGAGGTGACAAAGTTAATAAAGAAGTGGTTGAGACTGCAGAATTCTGATGAGAACAATACGAATACAAGCTATTGTTTCTTGCTGGTGCAAGGCTGTTGAAATTGATGAAGATTATGTAGAAAATTAGGTGTGTAGCAAATCAGTATGTTCAAACTATTGTAGAATAAACTATTACTAATTAAAAACTGTTGCAAAACATTCTGGGCATTCTTCATAGATATAGAATAAAATTTTTTGAAGAATTTAGTAACATTTAACATTAAAATGGGAGGATAAGCCAACAAAATTACAAAAGCTAGACCAGAATTATCATTTTGGTTTCTATATGGCAAATGAATTATGAATAGTTACATATAAAAAGCGCATAGTAAATGGACAGGTGAAAGCAAGGACGTATGTCTCTGAAGAAGGCGCAAGAATCCTAATGAACGCTTCATTGTCAGCTACCAGAAAGTCATATATAACATCCATTTTGTGGAGTACCAATAAAGAAAGGGTCTGCTTGAGCTTTATAACAAATTTATGATGCCATCTTTAGACTATTGTGTGCCGCTCTGGTCTCCAAAGCAAAAGAAAGACACAAGACATGAAGTTTACACAAGAACAACTAAGCTGGTTTTAGGATTTCAGCTTATGAACTGTTGTATGATGAATAATAAAAGGAACTGAAACTTTTCATCTAAGCAAAGAAAGATTAAGAAGTGACATGATAGGCAAATTTAAAATTATAAAAGGAATTAGTAAGGTGGATGCCAGCTGTTACCTTAACATAAACTGTTCCAAAAGAAAGACTTAAAAGAAAGATATCTAAAGGAAAATTCATACAAATGTTATCAAATATCTCCTTACATATTGAACTACAGACAACAAGCTACCTAGCAGTGCACAATCCACATAAATGCCATAAATATTTTTCCACATATTAAACCACATAAAACAAACTACCTAGTAGTGTACTTTGAGTTGTATGTTTGGGATCATTCAAAGTTTGGCTCATCTGAAAACCTTAGGCTGATTCTGACTGGCTATTTCTCTTTTCATTTTCTTTCATGTCTAGTTATACAACTTTGACTCAGATGTATTAATTACAACTTTACTGGCTTGAAACAGAAGTAACATCAGACTGTTTTTAGAGTGGGTCCTAGATAGTATCCAGTATGGAATTATTTGCATTTTGACCCCTCTCTCTGTCATAGAAACATAAGAAACTGCAAAAATGTATCTCATTCTAATTAAAAGCTGTCTTCTGACTAAAAGTTTATCTTATTCTTTTTAAAAGTTGTTGAAATATCCACCTCTACTAAATAATTCAGCTGCATATTCCATATTTTCTTAACTCTACAGTATGTGTACCTCCCTGATTCTAATCTCAAACACACTTTACCTCAATTTCCACTGGTGATCCATTACTTAAATTAAAGAATTCACCAGAATTACATGTATTGTTTGCTTTATGGAATTTTGATCACCTGGATTAAGTTCCCATACAGCACTATTTAGTCAAGGTGGCGACATTTAATTCCCTTAGCCTACCGGAGCAGGACATGTCCTACAGTCTTGGAATGACCTCAGTTATGCTTGGCTGCTTTGTAGTGTGGTGACCAGAACTACACACTCAACTCCCGATTTGATCTCATCAGGGCATTTTACAGTCGGACCACGATGTTCCTTGACGTACAATCAACAAACTTTACAATTTTACCTTTGACTTTTTAATTACTTCTTCACATTACCTAGATGAAGAGAATGGTGCATGAGCATAAAACTTGAATCTTTAAATCAGGGGTGTTCAACTCAGAGTAGTTGTAGGTTTTTATTCTAATCATTTTCTTAATTAGTGACCAGTTTTTGCTAATTAATTTCTTTTTCCTTCATTTTAATTGACTTTCTTTTTAAGATGCAGACTCCTTAATTGATCCTCTTTTCATTAATTAGCAGTTAGAAAAATGAGATACAAAGTGAGCCAACACATGACTAGCTAACCTGTATACATCATACAATATCTGAAAATAAAAAAAGGTGAAAGTCTCAGTAATGTTGATCTGCTCAGGTCCACCAAACATTTTCACATTTGGAAAAAGAAAATGAACAGTCTTTGAGGTGTCTGCTGTGGCAGAATACGAGCGTTAACAAGGCATAGATTAAATAACAGGTTTAATTAACAACAAAAATTGACTTCTAATTAAGAAAGTGGTTGGAGTGAAATTGCTTGGAGTTTGAGGTCCCAACTTAGCTTGTCATCGGTTGGCTTACCTAACATCTCATTTTTGTTTGCCTGTCATTTAAGAAAAATAGATGGAATACAGAGGTTTAAATCTTTCAAAAGAAAACAATTAAAATGATGGGGAAAGCAGTCAATTAACAGCAGACATTAATCACCAATTAAGAAAATGACAGGAAAGAAAACTTGTGCCCACTGTGCTGCCCTATCCTAAATCCTAAATTCCTTCCAGAGTTTCCTTCAACTATCTTTTATTGGTTTTCACTCCATTTTTCCTTTTTTTCTCAGTCTAATCCTTTTTCTTCTTTTTCTCCATCATTTATGTCTCCTCTTCGGAGGTCTTCCATATATGACTCTCAGGTGTGCAGACTAATTTGCTCTTCTAGCATACTTCATTTTTCTGGGAGGCATAACCAATTACAGTCCCTTACATTACATTACATTAAGTGAAGAAAAGAACTTAAATTGTGCATGTAATAGTGTTATATGGCCAAAATGATATCAGCCAATGCAGCAGAGAACTACTCAAAAATAATGTTCAAACATCTATAATAATCTGTCTCAAAATTATATTATTTTAGACAATCTAGATGAATAGGATGGACAGACTTGTTGGGCTGAATGGCCTGTTCTCATCCCAGTTTTTCTAATACTCTAATGTATCAATCTATTAATTACTTATTTCACTTAATCTAACAGAAGGACATAAGTAATTTCTGGTAGAATTGTGTAGGGCTGAAATCAACCAAGCAAAAACCACAACAATGTTCATGTCCACATTTACATGGGCTAATATACAGTACCTACCCTGCATAGCTTTAGCATGTGGGGGGAAGCCAGAACACCATGAAAAAATATAAATAAATTTATAGAATAGTCCACTGTGGTGGGCTGGCGCCCTGGCCAGGGTTTGTTTCCTGCCTTGCGCCCTGTGTTGGCTGGGATTGGCTCCAGCAGAACCCCGTGATCCTGTAGTTAGGATATAGCGGGTTGCATAATGGATGGATGGATAGAATAGTCCAGCTCACTCCCGTTAGTGACATTCTGCTCTAGGTGTCTCATCAGCTTTACATGTTCTCATGTGTAGTCTTCTGACAGTTCCATCCATTTAAACAAAAACAGGTGCAATGCTATTTACTTTCTTTACCAGTTGTTCTACGTTGGAACCAATCAGAGTGCTACTGTGTACTCTTTCAAAGCTGGCCTATCATCATACTTTACAAGCTACATTGACTATCTACTCCTTGTGAAGAGCAACATAGTCGCTAATTTGAAATTATGTAATTGATCTCTTCAAAGGAGCGCTGACACCTTAGTTTATTGCAAGTAATGTACTGATAGATAGATAGATAGATAGATAGATAGATAGATAGATAGATAGATAGATAGATAGATAGATAGATAGATAG
>JANRMT010062861.1:45888791-45912146 GCA_026402145.1 Polypterus bichir lapradei | reverse complement strand
TAGATAGATAGATAGATAGATAGATAGATAGATAGATAGATAGATAGGTTATCTCACTGTTGACCCACCTTTGTACATACTGAAGGCCAGTTTAAAGTAGTCCCACATGACAACTTTGTTCTCCGCTCACTAGTGAGATGCCATAGTCCATTTTTTTAATATAAATGTTTTCACCTTTCTAAAAATATAATTGTGGATCCCTAGTGGTTTTAGTGTGGGTTTTTTGATTTTTTGTCACTGGTCAACACAAAAAGACTCTTTACTATCAAAGTGAAAACAGATCTCTGTAAAGTTGAAAAAATTAATTACACATATAAAACACAAGCTAATTAATCACATGAATACTCACCCCCTTCAAGTCAGTAGTTAGTAGATGCACTTTTGGCATCCACAACAGCCTTGAGTCTGTGTGCATAGGTCTCTATCAACTTTGTACATCTGAACATTGCAGTATTTTCCCATTCTTCTTTGCAAAACTGCTCAAGCTCCGTCAGGTTGCATGAGGAGTGAATAGCTTTTGTCAAGTCCAGCCACACACTCTCAGTTACACTGAGGTCTGGACTCTGAACATTAATATTGTTGTTTTTATCCCATTCCTGTGTAGCTTTACCTTCAGGCTTGGGGTTGTTGTTTTTCTGGAAGCAAAACTTCTCCAGTATTTCTGTAGAGTGCCTCAAGTTCTCCAGCATTCATTTTACCCTCTACCCTCACAAGTCTTCCACGGCCTGCTGCAGAGAAACAGCCCCACAGCATGATGCTTCCTCCACCATGTTTCATGGAGGGATGACGTGTTTTGATAGTGTGTAATAATATGATCAATTCAGAGATATTACAGGTCTCTTGGTGATTTTACTCACTAGTCCTCTTCTTGCATGATCACAGTTTTTGTGGACAGCCTACTCTAGACTGATTTACACTTGTGCCATACTCTTTGCATTTCTTAATGACTAGTTTAATTGTAGATGTTCAGTGACTTTCGTGTTTTCTTGCCTCCATCCCAACTTGTGTTTTCAATTACCTTTTCATGGAGTTGTTTGGAATGTTCTTTCGTCTTCATTGTGTTGGGTCACAATACTCACTCACCAGAAGGTGGACCTTCTAGATGCATTTAAACCACAATTAATTGAAACCCACTGCCTACAAGAAGGTGATCTCCATTGACCTAATTCTGTGACTTCTAATACCAACTGGCTGCACCCGTGATGATTTAGGTTTATCATATGAATACTTATATGATCCATTATTTTGTGTTTCATATTTGTAATTAATTTAGACCACTTTGCACTTTGACATCAAAAATCTTCTTTTGATCCGTGTGAAAAAAGCCAAACTAAATCCAATGTGATTGAATGTTGTATAACAATAAAATGTGCAAAACTTTCAAGGAGTGATTACTTTTTATAGGCACAGCATTCCTTTTTGAAAGGGTACACTGTATGTTCATCTTTTTAAAATGTTTTCTTCAAGTTTACAGCATTTTCAAACTATGAAATACAGGTCCTTTAGAAACTCTAAGTAAGTTTGAGTAGATTTAACACTACAATAAATTAAAATGGGTGAATACATACATTTGGATGGATCAGTGAATGAATCCAGTGATGTTACTTGCTTCTTGTGCTATCTGGTGTCTTTGAACTTAGGTCTGTTGAACCTTGGGGCACTTGACTAAATGCTGTACACACAGCAGGCTTTGCCCAACTCATGCTGACCAGCCATGGCCTGAGAGCAGGTAATTCTTTCACCTCAACATTCTGAAATCAACAACTGCAGCACAGAAACTAAACCTCAAGGCTCAAGAGTGAGTGGAGAGCAAAGTGGAAATGGGAATACACATGTAAAAAACTACAAGCCATAACAGAGAATGGCCTGAAACCTAGGAAAAAATACAGCACCATTTTGAGAAAGCAATAGTATCAAAGGTGTAAACTGAGCCATTTCTTATGCTCATTATGTCTTATCTAGATTGCTTGACCAAATTCAGAGGTTGCCTTGACAAAAGAGGCCGCTCGTATGAATCAAGTCACTACATATGAATAGCTGAGACTTGCACTAGCCACATTGACCCTGGTCACCTGGAAATATCCATGATGCAATATCATATTAGCTACTAGCAGATTCTGCTGAGAAAATAATAGAATGAATAGCAATAAAGAAAGGATTATTATCAAGCCAGGACTGATGAACTGAAAACCTACCTGGCAAGAAGAAGAGTAACTTAGATGCAGAATGTGAGCTCACAAGAGAAAGACTAGGCTGTGAGGAAAAAGGCATTACAGATGCGAAAACCTTTTTTAAGACCCTCTTGGAGATACTGGCTTATAAATCCTTCTCTGTTATATTTAAACAAAGCCCTCATTTTTGGAATTTTACTTATTCTAGGCTGTTGATGTTCAGGATGTTGCACTCTGCCAATAGGTGGTGTTACATTAACTCTGAATATAGAGCTTGAGGAATTGAGCATAAGAGTGGAGGTGAGTAATCACAGCTGTAGAGGTGATGCAGGACCTGCTGTACACTCTCGCTTAACAGCTTGTGTGCCCATCATCCATCCCCAGATACTCTTTACATATGTTGGCATATTGCAGCCTGTGCCAGCTGTGAGCTCACTTAGAAAATTCTACACATTGCCCAAAATATCAGAAAACTATCCTGCTGGGCTGCCATCTTCGCACAATTGAAATCTGAGTTTTATTCATCTTTCAAATATGAACTGAAGCACCCTGATGCCTCATCTGCAGATTCTGTAAAATAAGGACAATTAAATACTATTGCACTTAATAAATTATGTAAAGTGTCTCACATAGAGTTTAAAAATGAATCTGGAAAAAGCACAAATGGGTAAAAGAAAAGAAGTGCAGTGATGCACCAATAAGCAACAGGCATCTTTTAGACATGGAATGGCACAGTAAAAGAAAGGTTCCAGATATTTCAGAGTTCTCTGGAAAAGCACCTGCTTCAGAAAAATCTTCTGTCCACAAGTAAACATATGCTTAACAGTTGAAGAACATGGCAACCAGTAGACATAAGTGTACACCTTGTTATTTATATTGTAATGTGTGAAAAAGAGTAGGAAGTGGCTAGGATAGGATGCAGGGAAGCAGACTGGTATCTCATATGCATTCTCACAGAGGAGAACAGTGCTGTGTCTGAGAAGTGCCAGTTAAAATGTTAAAATACTGTACTGTGGTGACCCCACACCAGTGATTTTCAGTTTTAGTTGTGTCCTGAATGCAATATTCAGCACTATATAGTACCTCTTCTGTAACATGAGGCAACACTCTGGGAACACGTTCCAGTAAAATTCACTTTCAGCTAGAACAATGCTAGCTAATCAGTAAATACCAGCTCCTTCAAGAAAAGGCCGTTTATTCTGAGCGCTGTGTTATTCTTTCATTCTGAGGCTGCCATGGCAACAATGAACACTTTTATAGCAATACGAACTTGAAAAAAGCAAGGAAAGTTAAATTGACTTAAAATGCATAAATTCCCAACAGTTGGCCAAAATACTGCCTGGGGGTGGATACAGCAGGGTGCCTCAAAGCACAAGTGTCAGGTTGTCATCGTTGTTCATAGTTTCCAAAAAAATAAGGTGGTCCTCAGCAGCGTCACATTTGGTTTCTTTTTAGTGCAAAGCACTTCTATTAGGAAGCAAGCTTCAAACGGTATATCACTCTAAATCTTTGATTTATGTATTTTAAAGTAACTTACCTTATAAGATAAAATGAAGCCCCAGATATCCATCAAGAGCTATCACAATTATATAGTCTCACCTCCTAGGCTGTGCCAATTGATATTTCTCATCCAAAGCATTAATTGTCACTCTGCTAATTTAAAATGCTGCTTAGATGCCAATCAAAATGTGTGGCAGTGCTCCGGTTTTTGTTTTTTTTCCTTTTGTGCATATAGGGTAGGAAGGCATGGTGAACAAGAAGATTACAGGTGGGCAAAGGTGTTATAGGACTGAACTCAAAAAGATCCTAGAAAAAGGAGAAAACAAGGCCCTTGTAAGAAGAAGAGAACCACTAGGGGACGTGTGTGCTGGGTGCCACAAATGTGATACATACTGAGTCATAAAAACAAGTGAGCAAGAGATGCAACCAGAGAGGAAGCGTACAATATTCCTTCTAGATACTAGAGTTCAGGGTAAGGCCAGGAAGGAGACACCAGAGAAGGCCGTACTTTCTGGCCATTAAAGGGCACATCCCATATCAGAACAGATAGAGGAATAATCAGAATGAGGAGGAGATACTTTTAAGAAAACTGTAAGAGTAGTCAGGACAGAGTAGAGGTCATTACTGTTATGTTTCAGCCAGGGTTCCTACCCCGGCTTGTGTTCAGATTCCTGTTAAATGTCTTGTGTGTTCATGTTTTGATTCCTTCTGTGTCTTCTAATGGACTGGATGGGAGGCTAGTGCAATGGAAGGACTGAGGGAGAAACTAGATTTTTAAAACTTTCTCCTTCACTATGCTATATGGCAGTGATTCTGGACTGTGGTTCATTTTTGGATGCCCACAGAGCATGCTGGGAATTAATGTCCCAGGATGCAGATCTATTGGGTTCCAGGGGTGTGACTGGAGGGCAATGAAGGGAGCTACAATTCCTACTTCATGGGACTTCCAACAAACTTTGCCCTGGCACCAGAAGTACTCCTAGGTCTTATATAAAATGATTTTTCTCCTCCTCACCCAGTTGAGTTGTAGTTGGATAGAAGAAACACTAAATTTCTTGTGCTAGAGAAAAGGTTTTTCCTTTATCAAAACAAAGATCTGATAATAACTGAGCATGCCACTTGCTCTTATATGAGATGGCCATCATAAAATCACGCTTGCACATGTGCACTAAGGACAGGTGTTGAGCAATATGTGACATCACAGCCACCAAAGTTCAAAGTGGTGGAACTAATAACATTATTGTATAATGTAAAAATAGTCGATTAAATAAATATGTAAGTAAATCAAAACTTTAAATCAGTAGAATGGACCTAGATACCCCTGTGGCCTCTGCATTTTAAAAGTAACTAAAGGCAGGACCCACAAAAAAGAGTTCTAGTCTGGTGTCCCAAGTACATTATAAAAGTAAAGGCAACCCCTACCAGAAGCATTTCTAGGACTTGGCCAGAATTATTGACACTAGGAAGAGCTTAAAGCCACTTCATGATCAGATTTGAATTTGAATAATTTTGAAAAATGAATTGGGGCTATTGCTTAACTTGTGAAGGAAAAAGAGGCCAGGGTCTGATTGAAAGAGAAACGGAGAAAGAGAGATAGAGAAGGTTGAAAGCATATGACTGGGATAAAACAGCAGAAGAAAATTAGACACTGCACCCCACTGGGCAGACAGGAATCTACCTTTGCAACCATTTTTTGCTGCTATTAACTTTTTTAACATTTTGTATGAATTTGTTATTTTTATCATTATGGCAATAATGTTTAGGATGGATTTTTATTGTGGGCACTAACAATGTGTGAGGAAGACGAATGTTCTCTTCGTTCCCTTGTACTAATTCATGTCTGAGAAGTAAGCTTTACAAAACCATGTAATAGCATGCTTTGTTTTAGCAAACAGAAAAATATTTGTGCAAAGGACTCAAGGTCTGAGCATTCCACACATGAGTCTGCCTTATCACGTTTTCCGTTTAGCTTACATCTGAACGCCATAACAAAAGGAGCCAAGAAATCAGGTTTTACAAGGGACGTTAAAGGGGCTCAAGGATTGTGTATAATAAAGTGTTGACTGTTGCATTTCATAATGATATTAAATCACGCATTCTAGGGGTATAAAACTGGACCCCACCCAACAGACGGGGTTCAGAAGAGCCCTGACGCTGTCATGTATATTTGATTGTCTGCTTTTCTGAAACTCTTCTCACCGTGACTCTGAAAAATAAAGCTGCTTTATAACCGCACCTGCTGTCTGGTCTGAGTTTTCGTCCACATGTGCCCCTTGTTTTTCATGGTGTAGGTTGTTTTCCATGTTTTATGTTGATTCAATATCCAGTGCTGCCCACATTATCGCCAGCGTCATGATGTGTGATTTCTCTCTTTCTCTTTAAGATGATGATGCAATATCTACAGCATAAGGCTCTACTGATTCTCCTCTTGTTTGCTTTGATTAGGGGGCTGTTTTAGCAGTTTTGACCTTTGCTGCTGCCTTTGTTCCCTTTGATTTCTTTAATCTTATTTGGGTTTTGTTGACTGATTTCTTTTTTTAGTTTTAGAATTAACAACTCCTGCCTGGGGAGGGACAGTGGTAGCACTGCTGCCTTACAACAAGGAGACAAGGACTCATGTCCTAGGTGCTCCCTGTGTGGAGTTTGCATGTTCTCCCTGTGCCCACATGGGTTTCTTCCAAGATCCTCCTACAGCCCAAAAAATGCAGGTTGGGTGAACTGGCATTGTTAAATTCACCCTAGAGTGTGTGTGTTTAACTTGCAATGGACTGACCAGGAACAGTTCCTCCTGTGTGCCCAGTGCTTGCTGGGATAGGCTCCAGCCTCCCTGTGACCCTACCCTGGATAAACAAGTTAAGAAAATGCATGGATGCCTGATTTTAAAAAATGATTTAGCCAACTCTGTAGTAATTCCTTATCTCCTGGTCAATCATCAAAATGTATGCCACCTCAGTAAACACAACTTTATTTCAAGGTGTGTACAAAAATTTTATTCTGGAAGGCGAGGGCTGCTATGCCATTAGTCACAACAGAAATAATATTTTATATGCGATAAATTTTGCCTATATGGATTTTTAAGTTTTTCATTTACTTTTTAGATACGTTTTAAATGTGACTATGCAAAGACTTTGAACATGAATCTAATAATACTCTATACAACTGAATACAAATATTGTACAATATTTTGGAATATAAACAGTGAGAATCAAATATGAATAAGAATAATAAAATTGGAGAATTCATTAATAAGTTACCAGTACCATGGTGTACCCAATAAATTTACAATATGGAGAATAGTTAACTTCTTATTAAAATGTTTTAATTTGCAGGGTGACAATTAAATGGTGATCGATTCTTAGATGAATCAATTGATTTATTTACTTTACTTTTGATTTGATTACTTGTAACACAGATAAGAATGGCATGTTTGCACAGTGATAATGTGCCTACTGCCGTGATTTGCTTCACAAAGTAAGAAATATTTGATGACACAGCATCAAACTCTTAGGAAAAGGTATGCTGGGGGCACAACCTGCACACTGTTTCATACGGCTTGCCCACTTGTGATGCCCATAGTAAATGAAATTATAACCCCCTCCAGGTACTGTATATTATGGCAGGTCATAGCCAAGTAAGGATTTGATCCTGGCATATAAAAATATTAGATTAATTAGGGTTGAGGACATTTGGATTAACTCAAGGCTTCATTTATTGTTTTCCTTAGTTATACTCAGATGCTGCTTACTTTACAAAATGTCTGGTGATAGCATATGTTGCAATGACAGATCAACCATGAATATTCTACCAAGGACATTCTGAAAAACATCTTGAAGGTTGAAAGTTTTGGTGATGCTGCAAATTCATCCTTGCAACTGTGTCTCTAATATTATTCAAGTGAAATACAAAAGCAGTGATAACAGATTGTAATAATACTGCAATGAGCAACAACAAACAAACATCAAAGAAAGTGATTTTTATGAATGATTGTTTTCATTTTATTTCTATTCCTGTGTTATCATGTCATTGTGATTGTGTGTAATTGTTTTTACTCGCACTGTCATGTTTTGTGGCTGGTTCATAGGATGCTACAATATTTCTAGGTACACAATGCTCATGCCACATGACCCATAACACCTTTGCAGCATGATTTGAAAGATCACAGGCTCGCATTAAAATGTGCCTGATCTTTTATAAATTAAAGGGATGAGATTGTGAAAGATTAACATTTGAGTAAAACTAGAAAGTGCTTTTGAAAATAATTGTGGTTGTAGCATTTGTTTTGACCTCTACTTAAAAACATTTAAACGTTTTTTTTTTATCATGTTCAGTTTGCAAAGTCACCGTCAAGGATCTTGTCTATTTCTTCTTTAAATTTTCCCAATTCTATGTGCATTATCAACCTTCTCCACACAACTTGTCCTGAACCTCCTCCACAGTCAGACCCGTTTCCTTCTACCTCTGCTTTGACCAATCTCGTTTTCTCTTCAAAATAATAGGCTATAAAAAAGCAAGATACAAATTAAAAGAAAAAACACTGGCCAGTTTTAATAGTAGCAGTCTTTCTCTTGTATGTTATTTGTCAACACACCCACAACTGTGACACACTTCATGCAGACTCCATGTGCTGCTTTTTTAATTTGTATAGAAGAAACATATAACTTCTTTAAAGGCTTACAAAACATCTGACCAAATACTAATCATAGTTTGATTGGCTAATCCAGCTTTCACACTAATAAAATGTTCCTTAAAATTTTTAGCATAGTTGGTACTAATACAGTATGTACAAAAGAATGTGTCACTTTATTCTAATTATTTCCCAGTAAAGAAGTAGTGTAAGTTGTTAGTTACAGTTTAAATTCTAGTGATCACATTACAGTTACTGACTTAACTGCAGTTTGCTTTGTTGCATTACAAATATGTTTCTGTGCAGATAATATGTACTGTAAATGTCTTGAATGGTAGGCATTCTATCTCACATAACATTCGAGGAAGTGAGTGTGGCTAGCTAGTCTGCATCTGATCTGCACTGCACATGAGCACTATTTTCGAGCTGCTGTAGCAGAAACAGCTGAAAATGCATCTGTGTGTTTTATTATTTCTGTATGATTTTTTAAATATTCTTTCCTGTGTAACCAAGATATTTTGTACCCATCATGTTCTGAGCAAGTAACCAAGGGAATAATGAAAATATTATAATTGAAAATATGCATATAAGTAGTCATGCAGGCTAATTCCTTGCCCTGATAAAGTAAACGGCACCACTCCAAGACAATAGGGAGTGCTGTCACTAACTGTATCTTCTCTTTTATCCACAGCTCAGAGAAGTCATCCTGTGATGACACCTAACCCCTCCCATGACCCCCAGAGCAGGACTTACCCCCTCTACAGTCAAATGCAATAATTTTAGATTGGTCCCAGAAGGTGGTGTTTTCTCATGGCCCAGCGATCACAGATGACAGAACTCCTGTGTGACAGCATCCTTTACTCTGAATAGGAGAATCAATTGTTTTTTTTGGGTTGCTATAGCTGCACCCATTCTTTTTCATGCTTGATATTAAATAGGGTTGCCCGGTTAGTGCCACTTTCTGGAATTTTGTGGTCTGTCTACCCAGTCACTATATACATAAAGATGCCCAGACTTTCATTTTCCCTGTCACCTTCTCCAAATCGTCTAGTTGGGGATATCACGACATTCCCTCAACAACTGAGTGATATAACCTGTCAAATGTGTCCAGGGTCAGCACAAGGTCTCTTCCCTTTTGCTCATGCTCAAAATACCTCAACAAGAAGGCATCCCAGAGCCATCCTAATCAGAAGCCTGAACCACCTCAACTGACTCTTGTCAATGTAGAAGAGCAGCACCTCTATTGTGAACTACTCCCAAATGTCTGCGCTCTTCATCATATCTCCAAGACTGAGCCCAAACACCCTGGGGGGCTAAAAAATATACAGGGGTGGGCAAAAGTAGGTTTACAGTTGTTCACAAGGAAAAAGACATGCATTTGATTGCTACACTCAAGCATACATTAATAATAATAATAAGAAGAAAAAAATAACAATACAAATAAATAATACAATAATTAGTAAATAATAATACAAGAATAAACTCATCAAACCCTTGACTGACTGATATGTTTCTCATACTCGCAACTGTAAACCTACTTTTGTTTACCCCATATATATTTTTTATTTTATATTAGCTGCCTCCCGCTGCTCCACCCGCGTAGTAGAGAAACAGGACAAACTTTAAAAAGCAATAAACAAACAGGTATCGCTAGCTAAGCAGAGGCAAGCTACGCTCAAAACCATGGCGAAAGGTAGACCAACTCAAACTGAGGCTGGCGCATGAGTGAGGACCCACCCACTCCTAACGTCATGCTTCACCCTCCCCACAGCCCGCAGCCTCTGTCTCGGATTAGTGCAAATAAATCATTCCTGCAAGCGAACTATAATACTTAGCACAATGAGAGAAGTCACAAAATCAACCGGAATGTTGAAGAAAATTATAGGAAAAAACCCAATCTAAATCCGTTAAATAGGTCTCTATTGAAAAGCGAACAAACAGACAGACAGATGCTGGATTTTATATATAGAGAGATATTATATTTTATTCTATATTTTTATATGTATTTTATTACAAATTAATCTAAAATAACCATCTTTATTTCAACAAATTTAAAAGGAAATGAATTTTGTGATTTTGTCAGTGTTTAAAATCCAGTTCATTTGCATATCATTTAAATCATTTCAGTTTTATACCAATCAGTACACAGATAAATAGTATGTGCTATTATCATACCTAGATATTTGATATAATATAAATAACCCAAAATCATTGTTCCCTTGGTTACTTGATCAGAACATGATGGGTACAGAATATCTTGGTTACACAGGAAAGATACACCCGGAACACTTATAATTTCATATAGAAATAATTAAACACACAGGGATACATTTACATCTTTTTCTGTAACACAAACATGGAGTACATGGAATTTTACAATGTGGTCAGGTCTACGCTGGAGCTGTGTGTTATTTTACATTACATGATAGTTACAGTAGTTTTACTTTGGAATTGCATTGAAGTCGAGTTTGTCTTTATTAAAAGTAAAGATTTGAGTTTATTTTAGAAAGATAAAGTCATTTTTGCAACACACTTAAAGAATTTGATTAACAGAGAGAATTTAATTATAGTTTAAGGAAGAAGAAGTGAAGTGAACTGCTGTGTGTGTGTGTCTGGGGACATTTATAATTAAACATTAGATGTGTTAATATTTTTGTTCAATGTAATTTACAATCTCTTGATTAAAGAGCTCATAAGGAGTTAGTTTCAGAGATGCTAAAAAGGTCTTCGATAAAAGCTATAAGCCTTGTATGTCATGTAGCAGAATTTCCTAACATGCACTTAGATTTTTTCATCACATCTATTTATCATTTAAGTCCATGTACAGGAATTGAAATATTAATGAATTTAATGAATTTAGTGAATTTAATCTATCTTATTATAAAATATAATGCTTTGTTTTTGATTGCCACATTATTTTTGATAGTGTAAAGATCAGCAAGACAGGAGCAATGAAGAGACAAGGACATATTGATTGTGTTACACAACAAACACGGCTAGTATCTGCCAACAGCCAATCAATAAGTGCTCTCATCTGCTGACCTCTACACTAGCAAGAAGTTTACTGTTTATTGACTCCATGTTTGTGTTCAAATGGCTAAGCCAATTTTATTTTTAAGTATTTGGTTTTCTATTTAGAAATTGGTACACATTTCATGGCTATAGACGTTAACATAAAAGTATTTAGTAAAGTGATTACTTATCTCCTGAAAGTAATGAGTAAAACAATCCCATTACAATATGAGAAAAGTAATTAGTCATTAATAATGATTTACTTTCCCTGAGTAACCACCCCAAGAGTCGCCTTCAATGTCAGACTCCCTCACAAATTGAAAACTTAGACGTAGTCCACACTAGCACGGATACATTTGGAAACACATATGGGTTTTTTTTTATCATTTTGGCCTTCTGTCCATCCTGAAACTGCATTTCATATTTGAAAAACACTCTCCAAAATGTGTAAATTAGAAAATGGTGGGTCTTGCATTGCAGTGTGGAAGGGAAAAATGGAGCTTTCCTAACTACTCTGCATTGGTTGTCAGGTACTATGCTTTGAAACACTCGATAATGTCACTCTGTTTATTTTTGCAAAACTCCCAGTCTATATTTTCGAGACCTTGGCAAACTTATGATGACTTGTAACCTTTTGAGTTGGATTGGAGAAGAGTTCTGTGTCCTTCCTGGCATTAGCCCTCATCAATATATCCGGGCTCGGGACCAGCACTGGCTGTTCTGATGAGGAGAGAAGAGGAAAGAATAAAATGAAGCTTAAAGATACTGATATACCTGATAGACGTCAATGGAAAAGAGGAATTTGGGATAAAATGGCCATCCTGGGTTATCCTGGAAACTAGTTATAAAACTGACATGTTGATACTCATTTGTAACCTTAAAATCATGTGTATGTCATTGTATGTAGGCAAAGAAGTCCTTTAGGTTTTTTTTCAATTCATTTCAGTAGTGCTCCTTAAACAAACGGTGCATAAGGCTAACAAACCACATATACTCTGTTGGTAAGATTTAAGCATTTTGGGAGTTCCAGTGTTGGTGAGAAATCTTTAGAAAATGATCTGAAAATACTAGTGTGGGTGGAAAACGTTTAAAATGAAAATGGCATTTTCAAATTTATCCGCTTTACTGTGGACTAATGCTGCATTCAGATGCTCCCAGACAGATGGTAAATCCGAGTTACTGAGTGGGAAATTCTATGTGAATGTTCAACCAACTTGGTGCTACAATTTGAACAATTTGGACTCAACAAGACTACCCAAAATGTCTGAGCTGTGACATAACACTGACCTTTCACCTTAGTCAAAACCTGGTCAGGCTGAAAAACCATTTTGTCTTCTAATTGCATTTGGAGCAAAGTGATGCACGTTTAATATGTTTATTTTGCTCTTTATTTCCACAAAATGCTGTTTATCTTTAATTGTTTTTTTGATAGATAGATAGATAGATAGATAGATAGATAGATAGATAGATAGATAGATAGAGCTTTATTTGTCCTCAAGATGAAATTTGGTTTTTATAGAAGCTAAATAACTAAATACTGAACTTAAATTGATAAATATATATAAACACACAAACTATAGTATGAGCACATACCAAAATGACAAAAAAAAAAAGAATTTGAAAAGAAAGAAAGAAAGAAAACTTCTGACTTGACATTCACAGTCAGATTGTGGCATTACGCAGGCATATTGACGTTGGTATAAAGGAGCCCCAGTATTGTTTCTTGACACACTTTTCAGACAAAGTAACAAATCAACAGTGACCTGGCATTTCTCCAAAGAGTCCGACCAAAAGCTCACATGAATGCACTGAATTGAGAAGGTGAAACTTCACAACTCTTAATACTCTGAGGGTATATGAATGCAGCATAAGCATAAGTCACTTCGAGTAAGAAGGGTTTGATGTGTTTAAGCTATGTGGGAGATCCATAGTGATGTGCATGCAACTCTTAAAGCTGACTGATTAATTTAAAAAGTGACTGATACCTTTATGTAGCTTCACACAAATTAATTGATATTTAGAAAAATATAGACAAATGCACCTTCCATATTGCGATGCCCCAGGGTGGCTAAGCTAATGAGATTGTCCCATCCAGATATCACTAGAAGAACAATACCAACATCATTAGCTTCTTGGAAATTAACCCACATCTTCCAAAAGAAGTCAAATTAAGGACAGGAAACTTCATGATGTATGTGATATCTGTTTAAAAAATAATACAGACTAATCTTAATTCAGTTGTGGTTTGATAGATTTCATAGAATTCAATTATGATTTTTTTCTCAGAAGGCCTGGACAGTTCCCCTCCGGCTGTTAATTGCATTTAAAAAATAAGGCCTGAATGATTTATGACATAAGAGGAGTTAGTCTGGGAGCTTAGCATGCATAGGAATGGCTTATTTAGTAAAGATCTTTTAAATAACTATCTTTATTCCATAATTTATATTACAAAGCTATAAAGTACAACATGCCACATAGTTATTAAACATAAGTGGATATAATGATACCTGTTACAGACATGGTGTAGTTAACGCACCATTTTTTGGTGGATGTTTATTAGTACAGTTCATGTGATGATTGTCTCAGTGGCCTGGTAGGAACTAACTTGGTGCTAACTTGGTGGATAGCACAATTATTGTACATGTCCACTAAAATGTCTGGAAGCAGGCAGGGTGAATCATACAGCAGCATTCATTTAAAGACATTGTAATCACATATTTGAGATATGAATGTATGGGTTTTGTGATAAGCTCAGTGGACCTGGAAAAAATGAATTCTGACATCAGAACATGAAAATGTCCATGCCCATTACACCACCTGACTAACAAGGACATCTTATGAAACACCCATAAACTTTCATAAATAAAAAATCAGTTTGACATTTTGAATTCTATGTCGTCACAGGCTTGGTTATTAGCCAAAAATTAAATGATGAAAAAAATAGTCCACAAGCTGAAGTACATCATTCTGAATTATAGTGATTCTAGAACATCATTCACACATAAAGCATGCTGTCCTATTGAATTCTAAGACAACCCGAAAAAGAAGAGTGTCTGAGGAGCAAGTGGCAAGCTCACATTCTCAAGAAGAGATGGCTAGAAGCATAAACTGTAGTAGCTTGTTAAACCTGAATAAACCTGAAATATTAGGTTTTGTGCAAAGGAATGTTATTTGTGTGTAGACCAGACCCAAAGGATACCCTCATTAGACATCCAGAAAGCCAGCCACAAAAATACACATTTAATTTTTGAAACCAGAAAAATATTTGGTATATTTTTAAGTTAAATAAAACAGTGAGAAGCTGCCATGTTGTGTTGCATGATGTTACAGGAAATGAGGTAATACTCGAAATCTCCAAATGTTAGTGAGTAGACAATGAAGAGCTATATCATAAAAAGATAAAAAAAAAAAAAATAACTAAGTGTTGCTCAAAGCAAGCAGTTGGCACAACAAGCCATTGCCAAACTTTACCAAAGATAACATCTGTGCTTAAATCATTATTGGAAGATGGAATTGGCAAAATGCTACCACTGCATATCATAGTCAGGGATTACTGTACATCAGGTGAACTGAGCATCTCGGAGAGCTCAACAGAAGAGATTTCTTCTCCTTGTCTTCCTTGCTAACCTCTTCTAATTCTAGATGACCATGATCCTATTAAGGAAGATGTGCAGAACAACCTGGCAGCCTCAGTTCCAGGTAGAAATAACTATATGCAGTATTTCAATAGAAACAAGTAAATAATGACATTGGGTTCTCAAAATGTATGCTAACTCCACAGCAGTTTTTCCTGAAATTGCAAAAAACTGGTCAGGCACAGCACAGGTTTAATTTAATTTGACATCTGAGAAAACATTTGCTTGAATAGTTAATGACTTTATCAGTGAGGCAGATAAGTCTGAATTACTGCTGAACACCCATGTAGCGTTTTTCTAGGGAATGATGACAAAACAAGTGTTAATTGTTAATGATTTCTCAGAATCCCGTTAGTACAGGTGTGGATTCACTGTGTTTAAGGTTTTTTTTTTTATATTTTTCAACTGCAGTTTGTATTACAATTAATAGTTACAATCACATTTGAAGTAAGCTGATTTGATCTGTTTAATTTGTTTAATTATTTGTTTCATTTTTGTCTTTTCAGATTGTTGTCCTTTTTCATGAACACCACCATGTTGTTGGCAGCAACTCTGTCACTGTTAAGCCACAGTGTAAAATGTTTTGTTTCATTTTTAAAACTAAAAAGGCTACATTCACAATACAGCTCAATTCCCAGTGTTTTTACGCACTTGTGACATCGATCTGATGGCTTTGGAGAAGAGTGATCAACAAAAACAAGATATAGAATGAAAACGTTCCAGAATGATTTACACTGTTCTTATAACAACTGCACCCAAACCTATCTCATCATTTTCTCACCAGTCCATTGGGCCAGTTGTTTCTATGCACAGAACACCAGCAGTGACAAATTTGCACCAGCCAACAGCTCTGATCTTTTGTTTCCTGATTCTCTTCTTTGCCATCATCAACTTACAAATTCATAGACATTCACACTGAAATGATATGAAGTAGCACAACAACCATCATCTGTTTGATAAAATTGTTTTGTTCAGTTTGGACATGATAGACATTTATAATCATGTCAGATTTGGGTGAGTCACAAAATTAATCTGAGTTGTCATAAAAAAAAATCAGACATGAGTAAAAATTAGAAAACACTAACTTTTATCTGCAGTATAAAGGTAGCCTTAAAAGACTTGCACATCTTCAGAAAATTGCTGATATATGTTCAACAAAAAACTATTAAAATGTGTAAAAACACTAAATATGAAATGATTAAATAAGGATTTTATCATAAATGCATGTTTTCAATGAGGGGCCCACACCAAACTTCTCTTTCCATGACAAATTAAATCACCATAGCTTATCTTGAGTCTTCTCCCAGTGAGCCATAACACAGACACCTCCTGTATAAAGACATCCATTGAGTTCTTCACTAATCTTCTTCACATACTAGGCCAAGGTCTAAAGTGTGTGGATGTTCACCTGATTGGTATTGTGTATGATTCCCACATTAAAATTTGCACATGATGGGCTTCTACTGTAGACTCACTTGACTTTTTTGGTTGAACTTCATCAGGCTGGAGAGTAGCAACATAATTTCCATGTTGATAAGCACTTGCAAGTAAGAATTTCTTTCTACTCCATACACGCAACAATAAATGATCCTGTAAACCTGTAAAGAACACGACTCACAGTAAAAACCACCTTAAGGTCTGGCCTTAGGGTTAGGTTCCCTTTGTTCTTCTTTAAACCACCATGAGAGTTCAGTTTTAAATCTTTATTTCTCAGTCCTTTTCTAAGAACAATTAGCTATTCATAATCTTACTAGGAGGATATCTCTTGATAATCAGGCATAATTTGTTGGTGCAAGCCCAACCACAACATATAGGTCATGACTCTAGGAAGGGAAAGGAGAATATAACAAAGCTAAGTTTATAAGTTCAACTTTCTGTATAGCCAATGAAGTCACAACATCAACAATACAAGAACTTTTTCTTTTCTTCCATTCACCCATCTAATCATTAATTTTGCACTTTACAGACATGCCAAAGAGCACAATGTGGCAGACTGATGTTCCGGAGTTCTGGTTTGGAGAGAAGAGGTGCGACACTATTCAGTAATTACAGCTGAAATGCACAACTACAAGGAAGACCTACTGGAGGTTTTTGTTAACACCATAATAAGGTCATTGCAGACTTAATATTGCCTTTGGCGCCACCAGACAGGATATAGATAAATGAAATACAGAGTAATTTTAGCTTTTCACATTTTGTCATTTCCTCCAATGGAAATTACTGACCTTTATTCAATACCAGGAAAATCTTGTACCAATTATCCTGAGATGGAAAAAGTTGGATAAGTGTCAATCTTGTAGTTTTACAACTAAAACACCCACACATAAAGCATATACTATATATATAAATGTATATATGTATGTGTTCATGGTTAACATACTTACTATATTCATAGTTGCAATATTTTTATAGACATTTTTCATCATCATTATGAGGGAATAAAGGAAGGAGAAACCTGAATTAGTCTAAGAAACAGAAAAGATATTATTTTAACAAAACATTATGAACTGAAAGTGGATGCCCTGTCATGTACTCCTTGCAGAGAAGAAACAACCCAATGACTCTCAGCTCTTTCCATTAATTGTTAATAGGACACAGTGTCAGCATTACACGTGTCTGTTAATTTGTGCAAATTATAAAACATACAATTTCAACTCTGATTAATTAGACAACCTGGAAACTAGAATAAGTGCATACTCCCCACAATCATTGGGTGGGCCAGGTTTCAAAACCGGAGGAAGCAGCAATGAGGACTCAGCACCACCCACTATGCCCCCATGCTGTTCAACTGTTTTTCTTATTCTTTATTTTATCTTGAATTACAACACCAAGTGTTTTGGGAAAATAGGCTATTTTTTAAAAGGTTTTGAAAAATGCATTCTATTAAGAAACCAACAATACCAACAATCTACCACAACTTGTGTCTTATTGTTTGCAACAATGTTGTGAGGAAATCTCAACATCACGACTTACAACGAAGTGACATTTCAGCGGCAACAGAAATATACATTTCTTTTATTATTTTTATTTTCCTTCCTTTTTTTTATTGGAGGGTCCCAATTCAGATGTCGATGACATATGGTCTTTTTTGGAATACATTTAAACATTTTTCTTTAAAATGTTTTAGAAATGAAAGGGAAATGCGTGAAATATGTCTTCTTTGTTCTTTACATACCACCATTTATTTTTTCCTTAGTTTCAGAAAACTCTAAGTCAATTTTAATTTTTCTAAATTATATCATACCATGATTAGTTTTCTGAAGGCTTTGTTTCTGCGGACAAAAACATACACAGTCCTAAGAATGCAGCTCTTGGTGCACCACTTGAATAATTTTTCATAATCAAGCTGCCTGAAGACTGCCATGGCTATATTAAATGCACCGATTCAAACAAAGTTAAAGAGTTGGTTCAATGAAGAAGGATAAGTCACTTTGGTCACAAGGTTCAGATTTTATATAGCATATACAAGGAGGAGGTAGGGGTACAAATATCCAGAATAAATGAATGACATGCCTACAGTTTATTTGATCAAACTGCCAATTGGCATCATGCTGAATTGATTGAGTGTGTACTTTTATTTTACATTCTCAGTAGTGACATTGCTGACATTTTTTCTCCAAGCCACCAGAGCAGATTTTCAACAGACAATGATGATCGCTTTTTTCAACACTTGGAGGACCCCTCGATCAGGCTGTTAATCAGTGTCATTACATTTAACTGCTGAGGCGTCTACAGGAAAGTTTTGCATTAATTTTTTTTTTAACTGTTACATTAATATTTTCCCCCTCCCCTGTATATGCACAGATAACAAAAGCAATGTCTCTCCTTCAAATGTAGAGACTCATTTGTAAAGAATGATTAGTCATGGTGAGAACAGGAGAACATGTGAAACAATAAACTGAGATCATCATATTTTCATTTATTATGAACATTGTCCAGGTCAAAATTAAGTGCTCTTACACCTCCTGTGGAAAAAAGAAGTATTGTTTTGTTTCACTTCACTGCTAAATGAGGGTCAGTATGCCACATTAAATCACCTTCAGAGGCTGACCTTGGTTTCTGTGGCCTTTCTTAAGACCCACTGCATATGTACTTGCAAAAAGTTAGAAACAACTGACATAAGTTTTATGCCAGATCAATGAAACAGAACTCATTTTTAAATCACATCATGAATGCAAAAATGATCAAGATTGTACTTTGTGTTTTTCTTTTTTTTCCTTTTTTTCCCTTAACAAACCTATTTTTGATTCACGGTGCTTTTCCTCAGTGAACTTTTGAAAAAGAAACAATCATCTAGAAAGCTCTTTAAGTCTATATCCTTTGGATCATAAATAGCAGATAAAACCAATATGCATGTGTCTGGAATTCCTAATGGATTTCATTGTACTGCAGTAAAAACAAGATCTTAGAAATGCTCAAGTGAACAGATCCTTAGCAAAAGGCTGTTTTTGTGTTTTATTCTGCTACTCTGCTGCTACTTCATAATTCTGCCATTTTACTCTGTGTCAATGTTTAATGCTTTTTTCAGGAAAGCAGAAGCGGGGAAATGTTCATGCTCTCATATTTGACCTTTAGTAGATGACCACTTCTTTAGTATATGACATGACACCAAAGAAATTGAAACAGCACTTTTTGATCGGAGATAACAAATGACCTCTTTTCAGTATTTGATCACATTCACAGTATACTGTAAGGTATTTACCCAGCTCTCCTTGGAATCAGTCAGTCCTGCATTTTTGTAGGTGCTGTGTTTATTTTTTTAAATATTTTATCACTTCTTTCATTTTTCTATATTTTAATCAGGGGAGGGTCATGGTGCTAACATGCTGAGCTGATCAATCCAGGATTCCCTATCCCCAGCAACAGTATCTGGCTCCTCATGTGAAATTCCAGGAACAGAAGAGAATTAAATTATCATTCCAAGTGTCCTTGGTCTGTCATTTGGTCTTTCCCAGCCTGTTACATCCCCTGCCACTATTGGTGCCCACGGACAACCTTACTGCATTATACAGGGATGCTCACAGCGTTATCTGTGACAGACCTCCCTCCTTGTAGTACCCTACCACTACACTTCCATGGAAGTACAGCACCAAATGATAACTTCAAGCGCTTCCATCTATTACCTACCAGTTGACTGTCATGACTCTTACAGTTTTTGAATTTGTCATCCATGCCTGCACAAGGAAATATGATATATGATAATTATTGTATTGTATATGATAATTACAGGTATATGCAGTCAGTGATGGGTTTAGGCATGGGCGACATGGGCAAACAGCCTGAGCCAGTCAATCCATTAACTGTGCCGTTTATGAAACTCTGTAAAGTCCACAAAAGGATGCTGTTTATGTACCTGAAGGGGCATGTGCTCAGGACACTGACTGGTACTCCACTGTCCACCTAGGGCTCCAAATGGGCACT
The DNA here is from genome assembly GCA_026402145.1 of Polypterus bichir lapradei. Classification (NCBI taxonomy): domain Eukaryota; kingdom Metazoa; phylum Chordata; class Cladistia; order Polypteriformes; family Polypteridae; genus Polypterus; species Polypterus bichir. Next base: position 45,891,783 of record JANRMT010062861.1, on the reverse strand, counting down.
ACATGCAGTCTCTCAGGTCATCTATGGATGAGCTTCTCTTTCCTTGGATTGCTCACTCTTCTTTATTCATTAACACTAGAATTACCAAAGCATACAAAACAACTCGTAAATCCGTCCCACCTTAAATCCCTTCGCACCTCTCCATCAGCATCATTTGTCTTGTAAATGTGTTGATAAGCAGCAAGCAGCCTGTTATCACATCCCCCCACCGCTGCACAGTTTTCTCAGCTCAAGTCTGTTTACCTGCGTGTCAGTTGCTTAGAGTTGTATAGAGTGAGAAGTCAAGCAAAATGACACCTTTTATAAATACTATATCATTATTTGGAACACATGCATTTTTCATATGTGTTCCATGTCTACAACAATCTATGTAAACACATTGTTAAAACAGAAACGTTTTTCATGTTGTAGTAATAATTAACAAAATGTAGACATGAAGTGTATAATATGTGAAGCCTGAAGTCCAAATATCAAATAAACACTTTCACAAAATGTACAAATATAACCAAACAATTGCGCTTCTGTTCAAGAATATAACTGCAGAAAAAGAACCCGCGTTAGGGTGCGACATTGACATGCTTTGGATATGACCGCTTTGGTGGCGCAACGGTAACAACTGTTGATTGGTAATCAAAATTTCACAGGTTCGACCCCAGATGGCTTCATTTTGAGAAGTGTGCTGCTATTATTCTTACTATTTTAGAGTAAAAACATACATTTGATTTGAGTCTGTAACAGCCGGTGTAAATTTATGGTACTTGTAAAGGTTAGCTTTATTTTTTTGTATTCAGTTTTATTCTCTTAGTCGTGTTCACGCTCCCCCCGATCTGACACTGCTGTTTTCACATAAAGATGTCCTATAACAGAGGTGAACTCAGATGACGACGAGGGTTCTACATCGGAGAAAGAATGCACTTTTGCCATCGCTGTACTTTGTATATGTACGCGGGAAGCACTGCAGTCTACTTTTGACTTTACACTGTGTTTACATAGATTGTTATAGACACGGATGACACATGAAATGCATGTGTTCCAAATAACGATATAGTATTTATAAAAGGTGTCATTTTGCTTGACTTCTCACTCTATACAACTCTAAGCAACTGACACGCAGGTAAATAAACTTGAGCTGAGAAAACTGTGCGGTGGTGTCAGGATGTGATAGCAGGCTGCTTGTTGCTTATCGACACATTTACAAGACAAAAGACGCTGACGGAGAGATACAAAGGGATTTAAGGTGGGACGGATTTACAAGTTTTTTCATAGGCTTTGGTAGTTCTAGTGTTAAACCAGCCAATCATCTTCAGTACAAGTAATTTTTTTCATCACTCTGATTTGTCTATACAGTTTGTTGCTAATTACTCATAAATTGTTTATTGGTATGTTATTGCAGGATTCTTTTATATAAGTTTTTCCAAAATGAAAGATTTACAGAACAATACACATCACCTACTATCGTCTCCAACAGCTCATCTCTATCAGAAGAATATTAGAACATCAGAAACATATTGAGAAGAAAAGGCCATTCATCCCAACAAAGCTTGCCAATCTTAATTTCTCCAAAATAGCATCATGTTGAGTTTTGAAGATCCATGTAGTCCTATTCTCCATTATACTACTTGGTAATTTTTTCCAAATATCTATGGTTCTCTTTGTCAAGAGAAACTGCTCAACATTTGTGCACAATTTACTGTTAACAAGTTTTCAACTGTGCCTGTGTTCTTGTTGAATAATTATAAAATAACAGCATTCACTGTAATAATTTATTTAATAATTTTAAACATTTCAAGCATGCCACATCTTATTCTCTGTTTGCTTAAACTGAAAAGGTTAAATTCTTTCAATCAAAGCTCATACCTCTCAGTCCCAGAATCACCCTAGTCACTTCTCTTTGGACTTTTTCTAGCAATTTTGTGTCTTTTTCATAGCCTGGAGTCCAAAACTACAGAAAGTACTCCAGGTGAGACCTCACCAGTACATTATAAAGCTTAGGCATAATATCCTTTGACTTGTATTCTGCACATTGTTGTTTGTAATTTAACTTAACATAACCTAAGAAGCAGTGGTTTTACTCACATTGTTGAGCTCCTGATCCTATTAGACATCTGAGCTCATGAACCCTATGCAGGTATGTTGTTCTCACTATTGTAAACATTTTTGCCCTGTAATACAACTTGTTATGGATCCTGGTGGTATATAAAACAATAAATTAACAAATATTTAACAACAAAAAGAATGGAACTTGTGTAATATTTTACAGTTTATATGTAAGATATGAATGTTGAAGAGTTTTCTCATGGTTTTCTCAGGTGGTGACAGAAAAAAAAAACTAAGGTGATTTCAAAGTATTCATAAGTAACTCCTATGAACACAATGAGCAAAAATTAACAGAAAAAAAAATTACCAAAAGGAATAATCATCAAAAATAAAAACAGATGTGTCAAAACCACAAATTATGACAAACCTCTTCCAGTCACTTCCACAAAAAAAACTCTCCAACCATCAAGATGCCATCATTTAAGGGTCAGTTCAGTTGCTAAAGACATCTGTGTTGTCAGAGCCTGTGCTTAATTTTTTCCCCAGAATTCAACATTAAATGGTGTGATCTTTGCCACCATAATACTTTATTGATGTTCTGCATTGTTTATATATGCATAGTGAAATCCCCATTTATAAAAATGTGCACATGGTACAATGGTAAGCTGTCTGTTTCAATTACATTGTGCATTTAGGAACTATGGTTCACCAGATATGCTAGCCGTTTTGTCCCTCTATTTCTTTGTGCTTCTTATTGCTTTTGTTCATCAGACATTGGAGCCATCTTGTGAATGTCAGACAGCAGTATATGTATAGAATGGTGGTGAAATTAGTAATGGTAGACTGGGGTTCAATCCTATTTGCATTTTGTTGGCATTTCCTCCAACAGTCCAAAGAAATGCAGGTTAGGTGGATTGGAGATTCTAAGTTGGCCCTAGTGTGTGCTTGGTGTGTT